>JACEFZ010016183.1:0-400000 GCA_014155875.1 Cepaea nemoralis | reverse complement strand
CATTAAATTAGTTACAATAGTTGCGGCTTTGTTGTGTTCTGTGGAAGCTGGAAAGTACCAATGAAGTATTCATTATAACAGGTGTTGGAAATGTCCACCACGGGCTTCAAGACATGACTGTACACGTCTCTTCATATTGTCAAATACCTTCTGCAACGTGTCTGTTGTTATTTCTTGAATGGTAATTCTGATTGCTTCTTTCAGGTCCTCAATTGTGTGTACATTATTTTGTAAACATTTCCTTTCAAGAAACCCCATAGATAATAATCTAATGGAGTTAGATCTGGAGAACGAGCAGGCCAAATTCCACGTGATATTATGCGATTTACAAAAATTTCTTCCCAAACAAAACAAAATGCAGTGATGCTCTAGCTGTGTGTGCAGTTGCACCATCTTGCTGGGACCACGCGTCTTCAATTTAATATTCATTCAGCTGTTCTAAAAAGATTCCAGAATGTCAGTACGGTACTGATCGGCATTTATAGTGTTGTTGAAGAAAATTGGTCCAATAAAACGTTTTCTACTGACTGCTCCGCGGCGAAGCTGTTAATGACCGCAGATCGTAATTCCGCATACCCACGTTCGAAACACAGCTGTGTTGGTTTTTTATGAAATGGTATGGGTGCCGATCGTTAAGAAAGCAATGGCAAACTACTGAACGTAAACTTGCCCAGGAATCACAAACAGTCAAACATGTTTGGGTTGACTACTACGTCATGTAAAGGATGTGCAACAACAACTGACGACACACCATACCCCAATGTTCTCATTGTGTAGAGGCGTTTCATGAAATGCATTGGGATTGAAAGTGCTCCAAATACGATTATTTTGGCTATAAACGTAACCAGATAGATTAAACCATGCCTCATCTGAGAAGAATGTGAAATTGAGAATTGATTCGCTTTCTATAGTTAAAAATGTTTGAAACCACGTGGAGTAGTAGTTCACTTTAGGTTGAGTTTGTTTTTGTTGTTTTTAGTTGCATATCCTTTGCATGAAGTTTGCATTCAACACCAGCAATTTTTAGCTGTTGTTGGTGTCTTGGCAAGTTTACGTTCAGTAGTTTGCCATTGATTTCTGAACGACCGGCACCCATACCGTTTCGTAAAAAAAAAAAAAAACAGTGCAACGCGGTCTGCTGCCAAATCACGCACAGTTGTGTTCCGAACGCGGGTATACGGGATTACGAATCGCGTCAGTTACGCCCTTCGCCACGGTGACCTGTCTGGATTGATTATCACACTCTATTAGTTCAGACACAACAGAAATTCTGTATGTATGAAAATGTAATAGTTGTTTAAGATTTGTGTGCAGTGTGTTCACTGATACGTTCACTTGTTGCAACATTTTCCTTAAGGACTTGCTTGGACTTTTTAGAATTCTGTCATGGACATCTAGACATGTTTCTTCAGACACAGCAGGCCTACCAGATCGTGGAGCATCTTCCACATTCCCCGTAGCAAGAATACTCATACAACAAATGTCTAACCGTAATGTGATGAGGAGGTTGTTTATCAGGAAATCTTGCTATAAATCTTTGAACAACCATCCGTGTGTATCCACTGCCATTTCGAAACACTTGTTCAACCCAAAACAATTCTTTCTTCCTTTGATAACACCATTCTGTTTGGAGTACAAAGAATTACTCCAGCAGACGACAGCCATTCGTTGCATATTTCTTCACGATGGACACTGTGAAGCACATTTTTTATGACGTCATGTACTTCATTTTTCAGATTTGTTCAAAATACAAACCACAAATTAGGAAAAGCTTGGAAGCAACAGAGATGTGGTTCCTGGGACGAATGTTGTGAATACCCTGGACTATCAGAGTAACTAAAATGATTGTCTGAAAGAGGACAAGAAACTGATTCATTTTATACAATTATAAGGAACAGACAAACAGCATTATTTGGTGGTGTAATGAGAAGAGAGGGACTGGGGAATACTGTGACAGCTGGAAAGATCAATGGGAAAGGAGGGTGACCGAGAGGAATAATACTGGATGGACTGAGACTTTGACATGGAGACATAGCATCAGCAAAGTTGATTCAGGGCGCCAATGGCTCAGATCTATATATCATGTGCATTGCCGACAAGCGTGGGCGGTCACGTTTTACGTTTTGCCATCTCACTCGATCACCAGAGTCGTGGTGTCACAAGATCACCTATATGTCTGTCCGTTCGGCATTTAGTCGCGCTGAGAATCTCCCAGCTACTTTTAGCTACTGGAGATCCCGGGGTCGGAAACCTCTCTGGAAGATTTTGGCTTCTGTTAGAAAACGTGTTTCTTGTAGATTTCTGTTTTAAGTTCAGAAAGTCCTACTCAGTGACTATAGATTCACTCAGAATTACGTCATGTAATCGCGAGGAAAAGTGCTATAAGAAATAATACCTTCTCCCTGAAACCCCGGAAAACCTAAAACCTCAGCGGAAGCAACGCACTGAAAATTTTGATGTCAATGTGTATTGCGAGCTGCGGTTGAAACCCTATGTTTTGAATTGCGTCCTGCCTTAATCATTAAGACATTAAGTTAATGTCTGGATAGCTTTAAATAATAAAAGCGTGATATTCCAGAGGAGGTGGATTTCTTGGAGGTGCACCTCCGACCCGTCTATACAGTAGTTAAAGACACTTGACTGGTTCTGAAGGCAGAGAGGAAGGCAGTTCTATCTTATAAGGTAGGGTGGATGTCTTTTTGTTTATCGTCTGGAATAGCCGCATATAAAGGCGCCTCCCGGTCGGCACTCGTTTCGAGGGGCAACATGCCGGACTGGTTTAGAAACGGTCACGCCACCAAAGCTGCACATTAGGATCCCGCCGATACAGGGTTCTTAGCGCACTGAGGCAGGAACCTACAAGCTCCCAGTGGCTGTTAGCCATAACGCCGCGGTTTGCCCAATCCTTACGAGTATAAACACGCCACTCATTTAGGAAGCCATCATTTGTGAGTGACCAAAGTGTGCGTGGTCAGTGGCGTGTTCTGGATCAACTCTCCTGATGATATTCCTCCGTGCCACCGTCTCAATCCATCCAGCATCATTTCTCTTGGTCTGTCTCTGCCTCTCTTCCCCTAGATCTTTCCAGTTGTCACAATGTTCTCCAATGCCTCTCTTCTCATCACATGGCCGAAGAAATCTGTTTGTCTCTTTCTTATTGTTGTATATAATGTTCTCATTTCATTAGCCTGTTTCAGGCAATCGTTGTTAGTTACTCTGGCAGTCCAAGGAATTCGCAACATTCGTCTCAGAAACCACATCTTTGCTTCTTCTAATTTCTTCTTAATATATTCATTTACATTCCAAGTTTCACTGCTGTCAGATCCCTATACACTATCCCATAGGACGTGGCCCGACTAGAGGACAAGGGACACATGGGTTAAGACCGTACAGGGACAGACCGGACGATATGAGTTAATTAGAAGACCGTTAGCAACAACGGACGGACTAACCCCGAGGACTGACCCAGAGATGAAGGACAAAACTGAGACGCAGTACTGGTCACGGCAAACCACAACCCAGGTGAGGTTGCATGTGGTGCTTCCTGGCGTCTCTCTGATCTCTTTCATTATTACTTCGCTATACAGGGAGAAGATTTTATATATATATATCCATATATATATATATATATATATATATATATATATATATATATATATATATATATATATATATATATATATATATATATATATATATATATATATATATATATATATAAGCGAGGATTCTAGGTCTCAGTCTTCCATGGAAACAAGCCGAATATACCAACGGCCCGCATGCCTGCCCAGCTGTCTGCGCCGAACCGACCCGGTACTAATTACCCTGTTCGTGATATTTATCCTGCTTAACGTGTTATCACGCATGCGCATTTAATGATTAAGGCGAGTAAAAGCAATTTAATGATGATGGACCGCACTATCAGACATGACGTTGAAATGTTTAATTTAAGTTTTGTTGAGCTAAGAAACGACATCGCTGCTTTCAGGACATCACCACGCGCTCTCCGCCCACTCGTTCAACAGCCAGCGAAGAATCATACTGCTAATGGTTCCAACTGCCATCTGACTGAAAGTTCTCCTGGTCTTCCCTTTTGTTTTGAGATTCGCCCAGAGCCCCGGCCGATCCCCAGTCATATCATTCACTCCACAAACGGGTTGTCAGTCTGTTCCACTGCTTTCTCCACCAAGTCCCATAGGCGCCCGACCACCTCTCCCTTTTTAACTATATGAACTAAGGGAAATGGCAGTAGCGAAGTGGATAGCACGCTTGCTTCTCGGCAGTGTGGTCATGTATTCGAATCCCTACCGAGGCAGGGTTTTTGTTTTAATTTGACCTCGCTCTGTGGCGATGGGATTACACATGCAATTCGTATTCCCTATACCGCGTTCGAAACACAGCTGCGGGCGATTTGGATGCAGACCGCCTTATGTTGGTTTCCATACAAAGGCATGAGTGCCGGTCGTTTAGAAAACAATGACACGCTGCTGGATGTAAACTTGCCAAGACATCACAAACAACAAAAATATGCCGGGATCGACTGCAAAGTCCTGTAAATTATATTGCAACTAACTTTTTTTCAGGTCTACTAATCCTGTGGAAGCCGTCTACAGGGGTAATGCAGTTAACAGACGCAGGGGTCGATGCTTGTTGGTGCCCGGAGTACAATACAGGGACGAGGACTGTACGATGGGCACTTTTCATAATCAACCCAGGCCTTGCCGAGCAACACCCCACGCGTTCAGTAGATGCTCTTGTTCTTGTTCCTCTTCTTCTTTCGTTCGCTTACAGTTTGTCTATATTTGAAAATATATACAACTAAAAGAATTACTAATAAACTACAAACTGTCACTGGTCGGTGCCTGCGTGGAATATGGGAAAACAATGGTATGACATAATCACCAATGTAGAGCTCATGAAAATAACTAGACAAATTCCAGTGAACAAAGAGGTGGGGAAAAGACAATGATGCTGGATATAACACACACTGAGAAAACCTGAGGAGAGTATAACTAGACACCTTTGCTTGGAACCCACAAGCCAAACGAAATAGCGGGATACCTCAAACACACTAAGAAGAGAATAACTGACCGTGGGGAATAATACTGGGAGGACATGTAGGGAGGACACGGAGGGAGGACACAGAGGCATGGAGACAGAGACAGGAGACGGAGGGAGGACATGGAAGGGGACATAAAGAGAGGACACGGAGGGAGGACACAGAGGCATGGAGACAGAGAGAGGGGACGGAGGGAGGACATTGAAGGGAACATAAAGAGAGGACACGGAGGGAGGACACGTAGGGATGACACGGAGGGAGGACATGGAGGCATGAAGGCAGAAAGAGGAGACGGAGGGAGGACATGGAGGGGTACATGAAGAGAGGACACGGAGGAAGAACACGTTGAGAGGACACGGAGAGAGGACACAGAGGGAGGACACGTAGGGGACTGCGGGAGATTACAAACGAAAGGACGACTTGGCTAGGGTTGGTTGAGGGCCTATGCCGAGGGCAGAAGAAGAAAGGACAACTTGGCGAGGGTTGGTTGAGGGCCTATGCCGAGGGCAGGAGAAGAAAGGACAACTTGGCGAGGGTTGGTTGAGGGCCTATTCCGAGGGCAGGAGAAGAAAGGACGAGTTGGCGAGGGTTGGTTGAGGGCCTATGCCGAGGGCAGGAGAAGAAAGAAGAAGACCATATAACGAATACACTGCAAGACATGTGAGTGGAGCTCAAATATACGTCAGCATGTTACTGACCCCACCACCCATAGACCACCGACACTGGGGCTAGCATCCTATACCCAACCCACCCAATGAGTGTGAAACGTGGTCCTTTACTTACCTTGAATGTTCTTACATTGGAAAAAGTACACTTTGAAAACATTCTATACGGTGTTTTGTGTGTAGAACAAATTTGAAAAACGAAGTACATGTCATCAAACAATGTGTGCCACGGTCCACCGTGAAACAATATGCAGCGAATGGCTGTCGTCTGCTGGAATAATTCTTTGCACTTCAACTTCAAACAGAATGATGTTATCAACGGAAGAAGATTTTTTTTTTAATTTGTTCTGCGTACAAAATGTAGTGAGACTTTACAAACACTCCGTAGAGCAGACATTTTATTGGAGCAGAGTTGTGTATTTATGATTAATTTCTGCCATATACACTCGACGAGATACAACGAAATACAAGTTAAAGTTAGTTGCATATTCATTACAGAACGTCGCCGTCAACCGCAGCATTTTTGGCTTTTTGTGATTTCTTGGCAAGTTTACGTTCAGTAGTTTATCATTGCACTTACCGGTACTTACCGGCACTCATACTATTGTATGAAAATCAACGCACGGTGGTCTGCTGCCAAGTTGACCGCAGTGTGTTTCAAACGCGATATGTCTTATATGATACGCGATATATGAATTGCGTCCGTAACCTCAACTTCTCAGAGCCGGCGAAATATGAGTAAATAAATATCACGTGACACACCTTAAGGTGATTTGGGTATATGGTGATGTGGACATGTGGTTATTTGGGCATATGGTGATTTGGGCATAAGGTGATGTGGGCATATGGTTATTTGGGCATATGGTGATTTGGGCATATGGTTATTTGGGCAAATGTTGATTTGAGCATGTGGTTATTCGGGCATATGGTGATTTGGGCATATGGTTATTTGGGCAAATGTTGATTTGAGCATGTGGTTATTCGGGCATATAGTGATTCGGGTTATGGTGATTTGATTATATGTTGATGTGGGCATATGGTTATTTGGGTAAATGGTAATTTGAGCATATGATGATTTGGGAATATGATGATTTTAGAATGTGGGGATTTGGGCATATGGTGATTTGGGTAAATGGTGATTTGAATATATGGTGATTTGGGAATATGATGATTTGAGAATATAGTGATTTGGGCATATGCTGATTTGAGCATATGCTGATTTGAGCATATGGTGATTTGGGCATATGGTGATTTGGGTAAATGGTAACTTGGGAATAAGGTGATGTGGGCATATGGTTATTTGGGCATATGGTGATTTAGGCATATGATTATTTGGGCAAATGTTGATTTGAGCATGTGGTTATTCGGGCAAATGGTGATTCGAGCATATGGTGATTTGATTATATGATGATGTAGGCATATGGTTATTTGGGTAAATGGTAATTTGAGCACATGGTGATTTGGGAATATGATGATTTTAGAATGTGGGGATTTGGGCATATGGTGATTTGAGCATATGGTGATTTGAGCCTATGGTGATTTGGGTAAATGGTGATTTGAATATATGGTGATTTGGGAATATGATAATTTGAGAATATGGTGGTTTGAGCATATGCTGATTTGAGCATATGGTGATTTGAGCATATGGTCATTTGAGCATATGGTGATTTGGACATATTGTGATTTGGGTAAATGGTGATTTGAATATATGGTGATTTGGGCATATTGTGATTTGGGCATATGGTGATTTGGGCATATGGTTATTTTGGCAAATGTTGATTTGAGCATGTAGTTATTCGGGCATGCGGTGATTTGGACATATGGTGATTTTAGCATATAGTGATTTGGGCATATGGTGACTTGGACATAAGGTTATGTGGGAAAATGTTGATTTGAGCATGTGGTTATTCGGGCATATGGTGATTCGGGCACATGGTGATTTAATTATATGGTGATGTGGGTATATGGTTATTTGGGCAAATTGTGATTTGGGCAAATGGTAATTTGAGCATATGGTGATTTGAAAATATGATGATTTGAGAATATGGTGATTTTGGCATATGGTGATTTGAGCATATGGCGATTTGAGCATATGGGGATTTGAGCATATGGTGATTTGGGGAAATGGTGATTTGAATATATGGTGATTTGGGAATATGATGATTTGAGAATACTGGTGATGTGGGCATATGCTGATATGAGCATATGGTGATTTGAGCATATGGTGATTTGGGCATATTTTGATTTGGGTAAATGGTTATTTGAATATATGGTGATTTGGTCATATGGTGATTTGGGCATATGATGATTTAGGCATATGGTTATTTTGGCAAATGTTGATTTGAGCATGTGGTTATTCGGGCATGCGGTGATTTGGGCATATGGTGATAGACGTATATCTGTATATCACATCCGACACTCTATGAGTGATGTGGTCAGTATCACACTGGCCGTCTTTACTTCCCCACACATTTCCTGGTACGAGGTCGAAGTGAGTTCACCTGATTGCGAGGGACAAGAATAATAGGAAAAGCCAATACCAGTGCCAGACTGGTTTCCGTCGCGAAGGTGTTACGGACGCGATTCGTAACCCCGTATACCCAGGTTCGAAACACAGCAGTGCTGGGTTTTTTTCGAAAAAGGTATAAGTGCCGGTCGTTCAGAAATCAATGGCCAACTACTGAACGTAAAACTTGCCCAGGAATCATGAACAGCCAAAATGCTGGGGTTGACTGCTACTTCCTGTGAAGGACAAGCAACTAAATTAAAATGCACACGTAAATGTCAGTCCAGTGCACTGGAAGTAGTTGCATGTATATGACTACGCTTGAGATCAAAACAAGCGAACGAAGGACAAAATTAACATCTGGTATACATTTAGGGCTCAACTAATGAGCTCAAGTCCATTTTTAAAATTCTAATCCCTCCTGAAACGGATTGAACCGACGACTATTTGGGGCTGGGAGGCGAGTGTTTAGCCACTACGCTGCCGCACTCCACGGCGAAATACGCCAGGCAATGAATCATGTAGAGTGGTGCTTGTGTTTTCCTTATTCAGATATTCTGATAATTGAATAACGCGTGAATACCAGACAATGATCTACATACAGACTTAATTATTACGGAAATACACAAGTTTATACACCGTGGCGGGCTGTAGATATTACATGAAACCTGACAAGATAATACAGAATGGCACAGCACTCCGAAAGATATACTGTTATGAGTTATGCTAGATCACCACCTCCATCACCACCACCACCACCACTAACATCATCATCCTCGTTATTATCATCATTCGTATGCCGATAAGTGTGAACGGTCATGGTTGTCACAAAATTCAAGCGCTTTTCGGGCCGGTCAACAAAACCCCAAAATTCTCGACCCCTTTCATGGCGCCACCACAGGGACCACGGCAAGTCCGAAACTGGCTTGAATTTTGTTACAACGGTTCACCATCTCACACCATTTTCAGTCTTGTATCAGGTCTATTTTCTTTATCCTAACTGTGCCATCCATGAAATCATCTCGTTGTCTTTTTCTTGTACGTTTCTCATCGGCTTTGTCAGTTGGTACTAGGTTTTCAAAATTATTGCTTCTCTTAACTTGCCCAACAATGGTGCTGCATGTCGTGGCCATAGGGTTTCGCCGACACTCAGGAATCCCAGGAAAGAAGAAAGACCTAACGGACATATAATCAGACTACGTCTGATACGATAAGTTTTGCAACTCTTCCCTCGTTGTTGAAGATGAGGAAGCGACGCATATGAGAATTTCCCGAATGGTGTGATGTCGGTTCTCTCAACTCATTACGTGCCCAAAAGATCTGGAAAGTCCACGTCCAACATTTTTCTATCAATTTGCGGTCATTATTTGTTTCTTGAAGGGCAATCTCATTCGTTTTTCTGTCCGTCCATGGAATTTTCAGCATTTTCCCTCGGGAAATGTGAAACCACGCATCATAACCACGAGAATGGAACTCTGTGTCAAAAAATGAAGTAAAGGTGAGAGGACCATTGCACCGGGTTCTATCCAAAACGACTCGGGTTTCTTTTTAGTTGGGTGGACTTGGCAATCCGGATCAATATGTTATCACATCAACCTCGATGGGGATTCCAATACAGACTGTGCTACCGGGTTTCCTCTCTATTGATGTTTACGTCAAGGTTACATTCATTTGCAGGACGGTGCAACCACCCGACTACTGCGGTCACCAGAGAAAGTTTAAGTGCGATCGCGTAAAACCTTTCGGCTACGTCGGACTCTAAAAATGTTGCTACACGGACTTCAGTTGTGCCTTCCCGCCATCAGATTCCACGTCGCTCACCTTTGATATCACGTAAGGCATTCATGGATATCCACAGATCTAGGTCTTCGGTGTTCTGTATCAACTCTGCTGATGATATTCCTCCATGCCACCGTCTCAGTCCATCCAGCATCATGTCTCTTGGTTTGCCTCTGCCTCTCTTCTACTTGATCTTTCCAGTTGTCACGATGTTCTCTCTTTTCCTTACATGACCAAATAATGCTGTTTGTATTTCTTATTTTTTGTATATAATGTTTTAGTTTCATTAGCCTCTTTTAGGCAATCGTTGTTAGTTACTCTGGCAGTCCAAGGAATTCGCAACATTCGTCTCAGGAACCACATCTCTGTTGCTTCCAAGTTCAACCTAATTTGTTCATTTACATTCCAGGATTAACTGTCATACAGCAAAACAGGTTCTATATAGCATTTAAGCACTCTCTTTCTTGTATTTAATTATAGTGACTTATTGCATAAGATACTTTTCATTTTTTGAAATGCAAGCTCTTGCTTGCCCTATTGTGTCCTTAATCTCTGTTGTGCATCTTCCATCTCTCCGGCCCATTAGGCAGCCACGTTTTGTCAAATCAAGCGAGAGTGCCTATTCACACAACAAACAAACACATCGGCCAACAATCTATGCCACTGATCCAGGCCACAGATTTGACTTCAGATCAACAGCGTCAGCTCAACCCCTCTACCTTGGTTGCACGTAACATCACGCGTGACATCAAACGAGAGCAAAAAGCCATCGTCCTTAGGGAGTTAGATAACAGAATAGTGGGGGAATAGAATGTGTACCTTTCTGTGTATATGTAATTACATTGTGAAGAGGTAATATGTTTACAACGCTTGTACTGTACTTAGAATACAACATCATGTGAGTGAGTGAGTGAGTGAGTGAGTGAGTGAGTGAGTGAGTTAGTGAGTGAGTGAGTGAGTGAGTGAGTGAGTGAGAGCGTCAGTCAGTCAGTCAGTCTGTCAGTCAGTCAGTCAGTCAGTCAGTCAGTTAGCTAATTAGTTAGTATTTGGGATTAAGTGGCAAGACAAAATCACAAATACTGAAGTATTGGAAAGATCAGGTTGTGTGACAGTTTGTTCTATGCTCAGTCTTCGTAGACTTAGATGGATAGGACATCTTAGGAGGAAGGATGATGGTAGAATACCAAAGGACATCTTTTTTGGTGAATTACAGGTGGGTAAGAGATCGCAGGGTCGGCCTCTACTACGATACAAAGATGTGTGTAAGCGGGACATGATTGATATAGGCATTGATAAAGCACATTGGGAGCAAGTCGCCGCTGAACGTGTTGCATGAAGGGCAAATATCAGAAATGGAATAAAGACACAGGAGAAAATTATGGCATATAAGTCACACACCGAGCGTGTGAGACGTAAGATGGTGCATGATGGTGAAAATGACCATGTGTTCACATGTGTCCACTGTGGACAAACATTTACAGAGCGAATTGGCCTTAACAGTCACATTCGCCACCGCCATGGAGTGTAGTTATTAAGCCTTTTTGAAGCACAATGTAACAAACTATCGTCTTTGATTTATTTGGTTGTTTCGGGAGTTGAGATTTAAATATTGAGCACAACCCACTACTGGCAACGCTGATCGTATTCTGGTATGAACCTAAGGCCTATCCACGTCAATGTGGAAGCACTAAAAGTTAGTGCTTCCGCATTGACGTGGATAGGCCTTAGGTTCATACCAGAATACGATCAGCGTTGCCAGTAGTGGGTTGTGCTCAATATTTAAACTATCGTCTGTCAAGACGGCAAGGTGCCAATGGTAAATAGTTAGTTAATTAGTTAGTTAGTTAGTTAGTTAGTTAGTTAGTTGGTTGGTTAGTTAGTTAGTTAGTTAGTTAGTTAGTTAGTTGGTTAGTTGGTCTTTTGGTTGGGTGGTTGGTTGGTTGGTTGGTTGGTTGGTTGGTTGGTAGGTAGGTGGGTGGGTGGCGGCAACTGGTCACCACAAAATTGTTCGTTCCTGTGCCAGCAAATACCACACAAAATGCTCCTGAAATTGCTTTTTTAATCGACTGGCACTCATACCAATGTATGAAAACCACCGCAATGCGATCTGCCTCCAAAACGCCCACAGCTGTGTTTCGAACGCAGTATGCGTGATTGGGTCTTTCATTCGTACACCCTTAGTCACTGCGCCGGCGGTGTCATCTGCATAAGCCATTAGTTCCCGCCCACCTAACCCTTGTATGAATGTTCATTTTTATTTTTATTTTTTTATCTCACCATTACCCCTACCCCATTCAACTTCAAGGAGAAGTTATAATGGAGCCCATTCCTGGCTCAGTCCTGTGACTGAGTCAGCCGCTAATAGCAACTGCCCACGGTTTTACCATCACAGGCATATTAATTTGACGGTGATCGTTGTCCATATGGGATAATGGCCTTCTGAGAGTTCCTTTAATGTTGCCGTCCTGTCTAATATAGCCAGAAGTGCATATGTGTGGGGTCGTATAGGGGGAGGGGATGGGAACAGTCCAGTAAAAACTCCAGATAAATGTGTAGCCGGAAAGGGGGTTAGGGGAGGGGGACGAGGAAGGTTATGAAATTAAGGAGACAGGCAGACAAGTGTGGGAAACGTGCAGAAAGTGACGACAATGCATGAATCGCCAAAGAAATAGAAGTAGATTGTGAGCTTTACTAGAACACGATTATAAGAAACAAAATGACGTTGCGGCTAAAGCCTTCGTCAGCACAGAACAAACACAAACTGACACAACTACATGAAAAACACTACATGAAAATACAAAGGTTACTTATAACACACACACACACACACACACACACACACACACACACACACACACACACACACACACACACTGGACTGTAAAAATTGACAAACACTTGACCGACTAAAAGAGGAGTGTCGGCTTTTTGGCTAAGGTCAAAGTATAGTATCTGCACTTTTCCCAGGAATGCTACCTGGTCAAAAAAGCACGCTAAAAGCCGGATGTCTTGGCCTACGGGTTTCGGTCCAAAGGCGCATAACAGACACACCGCAAACACATCTGGGAAAAAAAAACACTCCGGATGAACGCAAAGAAGAAGAAGAAGTATCTGCACTTTGACCTGGCATTGGCCACCACCAGAGGCGGCCATCCACACAGGGACTAGCAATAGGGACTTGCAAACCTCATGGGGTAGCTCTGACCCCTCGGAAACCATGGGCCCTAAACAATTTTTTTTCTAAATTAAATCTCATGGGATGTGTTCACAACGAGAAAGTTAATACCAGTATAGGTGTGGGCTTTTTGGCTGAGATCAAAGATCTAGCCAGGGCCACCAGCAGAGGCGGTCACCCGAATGACACATAGGGACACGGACCTTCATGGGGCGGCTCTTGCCCCTGGGGAACCTTCAGCCCTAAATATCCAAATATATTTTTTTTAAATGTTGTTAAAGGACCCTTGTCATGCCATAAGTATATGGTGCTAGAGCCATGTTTGTATAGACCAGTCGGCCCCCCGTGGGTGGTGAAAGCACAATAGCCGACTTTACTTCCCAAGACATTCTTGGTACACGTTTTAGGTCGGGTCGACCCGGTTAATTTTGAAAAATGCGAATTCGGACAGCTGCGGATTGAACCCACGACCTCCTGATCGGCAGGGCAGTGTCGTGCCACTGCGCTACATAGGCTGATCATAGAGCGATGTGCACATCACTACACATCAACTTGCACATCATTGCACATCAATCTGCACATCATGGCACATCAATCTGTACATCCTTGCACATCAATTTGCACATCATGCCGACCAGGAGTTCATGGGTTCGATCCCCAGCTGGCCGAATTCGGATTTTTCAATATTGACCGGGTCAACCCAGCCTAAAATGGGTGCCAAGAATGTCTTGATAAGTAAAGGCGGCCGTTGAGATATTAACTCACCACCCAGCGGCTGCCGACTGGCCTTTACAAATATGGGTCTAGAACCATACACACGATGCGTCTTATGGCATGAGGAGAATCCTTTACCAACCTTTTTTTATCTTATATATATATATATTAGGGTTCACGGTTCCCCAGGGGCAAGAGCCGCACCATGAAGTTCCCTGGCCCTGGTGTCATTCGGGTGACCGCCTCTGCTGGTGGCCCTGGCTAGACCTTTGATTTTAGGCAAAAGGCCGAGACCTGTACTTTTTTTTTAATGTTGCATATCCCTTGCATGACGTTGCAGTCAACATCAGCATTTTTCAACTGCTATTGATGTACTAGGCAAGTTTTTACGTTCAGTAGTTTGCCATTGCTCTTTGAACCACCGGCCCCCGTACCAACACGTTATAACACAACGCGACGCGGTACTAGTGTCGCAATAATGACTTAAAAGTTGTTAATATGGTAGCATACATGTTGTAATTTAAATAACATTAAAGGGGGTTAAATAGAGGAAAACTAATGTTTTGATATTTATACTACAGTTTGATTTATAAACCTATAGCACTTGTTTGAAGTTTGAATAAGACTATTTATCATTCAATGGCACTTAAACAGTTACCTTACGTGTTGTGGACATATCCACTATGATACTCTCCCTTATTTCCTTATTTAAAACTTGTATTTTGTGCACACACCTAGAACTGTAATAATAATATAGTCAGCCCGTTACGACTGACCGTATAGGGCAGCACAGAACAGGAACAATGTAACCTACCAAACATGACATAGGAGGCCATTACGTAGTCCCCGTGAGTGTGTTAAAAGGACCCTAAGGGGAAGAAAATAATGTTTAACACTGCAAACGGGTGTCAGCATGGCCGAACAGATAAAATCGCTCGCTCATAAACTTCTAGTGTGCTGAGCCGAGGTAAGGGGTTCAACCCCTACACCGGTCAGTTGGACTAAAACGTTGGCTTCTCGTCCGTGACTTGAGGTCGTAAATTATAAGCACCACGGAAGTCAGGGTCGCATGATGGCAAGGGACACTGGTAATTGGGAAAACTAATACACACGCAAAAATCAGTGCACGGACTATGCTTGAGTTCACAGCGAGCGAACGCAAATAACAAGAAGAAGACACTGCAAGGTACCAACGCATTTCGAACAAGGAGGATTCCGCCAGTGTGGTGCCTATACCCGCAAGGAAAGCTAAGAATAGTAACCCTACACCATATCAAGCATGCCGTAAGAAGCGACCAAGGCTGAGTTATGCTTAGGGCAGGTTATCCCATCACGTAGAAACACTCAGTCACAAAACCCAACCAACCACTAACACTGTAAATATTGCAAGAGCCAAAGATTGATGGCGGTTGTGATAACTACATCAGATAGGACAGTATGTTTGTACCACAGCACGCAACATGTTGACACTCACCTTAAATTAGTCATATGTCCCAAAGAGTCAAACTCCGTGCAATCCCGTCATCTGTGATTCCGATTTTGTCGACCTGTCCTCGTTCTGTGTTTCAGGGACGACTCGTGGACAACTCACACACGAGAACAAGTCGCACGCGCGAATGTGTGCTTGTGCTCGCGTCGTCTAGTTCTGCTAGGGAGGAGAACTAGGAGTCTGTGAGTAACCAGAGCTATCTGTAAGTCTGGTCACTAACCCGAGGGATAGTGAAAACATTATAAATCTTCGCGGGCTGATCATTCACGTCAAAGTGCAGAAATGTGAGGAAATCATTTGAACCGGGAACACCAAGCCAAACGAACATTCCAACCACAAAGCCTTAGCATAGGGCCTCATCATCATCATCATCATGTGACATGCAGATAAGCGTGGGCTTTCATGTTTTGCCATCTCACACGATCACCAGAGTCGTGGATCAGCTCTGTGTTTTTGTATCGAATATGCCATATGGCCAAGCCATCCAGATATTTACTTCTCTGTCTTCCCCTTGTTCTTCTCCCACAAATCTTGCTAGTTGTCATTAAGTTTTATAGTTTATTTCTTCTCAAAACGTGCCCAAAAAATGTTGACTGCCTACGTCTATTTTCTGTAATCAGTTTACGGTTTTCATTTGTTTCTTGTAGGATTTGGTCACTTGTTTTTCTGCCTGTCCATGGTATTTTGTTCATTGTCCTCAGAAACCACATTTCCACTACCATTAGATGTTTTTCAGGGTGCCTGCTCATTGTCCACGCATCACATCCATACAAAAGTACAGGTTCTATGTAGCACTTCAACACGCTTTTTCTCGTTACAACTGACATCTTTTCATTGGTCTGCATATTTTCTATAGTACCACATTGGGGTTGAAAGTCTTACATGTAGGACAAAGAGGCTACAACAATGACGTTTATTAAAATAGTGTGTATGTGACACGGCTCATCTAAAGTAAATACCTTTTTCTTTAACTGCATGCCCTTTGCAGGACGCTGCAAACATAGCCAGCGCCCCTATCGTCTGTGCGATATTACTAGGACATTTTACATTCAGTACATCAGTCAGTTGAACTTAAACGTTTGCTCCTTGGTCAGAAAGCAATGGAAAACTTTAAACGTTAGTTGCGTATCCTTTATATGACGTAGTAGTTAACCCTAGCTTTTTTTTTGGGGGGGGGGGGGTGGAGGCGTTCGTGATTCCTGGGCAAGTTTACGTTCATTAGTAAACTTGCCAAGAAATCACAACAGCAAAAAATTTCTGATGTTGACTACGACGTATGTAAAGGATATGCAACATTTTGTAGGCTGGGTCGACTTGAGATCCGAGATAAATAAAGAAAATATTCGGTCTTTTTGGCGATTTGAACATATGCCCACTGCGTCAGCCGACAAGTATGCTAGTCACGGTACTGTCCTGGATCTTGCGTTTATAATTATGTACAGATTTTTCACTGTTGTTTCAATGTGTGTGTGTGTTTTTTTTCTTTTAAGCTTGCCATTGCTTTCTGAACGACCAGCACTCAAATCATTTCTTTAAAAAGCAACGTAAGGCGGTCCGCTGCCAAATCGCCCACAGCTGTGTTTCGAACGCGGTATGCGGGATTACAAAAGCGTCCGTAAAGTCTTCGCCACGGAGCTGGCGAACTACTGATGGTAAAATTGTCTTGAGTATCAACCTGGGGCTGATCACAACGTCCTGCCAAGGCCATGCAACATTTTAAAGCTCAGCGTGGCCGAGACGTTTATCTTGCTCTCGCTTAAACTTCCTGTGCTCTCACGGTGAGGTAGTTAGTTTATTCTACAGCTGGACCTAAGCGTTGATTTCTCGTTTAGAATGCAATGACAAACTACTTAACATGACATTGTTTAGAACATCAGCGTTGGGGTTGATCGCACCGTCCTGCACAGGACACAGAAAAGGTACGTGAGGTGAGTATGCAGTTTTTTTTTTTCTCTATAAACAGTTTTTCTATTGAACATTTTCTTCGACTAACATTCTTTTCAATTAACATTTTTTTTCAATTCTCATTTTCTCTTCATTGCATTCTATTTTTCCATGCATTTGTTCCTCTCGTCCTGTCATCACCTTCTAATGTAGTCACAGGAGTTCTCCTTGACTGTATGTTGTGTTTGTGAATGTGTTTGTTTGCTGATGAAGGCTAACCGCCGCAACGTTCTGTATGTGTCGTAACTCTGTTATGTAAAGCTGCACTACTTTGTGTCATTATATTGTTTGCACAGGACACACAACATTTTACAATATTCAATTTTCGTTAAGAAATTCAGTGATAAACAAAAAGTGGGTTGGACCAAACAAACAGTAGGTTGGACCAAACAAAAAGTGGGTTGGACCAAACAAAAAGTGGGTTGGACCAAACAAAAAGTGGGTTGGACCAAACACACAGTAGGTTGGACCAAACAAAACGTAGTTAGTTAGTTAGTCGACAGATCATCCCCATTGCACATCGAACCATTCAGTCCATAAGTGCTCGGATCCCCTCCTCAGCAAATCCCGCAGCGTGTAGCGGCTAACGACACCAGTTCTGTGTTGGTTTATCAATCTTCTTTGGCTTCCTGCGTAGTGTTCTTGTTTGGCCACACCTCTTGTAATTTGCTGTTCTCGCATCCTGACCATGGTTGTAGATTCACAGTCATCACTTGGTTCTTGCGAACGACTTACTTCTCGTAAAGCATTCAGAATGTCAGCCTGGTCCATGGAGCGTCCGCCTTCCACAGTAGCTTTACCTGCGAGCTTGTCAGCCCGCTCATTTCCTTGTACACCCGCATGCCCTAGCACGAAAATGAAACTAATCTTTGCCAGCCGAGACCGCCCAGAGACAGCAACCACTCTCTTCGGATTCACCCCATTTCTATCTTCTTGAGCATGCTCAGTGAGTCGCTAGGGAAACGTGGCGAAGTGGTCAAGGCGTTTGACTCAGGTTCCAAAGGTTGTGGGTTCGATTCCGGGCCGCGTCCTTCGGTTCACAAGTGAAATAAATTTTTCTGAGACTCCTGCGGGTCGTGGCTAGAGCTACGGAGGTCGTGCTTTGAGCAACGCTTTCCGCGCTGTGGAAAGAGACCGAGCCATATGGGATAAAACCCGGTGCAATGAAGTCGATCCTGTCGACTTTTAAGCGACTTTTTTTTTTAAGCCCTAGTGAATGTCTGTGACTCGAGACATGTTATTGCTTTACTTACTGCCATGACTTCCATAGTCATGCTACTTGTGGTCAAAGCAAAAGCACCAGAATCTTCCTTCACAATTCTCCCTTCGGTCTGAACCGTAAAGGCCTATGAACTTCTCACTCGTCGAACGACCGACCCATGTGTGTAAATGACAGCATCACCGTCGAACGAATTCTCGAAGATCAACGCTTGTACTTCCGCCTCCACAGCAGCCGGATTTTATTGTCTGCACTTTCTGTCTAGTTGGATGCAAACTGAAAGGGACGTACAGAAATCTGTTGGCACTTGTACCAACTCCTCGTCAGGTTCTAAGGCCTATAGTAAACACACCTGTTGAAGAATGTCTTCGGCTTGACCCATCCACGACCTTCCTCTTTTTAATCTGCTGCCCTTTACCTTCTTAATTTCACTATGTAGTGGATGTTGTGTGTTTGCATTGACTCTGAGGTAGGCACGTGCTCTGCAAATTTGTATTATGTCTTCAATGTTTGGAAAATAAAGAAGATAGCGCATCGCACTGCATGCTGTATCTCTTGTACATCAAGAATAATACGCATAGCTTCGTTCTACATCCTTTCCATCTGCTTACGGCTGAGAGTCAGGATCGCCATCGCATACTCAAAAACAGACATGACCAGATCCTTGTATAGAAGACCTAGATGTCGCTCCTCACAGTTTGCTGCCGCCATCACCCGCATCGCAGCCAAACCACGCTTGGCCTTTGTTATCACCTGGTTTCTGTGCTCATTATAAGCAAGGCTTCGATCAAAACGTATCCCTAGGTAATTCGTTGCCTTCGTTCTTTCCACAATCTCTGAGCACAGATTTACAGTTAGTGATGGAGTGTTGACAATATGAGATTTTATGAATATGAGATTTATTCAAAGAGAACCATGTCACTGCTGCCTTCGTTGGGTTGACCATTGCCCCAGATTCCACACACCAAGTGCTTATGCGATTTAGTTCTGTTTGTAGTTCCACAGCAACCCGATCTCTATCCTTACCCTGACGATACACTAAAACATCGTCGGCATATGACAATGTCCTTCCCGGTCCAGTTATGTGCTCGCTGGTAATTCTCACAGTGTAGGCGTTAAAGAAGTACCGGAGATAATGGTGATCCCTGTGACAGGTTCGGATATTTTGTTGTTGGTTCAGAACTGCCACATCTAAAAACTACTTTCCGTTGGAAGAGGGCTGCAGCGATCCAACTAACGAGGAATGGACTTCTCTTGAGTTCAAGAAGCTGAAACATTTAAAAATCCAACGGTACTCTATTGTAAGCATCCTCAAGATCAATCGCCGCAGCACATTTCAGTGCCTGAGTGGAAACCTTCATAGACATCATGGGCAAAAACGGCTGCGTTGGTCCTGGTTTCTCTGTATGGACGGTACCCTCCAAGGATAAATGGGGAAACAACCTTGCCTCTCTAGCTGGCTTAATATTTTTCTGGCAATTAACTTCTCCAGCAGCTTCCTATTGTACTTTGCATGGTTATTACCTGGTATCCCTGAATATTTGTGTGGTCTTTGGCAAGGGAAACAGATAGCTGTGTAACCACTCCTCCTTGACGCTAGCACTCCCTATGCTGTTGTACATATCTGCTGGTTCCTCTAGCTCAGGGGTCACCAAACTACGGCCCTCGGGCCGGATCCGGCCCGCGACGTCATTTCATCCGGCCCGCCGATGGTACTCGAACTTGCTTGATATAACGTATGAAACACGAGACGTTGTGATACAACTTAAATGTAAATATTATGTTTAGAATAATAGGAGATCTTCAGACGTGCGGAGACCTCCTGGCTGCTCGAGGCTGTTTATTTATGTGGCCCTATTTATATATTTTGCAAACCTTATTATGAGATATATTCTATTACCAAATGAAGCCGCCTGCCGCGGCTCTACAAGAGTAAGGAGTAGCATATCCCATGATACCCTGGTAAAAAATGCATAGGATGCTGGGATGTTTAGTTGGCGTGCCTGTAAGAGCCCAGTCACGCCATGCTCCCGCCTCTTTGGCCTTGAGAACAACTGGGGCCGAAGAGATGCTGATGTCTAATTTTCAGCAGAGGATTTGAACTCATCCCTCTGAGCCACTACCAAGCAAATGGGCGAACGTGCCCCAGGCACAGCCGAGCGTGGCCACTGTTTTCTAGACCGCTGCTGAGAGGGCAGACAGGCCCTGTGAAGATCCAAAAGATTCAAGAGGATCTTGATTGTGGATTGACTATTATCTGCTGCGGGATGAGTTTTGAATGAACCTTCATAGTTTAATTAGGAATATAGGAATAGAGGAGTGAGTTCCCTTGAGCAAGATGGCGGGACATTTTTTCGTCCCGTAAAATGGAACGTGTTTTTTTCTGAAATGTGTATGGATTAAGTGTGTTTTTCGTGGTGAAATGGAATTCGGACCGTGCAACGGAGTTCGTGCACGCGCGCCCGGACTCCCTTCGGCGTATCATCGGCGCCCGGTGGCGATAGTTAAGCCTAACATGACGACCAGACGACCGACAAGAACACGGCGTGGTAAGAGGGCGGGCACACGCAGAAGGCGTTTAAAATGTGACAGATTGGGCATCGGACACGTTCGAGTACTGTACTGGAACTGTGCATCATTTAGTCAACGCCGACCCATTCTTGAAAAACTACTGTACGGAAACGATATTGTAGTCTTACAAGAAACACAGCTCGGCGACGGAACAGTCAATGTCGCGGGATTTCAGGGATTCTTTAACAGGCGGCACCTCGGACAGGCCATTCTGGTCCGCGACAACATACTAGTGTCTGAGATCGATATGTCTTCCTGGAACAGTGATGCCCTGCAAGTGCAGGCATTAAGAATAATGACACCAGTGCAGCTTGTAATCGTGAACGTGTATGCGCGAAATGGGAAGGTCGACGTGCGACAATGGCAGAGTTTGTTCCCCCTTACATGTGGATAAAAGGGGCCCAAATTATCTTTTTCCCCTTTTTTTGGGAAAACTTCAATGCCAAGGCAGTCCATCAGCCGGAATTTTGCATCCCCAAACTGTGGGGAAAACTATGCCGCCCTGGCATCTTCTGCCCAAAAATTTTGTTCTGAATTGATAAAGAAATCATAAGAATAGCCACTGAACCGTATCTGAGAGTGTATTGAAGTTGGCTTTTTTGGTGTGGGCCCAAACCACCATCGCACCCAAAGGTGCCCGGTTACGCGAAAAACACTGGGAAATACCCTCGGATAGTGACCTTTTAGCCCTTTGGGTAATCATTTCTGATCATCGAAAGACGGGGCCATATAAAGTTAACAAGGACAAAATGCCTTCCCGTTCTAAACAACACGGGCAAAGCCTTTTGGGGGCAAGTTTTTAAAGAAGAAGTAATACCTAACTTTCCTCCCCGCAGGAGTTCATACACAAAGATGGTTCAGCCCCCTAGGTAAATTATAATAATTTTCCGAGAACTGCATGGTGTGGGAAGAGGAAAGGTGTCAAAGATTTTGACAAAAGGCCAGGGAAGGGTTTTAACATTTCCAACAAAGTTGATTTTTGGCGGAAACCTGGAAGACAAAAAGGTGATGGGTACGACGACCTTTTTAAATCCTTTGCGCCAAAAACATGTCAAGGCCGATTAAATGGGCCGAATCCTGAAAAGGAAAGATGGTGCACCAGCTATCCCCTTACGACCAATTCCCTTTTCTACTCTCAGCCAATAGCTTTTTGAACGGTGCTGCAAACCCGTAGGGGTATTTTCCAAAAGCCCTTTCAAGGCACAGACCCCCCCGCCTTTTGGGAAAAATCTTGGATTCGGAAAATAAAGGTCACGGACCTTCTTGAAACGCTACATAGAAAAAGACCTGACCAGAAAGGGACAGCCCCCCCAGACAGAGTTACTGATGATCCCAAAACTTTTCTAAAAGTTGTCCCGAGAGGGCCCGGGAAACTAAAAATTTGGACTGATTCCGTGCTGAGTATTGCGTCCCCGATGGCTCAAAACACCTAACAGCGCACTCACTTCCCATACGGCCCCCCGTATGGTGCCCTTTACGGGTATTAAAGATGTTGAAAAATGGAAGAACGGCCGGAGAATTTCAAACACCAAGTTCCAGAGTCCGTTAAAAAAGAAGGGTACCCCAGCTACTTTGCCTGCCGTTTTGACAACCGATAAGTTCCTGTTAGTAAGATAAGTTGGCTGGCATAACCCTTTTTAATCAGAAACCTGTTGAAGCTACTGGAAAAATTTTAGTGACACAGATTTTGCTTGGGACTTGGAACATCTCGGGGGCTTCAATGCCAGACATTTGGGGGGAAATTGCAACCAATAAAGAGTAGATCTGGAGCCCCCCTGTCATCTGCTCCCAATCTTTCGAATGATTTAAGGTCACTAAAAAGAGCCCATGTTGCGGATGGCCGGCGCCCACCATGAAAGGTGGGGGGCATATAACCCAAAAGTAACCCCCCTTTCGAGCACTTGACGCAAACCCTCCTCAGACTGAAAGTGCACCCTCACCTTGTACGATGGATAGCTGCAGTTCTGCTCCAAAGGAAGGTGGTGCTAAGATGCGGGAGTTGGTCTTCTGAGCCTATAACGATATGTCCAGGATTGCCGCAGAGTTCACCACTGTCACCAGTACTATTCAACGTGTATACGGTGCCGATCACTGAACAACAGTTGGACGGGAGGGGTAGGACTCTGTCATTCGTTGACGACATCCTCGTGTATCGACAGGGTCGAGATAGACAGGCGGTTGCCAATGATATGCAGGGCGAACTAGATCGAATTTCCTCATGGTGTGCTGATGCCGATGCCCTTGTCAACCCTGCAAAGGCAACGGTTACATGGTTCTCACTAAACAACCATATTGTGAAAACAGACCTGCCGGCAGTAAGAATGGATGGGAGCAGTTTGAGTAGAACACAGTCAATGACATATCTTGGCGTGAGGCTTGATCGTAGCCTGTCCTTCAGAGATCATGTCGATTATGTCATAACGAAGGCTCGAAAAGGTTTGTCAGCAATGAGAGTCATGGCGACTGCCAATATCGAGCAAAGACTGCTAATACTTCTGTTCCAAGGACTTGTACTTTCACGCATCGAGTATGCCCTGGCCATCCTCACTGTCAGCCCTACACAGATTGGAAGACTCGAAAAGGTACAAAACGAAGCCATGCGCATCATTTTGGGCTGCACGAGAGACACCAGCTGTGTAGCAATGAGATACCTCCTTGACTTCCCGACAATGGAACACAGGATCAAGATCTGGAGAGCTCAGTGCATACTTAAAAATAAGTGCAGATGAGCAGCACCCTCTGCATGACGCTATATTCAGAGAAAAGGGTGACAGGCTAAAGAGGGGCAAATCATGGATGGGTCGGGCGGAAGATGTCGTCAGACAGGTCTGCAGTCTTACCAGTATCAACCCCGGCAAGGAATGGGTGCCGGTGCCTCCAGCCTTTAAGTGCACTTTCTCCTGCATTATCACACTCGACAGACGGTGCAGAGAGCAGAACCCTGCCGCTGTCAATGCAGAGGTTAACGCGCTCATCTATGAACACTCAGATAGCCCCGAAGTGCTCATCTATACAGATGGATCTGTTGTAAAGCAGCAGAGAAGTGCGTGGGCATTTACAGCCCGTTCAGCGGGCCGAACCGTTCAAGAATCCAGTGGTGCCCACTCTATGACCACGAGCAGCATGACGATGGAGGTGATGGCAGTTACACAGGCTTTCATATGGCTGGAATCACAGCATTATACCAACGTGTGTGTACTAAGTGATTCAATGAGCATGATTCAGAAGGTCGAAGCTGGATCTGTACGTAGACAGTGGACTGAATCGCTGCGGAAGTCTGTTGTCCGTAAAGTCACCTTCATCTTCGTCCCGGGACATGCGGGAGTCGAGGGAAATGAACGAGCTGACAAACTGGCTGGCTCTGCACCCCCTGTAGATGGCCAGCCCATGGATCGTGCCGATGTTATTAACGTCCTTAAAGATTTGGCGAGAACAGAGGATTTTGACGTCAGTGATTCCACATCGCTGTCCAGGATGAAAGACCTGGGAGTAAGAATCGGCACAGCCAGACGCGAGAGGTACATCGGGAAAACAAAGTGCCTCGTCAACCAACACAGAACTGGCACTATTAGCCACCGGACGCTGATGCATATGCTGGGGGGAGGATCTGAGCACCTATGGACATGTCCGGAGTGCAACGAAGATACCCCAACTGATAACTGATAACTGATAGGAATAGAATAGCTATGTCTGTACCCGAGAACAATAATGGAGGGGGTCTCTCTGGCCGAGGGGTTACACCACTTTCTCCGTAATTCCGTTTATCACGCAGAGTCTCGTAGCGGGCGAGAACTGGGAGCGGTTCGTCCCCCGCTGGTGTCTTGCAGGATAACTGAGCCGGCCGCTCAGAAAGCAATGGCAAACTACTGAGCGTAATCTTGCCAAGAAATCAACAGACAGCTGAAAAATGCTGCTGTTGACAGCGATGTCCTGTAAAAGGATATGCGAATTTTAAAAAAAAATATGCATGGGAAGAGAGGAAGAGGACGGCCAAAGAGAAGATGGGTGCAGGATGTGGCTGGTGATCTCCAGATGGGTGTATCTTAAGCGGGACATCTTGCTTATGATCGAGAGGTTTTCCGGAAGGTTGTTATGGGAGCGAGGTTCTGCAAAGGACATGCTACTGAATGAATAACCTTTGTTCCATCTTGTTGTCTGATAATTGCTTGTGTTGTGTTGTAACAAGCTACGTGGAGGGTCCCATATAGCCCGGTCACAATGTTTCAATAATCTTCTATAGCCCTGGCTGGGATAGGTCTTTACTTGCCAACCCTCCTCCGTTTCCCCGGACTCACTGTCACTCTTTCTTTCGACCTCGGGACCTATTTCCTGCAGTGTTCTTCTGGCTGATCCATATATATAACACAGTGATCGTTGGAATAAACTAAAACGTGATTTATTAAATTAATAAAGAACAGCACAGGAAAACATCAAGGCAGTTAAAACAGATAGTTCTAAACAGACACAAGGATAAAGTTCAGGCACAGAGCCTCAGGTAGCTATCTTCACAGACCCAGCTTCATACACTGTCCGATCTGTCCACATACAGCTCACCGGGTGTGCAAGAATCTCCTTCCTTCCAGGTAATTGGTTGTACGTACAACAGGCTTCTGTAGAACCAAACTTCCAAGTTTCCATGGACCACAGTCTATAGTAATCAAATGTTTTAGGGAAGTGCCATGGAATCACTTGGCATAATGTCGGGTAGGAAATAATATCATGGAGAACAGTTCTTATATAATAATGGGTGTGTCTGAGTGATTGGCGGGGTCCAGCCAATAATACAAAAGGACTCGATCCTAGCGTATCTAGATGACTGGTGATGTGTCAGTACAGCTGATGGTCATTCTTTCAAGGTCAGCAGTGGCTCTATCTCGTAGAGATCATACCCTTAGACCTGGCATGGCCCAAAACTTGACATGGCATCGTCCTAAACATACTTTCAGCGTAGAGCCCTGTCGAGACCTTCAGCTCTGTTCATACTTCCAAAAGAAGGACCCTGGAAAGGACAAACATTTGTGAGAGTCTCCAGCCTAAACTTCTGGTACAGCCGACATGGAGACTCCTAATGGTCTCAGCACATCAGTTGCCATAACAAAATATATACATAATAATACTAATCAAGAGCCCTGATTGAATTGGCCTGACCTGACAAGAGGTCCTGGATTGGCGGCGTCTTTCCTAGACTAGGCCTTCAGCTTGACGAGGTCCTGTCGTTTGACCCTAGGAACCTTTTGCATATAAGACTCACTCTCCACACTCATACCAAGCCTTTATTATTATTGGATACATTCATGTCCATGCTTCCCTCTCACTTGCAAACCCTGCCTTTCTCACGACAAAGCTCTTGTGGTGTTGTGTGGGTACATTTCTGTATGTAAAGAAGTGTCGTTCTCCATTCCCAGCAAGAATAAGAAAGAAGATACCACCCCCTCCGGCCGCCGCTCTCGACTGAGCTGTCGCCCCAATGCACCGGCAGTGCCCTGCACAAGCCATAGGTGTAGATGAGTTCAGGTTCTCTCAGTGAGATAGAGAAGTCCATTATCTTCCCGACATCATCCTATCGAGTAAAAGACGAAAGAGATAGCACTGTGGATAGCCTCTTCCGGCTCAAGAAGATAGATCATAGATTGGTGGACCCCATCCCCAAGGAGCCCTTCCCTCCTTCCGGCATACCGTAGCTATCCAATGATTATATTCTACAGAAAGATGACAGTATGCCCAGTTCAGGCCGTAGAAAGAAAGATAGCAACAGCTCATCCCCAGCCTAAACTTCTGGTACACCGACATGGAGACCAATGGCTGCAATCAGTTGCCTACAGAAATAATACAAGTATACTATAAGAGCCTGTTGAATGCAGCAAGAGGTCTGGATTTACAGCCCGTTCAGCGGGCCGAACCGTTCAAGAATCCAAGTGGTGCCCACTCTATGACCACGAGCAGCATGACGATGGAGGTGATGGCAGTTACACAGGCTTTCATATGGCTGGAATCACAGCATTATACCAATGTGTGTGTACTAAGTGATTCAATGAGCATGATTCAGAAGGTCGAAGCTGGATCTGTACGTAGACAGTGGACTGAATCGCTGCGGAAGTATGTTGTCCGTAAAGTCACCTTCATCTTCGTCCCGGGACATGCGGGAGTCGAGGGAAATGAACGAGCTGACAAACCTGGCTGGCTCTGCACCCCCTGTAGATGGCCAGCCCATGGATCGTGCCGATGTTATTAACGTCCTTAAAGATTTGGCGAGAACAGAGGATTTTGACGTCAGTGATTCCACATCGCTGTCCAGGATGAAAGACCTGGGAGTAAGAATCGGCACAGCCAGACGCGAGAGGTACATCGGGAAAACAAAGTGCCTCGTCAACCAACACAGAAACTGGCACTATTAGCCACCGGACGCTGATGCATATGCTGGGGGGAGGATCTGAGCACCTATGGACATGTCCGGAGTGCAACGAAGATACCCCAACTGATAACTGATAACTGATAGGAATAGAATAGCTATGTCTGTACCCGAGAACAATAATGGAGGGGGTCTCTCTGGCCGAGGGGTTACACCACTTTCTCCGTAATTCCGTTTATCACGCAGTCTCGTAGCGGGCGAGAACTGGGAGCGGTTCGTCCCCCGCTGGTGTCTTGCAGAATAACTGAGCCGGCCGCTCAGAAAGCAATGGCAAACTACTGAGCGTAATCTTGCCAAGAAATCAACAGACAGCTGAAAGATGCTGCTGTTGACAGCGATGTCCTGTAAAAGGATATGCGAATTTTTAAAAAAAATATGCATGGGAAGAGAGGAAGAGGACGGCCAAAGAGAAGATGGGTGCAGGATGTGGCGGGTGATCTCCAGATGGGTGTATCTTAAGCGGGACATCTTGCTTATGATCGAGAGGTTTTCCGGAAGGTTGTTATGGGAGCGAGGTTCTGCAAAGGACATGCTACTGAATGAATAACCTTTGTTCCATCTTGTTGTCTGATAATTGCTTGTGTTGTGTATCAGACTACAGTTACAGTGTTGGATGATTATCCATGCTGTGATGAGGATCACTGGTACTGTGTTGGATGACTACCCATGCTGTGATGGAAGATCACTGGTACTGTGTTGGATGACTACCCATGCTGTGATGGAAGATCACTGGTACTGTGTTGGATGACTACCCATGCTGTGATGGAAGATCACTGGTACTGTGTTGGATGACTACTCATGCTGTGATGGAAGTTCACTGGTACTGTGAAGGATGATCATGTGTATGTTTATTTATGGGGATACCTATTTTGTTATTGCATCCAATCATGAATTTTATTTATTTGTGTACTGGCATTATTAATCAGATGTTGTTGTATCTTTTCAATTACATTATTCTGATTTCCTGTACACGGACCTGAATTTCTTCTGATATTTCTAAATCTTTTCTTTTCTTGTTAGCCGTAGAGAAAGAATGAGATTTTCTTTGTCTTCTTATTCCTCTCTTCTTCTACGGCCCATGAGCAGTCGGCGTTGTGCTATTATCTCTATCATCTCTGTGCGGTTACACAAAGGCACCTATAAACTTTATATGTACCTTTGATGAGCCGTAGCATTCACCAGTGACCCCTAGTCCTCTGCTGTTCTTCTGTTTCAATAGGATTTTAATTATGTTTCTAATTTAATGTCTTTTTTTTTCATTTTCAGATCCCGTGTACTTCACCCTTAATTATGACTACTAGGAAAACAAAAATGAACGCCGAGTATCGATTTTTCAATGAAGAATGGGGAGTAAAGTACTTCTTTGTGGAAACAAAGGACCAGAAAACCAATTGCGTAATACGCAGCTTGCTTGCTTGTGTTCGTTGGCTTGAGCTCCAACGCGAAGTCCTGTATGTCGGATGAAGGCATTCTGTTGTCCAACATAAGTGTGATGTCATACAGGACCTGAGGTTTGCGTGAGTATTCGTTGTCCCATGTCTGGCTTATTGGTGTGCTGACTGGTGGTTCCTCGCCGTACAGGCAGACACTCTCCGACTTCGGAGGAATCGGCGATCCTACTGACTTTAGCCCTGGTGCCTTGGAAACACCTCTGCGTCCCGTAATATGCAGCGAAAGTGTTGCCGTTTTAAAAGAGTACAATCTTCGGCGACACTATGAAACAAAACATCTATCAATATTTTAAAAGTTTTCTGGAAAGTTACGCTCTGGGAAATATGAGTCCATTAAACGTGGTTTTTAAACACAATGAAATCTCTTCACGAGAAAATTTGCTGAAAATAAATCTGTCACTCATGCAAGTTACAAAACAATGCATAAGATTGCAGAACGAGGGCAGCCGTTTACTGATGACAACTTCATCAAAGAGTGTATGATCGAAGCAGCAAATGACTTGTGTCCCGAGAAAGCCGATTTGTTTGGAACTATCAGCCTTTCGGCAAGTTCAGTTGTGCGGAGAACAGAAGAACATGGAGAGAACATATTGCTACAGATACGCGAGAAAGCTAGGATCTTGTTGTGGTATTCTCTGGCGCTGGATGAGTCTACTGACCTCTCGAGTACGTCACAACTTCTCGTGTTCATTCGTGGTGTCAATTTGGACTTTCAGATAACGGAAGAGTTGGCGTCCGTTTGCAGCATGCATGGAACAACGATTGGGAAAGACATTTTCGTGGAAGTACAAACAATTTTGCAGGACTATAACCGTCAGCGGAATCAGCTTGGAGGTGTTACAGTTGATGGAGGGGAGAAAAAAACTTGGCTGGAGTGAGGAAGGGTCTGGTGGGGCAGATCAGGACTCAGTTGGAAGATTTGCAAATTCTGGGTGCTCTGTTCATACACTGCATCATACATCAGCAAGTACTCTGTGGGACTTAGGTATTTATTGTGTACTGAAACCAGTCGTTTCTGCTGTGAAGTTCATTAGGGAACATGCACTCAATCACCGTCAGTTCCAGGCTTTTCTTGAATAATCTGATTCTGAATTCAGTGACTTGCCTTATCACACATCAGTCAGGTGGCTCAGCTGCGGTAAAGACATGCTTCGTTTTTACAAGCTCCGAAACGAAATAGATGTTTTCCTCACTGAAAAAGATTCTGCACAGAAAAAGATTCACCATTTCTGTTTCCCTCCTATCAACAAGAAGCTGTGTTTAATTTTATTTTATTTTGTGTGCTTTATTTCGCTTTTTATCTGTTTGTGTTAGCCTGTCCTTGACGAAGGTTCTAGAACCGAAACGTCGGCAGTGTTTTGTTGTCCTATAATACTTATTGTTTTATTTTAATACTTCAGTATTATATATTTTTTTTATTGTTTCTCATGTTTGATAAGTCACACTTTGTTTTCACCTATGTATGGAGATTTTGTAAGGTATGTATATCGTGTCCGTGTTTTGTATGTCTGTTCGTTTCGCAGGAGCTAAATATACTTAATTGTTTGCATTTCATATCTTTTTTTTTAACGTCGCCTTCTTTGATAACTTTGTTTAGTAAATAAATTTGTTGGTTGTCTTTTTTTTGTGTGTGCATTGCACGCCCTTCCCATAATTAACTTAGTTTTTCGTCTTTTTTCCCAGAGCTTTCGTTCTAACTTGCAATTATTGTTAAAGTTAGCTGTATATCCTTTACAGGGCGTTTGCAGTCAACACCTGCATTGTTTGCTGTTGTTGATGTCTTGGCAAGTTCACGTTCAGTAGTTTACTATTGCTTTCTGAACGACCGGCACCCATAACAAAGCACAAAACCAAGCACAACGTTGTCTGCTGCCAAATCGCGCGCAGATGTGTTTCGAACGCGGGTATACGGGATTACGAACCACGTCCGTAAGACCTTCGCCACGGAGCCGCGGCAAGTATTGTACAGAATGACTATCCGACCCGCGCTCGTCATTTTCTCAGCTAATCCGGCCCGCCGTGGAAAAAGTTTGGTGACCCCTGCTCTAGCTCGTTGTCTGTACACATATCGATGTCGTCATACCTTATACCATCTGGCCCCGGTGCGCTGTTTCTTGTTCGTCGAAGCACAGCTCTGATCTCTTTTGCTGTCACTGTGTCTTCAACTGCAATGTTTTGGGACTTAGACCTATCTGAAGTAACCGCTTTGGCAAAATTTCGGTCTCTCATGTCTGTCTGGTTGCTCTGCTCTAAATAGCGTTCGAAAAGGGTTTTGTCCTTATTCTCGTTCGACCTCTGCCAGATAAGGTCAGCACTTTGGAAGCCAGGAACACTCTTATTCTTAACTACCCCATTCATACTTTTATGTAGTCGCCAGAACAATTTCAGTGACTTGTCTGTGCTTTTTCTTTGACACAACTCTGCCCATTTTTCACATTTAACCACTTTTAACCAGTTTTTTTTTTTTTTAAATAGCTAACTTTGGTGCCAATCTCTCTTTCCAAGCATAATAAGACTAGGATGGGCAATTCTGTTCTTTTTGGCGTTGCCATTTCCTTACAGCACCACGCTTATCCACCCAGGCCTTCTCCACCTCACAGTTCCACCAAGGTGGCTGTTCCCAGCTTTTTTTTTTTTCCTACCGTGATTATTCCTGCGCTTGTCACGCCTTATTTTATTCACCACATCTTGCCCTGAACTAAAAAGTCGCTTAAAAGTCGCTTAAAAGTCGACAGGGTCGGCTTCATTGCACCGGGTTTTATCCCATATGGCTCGGTCTCTTTCCGCAGCGCGGAAAGCGTCGCGCAAAGCACGAACTCCGTAGCTTTTAGCGACGACCCACAGGAGTCTCCGAAATATTTAACTCGTAAACCGAAGGGCGCGGCCCGGAATCGAACCCACAACCTTCGTAGCACGAGTCAAACGGCTTGACCACTTCGCCACAGAGACTCCCCTGAACTGTCATACTTGAAGGTCTTGACTGTTGACTTGCGCTGCCTGGTTTTGCCGTTCTCCACCAATATGCTGCAAGGGTGGTGGTCGCTGCCATGGTGCCCTAGAACACCCCAACTACACACTGTAGTGAGTGACGGAGACACCAGTATGCGCTTTAGACCAAACAAAAAGTATGTTAGGCCGAGCAAAAAGTAGGTTGGATCAAACCAAAAGTGGGCTGGGCCGAAGAAAAAGTAGGTTAGACCAAACACAATGTAGGTTGGATCAAACATAAAGTAGGTTGGACCAAACAAAAATGGATGGCAGAAAATCGAAGGTAGAAGGCGTGTCACAGTTATGACTTAAAAATTTTTAATATGGTAGCAGACATGTTGTATTTTAACGCAGTGACAACATTTCGGCGATATATAAGCGCATGGCTGATACGGGAAGTCGCTTAAGACGATTAATCATCCCATGACACTTAATCAGTTAAGGCAGCTTAATCCAAAAGTATGAATCCTCCAGTCCGTATCTAGAGAGTATCTAAAGTGTATATAAAGTGTGTCTAAAGTGTATCCAGTGTGTATATAAAGTTTACAGGGCCGGATTTAGACTTGATAAGGCCCTAAGCTATTTGAAATATGGGGCCCTTTATAAGTCCAGATATACTATAGATAACTAGCGCTTTGTTCTTCGAAAAGACGCGCTAAAAAACATTGGGTGGAGAGTATGGGACGTCCCGAACGTGCAGCATTGGGACTAATAATGCTGCAGTATATTTAAGTATACATATATGACAATTGCTGCAGTATATTTAAGTATACATATATGACAATTGCTCACTCGGACAATATTCCCCCCCCCCCCCACTTTATTGGGGGTCCCAAGCTATAGCTTGTGTAGCTTATACGTAAATCCTGCACTGAAAGTTTATCTAAAGTGTATATAAAGTGTATATAAAGTGTATATAAATTGTATCTAAAGTGTATATACAGTGTATATAAAGTGTATCTAATGTGTATCTAAAGTGTATATAAAGTGAATCTAAAGTGTATCTAAAGTGTATATAAAGTGTATCTAATGTGTATATAAAGTGTATCTAAAGTGTATTTCTCATCTCATCTCATCTCATCATGTTCCTCTTGTACCTTGCCGTGTCGAGGTGAAGTATAAACTTCGATGAGAGTGCCCGAGTATGGGCTTCATATATCGATATTCCTATGGACTCTGCTATTCCCTCCGTCCAACATTTTCGTGGTCGGCCTCTTCCTCTGTTTCCATCTGGTCTGTACATCATTGCTTGTTGTGGTATGCTGTTGACTGGTAACCTACTTGCATGGCCAAACCATAAAGTGTATAGTTTAGTTTAGTTTAGTTGATGGATCAACATCACGGCACTACGGGTGTAACCCATAAGTGCTCCGTTCTCCTCCTAACTCAAACCTGAGTTTGGAGAACCTCAGCTCAGTGCACGAACTCCGTAGCATACGGCGAGGATCCTGAAATACTTGTGTATTTAAAGTGTATTAAAGTGTATTTAAAGTGTATTTAAAGTGTATATAAAGTGTATTTAAAGTGTATATAAATTGTATCTAAAGTGTATATACAGTGTATATAAAATGTATTTAATGTGTATATAAAGTGTATATACAGTGTCTATAGAGTTTATCTAAAGTGTATCTAAAGTGTATATAAAGCGTATCTAAAGAGTATATAAAGTGTATATACAGTGTATATAAAGTGTATCTAAAGTGTATATAAAGCGTATCTACAGTGTATATAAAGTGTGTCTAAAGTGCATATAGTGTATCTAAAGTGTATATACAGTGTATATAAAGTGTATCTAATGTGTATCTAATGTGTATCTAAAGTGTATGTAAATTGTATCTAAAGTGTATCTAAAGTGTATATAAAGTGTATATAATGTGTATATAAAGTGTATTTAAAGTATATATAAAGTGTATCTAGAGAATTTAATGTAAACCTATTCTCATGTTTTGTGGATTATTCAAAGGCATTTGATTGCGTACAACATCAGAAACTTTGGGAAATCATGAGGAATATGGGCTTTTCATCACATGTAATACAACTCACAAGTATGCTCTATCTAGACCAGGGGTCACCAAACTTTTTTCTCGGCGGGCCGGATAACTGAAAAAATTACGAGCGCGGGCCGCATACTCATTCTGTACAATACTTGCGCCGGTCTCCGTGGCGAAGGTCTTACGAACGCGGTTCGTAATCCCGTATACCCGCGTTCGAAACACAGATGCGTGCGATTTGGCAGCAGACAGCATTGCGCTGGTTTTTTACGCTATGGTATGGGTGCGGGTCGTTCGTTGCTAAGACATCAACAACAGCAAAAAATGCTGGTGTTGACTGCAAACGTCCTGTAAAGGATATGCAACTAACGTTAACAACACTTGCAAGCAAGAATGAACGCTCTGGGGAAAAAAGACGAATAACTAAGTTAATCATGGGTGAATGCGTGCAATGCACACAAAAAAAACAAAGACAACCAACATATTTATTTACTACAAAAGGTTATCAAAGAAGGCAACGTTAGCAACAAAGATAGCTACATCAGACCTAGTATGCACATATCCGAATCTCACAAACTAAGCAGCAAAAAAGGTTAGTGAGATTTGTGAAGCTGATATTTAGGCTTTCAAGATTTCATCCATGTTTGGTTTGGAATTGCAGCATCCAATCTAGAGAATTGTTTTCAAATGTTCATCAGTCAATCTCGTTCGATGTATTGATTTCACGTATTTCATTTTGAAAATGTTTGCTCACACACATAAGTTGCTCCAAACACTGACACCATTTTTTTCTTCATATCCTTTACAGGACATCGCTGTCAACATCAGCATCTTTCAGCTGATTGTTGATTTCTTGGCAAGATTACGCACAATTGTCTGCCATTGCTTTCTGAGCAACCGGCTCACATACCCCGTAAGTTACCGACGCAGAGAGAACCGCTACCAATTCTCGCTCACATCACGTTACTTACGAGAGTATACGGGTTTACGGAGAAATTCGTGTAATTCCTAGTCCAGGGAGACCGGCACTGATGCCATACCAGCGGCAAATTGCTTCAGTTTCGGAAACTTAACATCAGCTAAGCAGCGGTAAAATTCAACAAGTTTTCCTTCTCTGTGCTTCTCTTTCACCAAGTCATTTGCTTGAAAATCAGTGAGTTTCAACTGTAGCTCAACTGGCACATCATCAAGGTTACAATCAAACGGATTCTGGAACAGAAGAATGTCACTTTCAATTCTGCCAAGATCTGAAAATCTCTCCAAACAAATGCTTCTTCAAGTCACGAATAATTTTTTTTTCGGAAAATCGAATTTGACACCTTTGCCGATTGTAGCGCAAAACTCTTTGAAACAGTGAAAACGAGAAACGTTTTCTCCTTCCTAGTTGTATTACAAACAATGACAGCTTTCTCCGAAATCCTTTTGATGATTCTGTAGAGGATCACAGTCAAGATTATCCTTTCCTTGAAGTTTCAAATTCAGATCATTCATGTTTCATGTGATGTCGACCAAAAATGACAACTTTGATAGCCAAGTAGGATCTGGCAGCTGTGTATCAGCTCTATTGTTTTCAGTGAGGAAAACATCTATTTCGTTTCGGAGCTTGTAAAAACGAAACAGGACTTGACCGTAGCTGAGCCACACTCACTGATGTATGATAAGTAATGTCACAGAAGTCAGAATCAATTTCTTCAAGTAACGCCTTTAACTTACGGTGATTGAGTGCATATCCCCGAATGAAGTTCACAGCAGAAACGACTGGTTTCAGTACACAAGATATATCTAAGTCTTTCCCCACAGAGTGCTTGCTGATGTATGATGCAGTGTAAGTACAGAGCGCGCGGAATTTGCAAATTTTCCAAATGAGTCCTGATCTGTACCATCAGACTCTTCATCACTCCAGCCGTGTTTTTTCCTCCATCAAAGCTGATTCCACTGAAGGTTATACCTTTTGCACTTCCATTAAAATGTCTTTTCCTGTTGTTGTTCCATGCATGCTGCAAACGGATGCCAACTCTTCCGTTATCTGAAAGTCCAAATTGACACCACAAATGAACAGAAGTTGTGACGTACTCGAGAGATCAGTAGACTCATACAGTGCCAGAGAATACCACAACACGTTCCTAGTTTTCTCGCGTATCTATAGCACTATGTTCTCTCCAAATTCTTCTGTTCTTCGCACAACTGAACTTGCCGTAAGGCAGATAGTTCCAAACAAATCGGCTTTCTCAGGACACAAGTCATTTGCTGCTTCCATAATACACTCTTTGATGAAGTTGCCATCAGTAAACTGTTTTCCTCGTTCTGCCATCTTATACACAATGTTGTAGCTTGTAAGAGTGACAGATTCATTTTTAGCAAACTTTCTCGTGAAGAGATTTCTTTGAGTTTCAAAACCACGTTTCATGGACTCATATTTCTCAGAGTGTAACTTTCCAGAAAACTTTCAATACGTTGATAGATGTTTTGTTTCGTAGTGACACCGAAGATTGTACTCTTTCAATATGGCAACACTTTAGCTGCATATTACGCAACTGGTTTTCCGGTCCTTTGTTTCCACAAAGAAGTACTTTACTCCCCATTCTTCATTGAAAACGCGAAACTCGCCGTCCACTTTTCTTTTCTTAGTAGCCATAATGAAGGGTGAAGTACACGGGATCTGAAAATGAAAAAGACATTGAATTAGAAACATAATTAAAATCCTATTGACACACAAGAAAAGCAGGCGACTAGGGGTCACTGGTGAAGCTACGGCTCACCATAGGTACATATAAAGTTTATAGATACTTATGGTAATAGAATATATCTCATAATAAGGTTTGCAAAATATATAAATAGGGCCGGCCTAAATAAACAGCCTAGAGCAGAGTTTTCAACCGGGGTTCCGAGAGTGGCAGCCAGGGGTTCCGTGGAACATACTGGAATCGTCTAAATGCAACATGTCTGCCCATCTGGTTTATTACATAAAGTAGGACAGACACTTGGATCATCGCACAGAGTTCCTTGAGCAACGTAAACATTTGCGTAGGGATCTGCTCCAGCAGAACGATTGAATAACACTGGCCTAGCGACCAGCTCGATTAACACCTTGACCGGGGAATTCTTCTGAGCTGGGGATAATATTTTCGTAATAACACGAGGATTCTATGGCATTTTTATGCTATGTTTGCTACTTTATTGCCTCTATTCACACTTGTAGTTCACTTACCTATCACTGTCAAACATAGAAATCCTTGTTACATACCCATAAAATGGATGACTGGCAAAAATAAGTAAGTATTTCTGGAACATTGGAATTGTGTTGACAGCCGGACGCATCTGGGGGAGGGAAAGGTGTGTGTGTGTGTGTGTGTGTGTGTGTGTGTGTGTGTGTGTGTGTGTGTGTGTGTGTGTGTGCGTGCGTGCGTGCGTGCGTGTTGCTATGGAAACGATGGAAATGTCAGAGCGTAGGCGGCGCTACAACGAGCCGGGGAAGGACTTGGGATGGTGCGAAATAAGTAAACATTACAATAGACAAGAACATCTAGATACAATAATTTATAACTGGAAATTGTAAATTTAAGACACATAGTAGCTAGGAGTTCTCCGCACGTGTAAATCAATCAATCAACCAGGTTCCTTCTCCACAATGAAGGTTGGCTACAATGGATCTCAAACACTGTCTCTCGCCTTCACTGTACATTATATCAGGCTGATGTTCGTCCATCTCTTGATACTATCTTCCCACTTGTATCGTTGTCTATCTCTTGCTCGCTTGCCCTCAACCTTGCCCTCCAGTATGGTTTTTATAAGAGTATCATGTCTTGTAACGTGGCCGAAATATTTCACTTGCTTCCTCTTTATTTCTTTCATCAACTCTCTCTTCATTCCAAGTTTTTCTAGAACCTCTACATTTGATTGTTTTTGTTTCCACGAAATACGACATATTCGTCTGTACATCCACAAAGTGCCTAGTACATTATGATTCGCCTAAAGAACAAGAATCGCCATGGCGAAAGTAGCCTTTAGCAAGATGAAAAACATTCTGACCAATAAAAATATGTCAACTGAAACGAGAAAAGAGTGTTGAGGTGATACATAGAGCCTGTTCTTTTGTATGATTGTGAAACTTGGACAATGTGCTGTCAAGCTGAAAAACATCTGATGGCTGCAGAAATGTGGTTTCTGAGGAAAATGCAAATAATACCATGGACAGACAGAAAAACCAATGACCAAGTACTACAGGAGACAGATGAACATCGTAAATTGATTAGAGAAATTAGACGTAGACAGTCAAACTTTTTTGGACATGTTATGAGAAGAAATAGATTGGAGAACTTAGTGACAGCTGGCAAGATCGAAGGGAACAGACCAAGAGGAAAATACCTGGATGGCTTGGCCACATGGCATGGACGAGACAGGAACACTGAGCTGATCCACGACTCCGGTGATCGAGTGAAATGGCGAGTCATGACCGCCCACGCTTTCCGGCATGGCACATGATTGATTGGTCCACATCTCCATGGCTTCCATGCGACTTTCTAGTTGCTTGTTCAATGTCCAAGCTTCCGCGCCATACAGTAGTGTTGAATATACATAGCATTTGACAATTCTCATTTTTAATGCGCTGTTAATTTCTCTAGATGTTAATACTGATTTTGTGTGGAGAACGCCTATTATTCTAAACATAATGTTGACATTTAAATTGTATCACAACGCCTCGAGATCCATACGTTATATCAAGCATTTTCGAGTACCGTCGGCGGGCCGGACGAAATGACGTCGGCGGGTCATAGTTTGGTGACCCCTGATCTAGACCAACAAGCAGCGGTTAGAATAGATGGCGAGACATCAAATTGGTTTGACATCAAGCAAGGAGTCCGTCGGGGATGTGTGCTGTCCCCCTATTTGTTTAACCTGTACGCCGAAAATATAATGAGAAATGTAAGAGACGATATAAATAGGGAGCTATATGATGCCCTAAATATCGGTGGTCATGACATACCAGAGATTCAGTATGCTGATGATACAGTATTTCTATCCACAACACAGAATGGCATAGAAAACCTAATAGCCTCAACCCAATTGAATAGTGAAAATCACAACTTATATCTTAATATAGCAATACAAAGATAATGCATACAGATAAAACTACTATGGAGAAAGAAATATATATTAATGAGGAAAAATTGGAGGTGGTGGAAAATGTTGAATATCTTGGGTCATCGATTACCAACAAAAGTGACACAATGAAAGAAATTAAACGACGACTATCAATTGCTCTTAAAAGACTAAAACAACTGAAAAAATTATGGAGTGGGACAGACAGAACTACAAAAATTAGATTTTTTAAAAGCATGCATCTTTCCCATTGCAACATACGCCTGTGAGACCTGGACACTTACTAAACAAGCTGAACAGTGCATAAATGCTTTTGAATATAAATGTTATAGACGAGTTCTAAGAATATCTTGGGTAAAGAAATGAACAAATGCATCCATACTTCAAGAGCTGAATATTGAAGAAGGCTGGCTATTAAAGACGATAAAACATAGAAAAATGAAATATTTTGGTCACTTGAAACATCACGAAAGTTTGGAGAGAACAATAATGGAGGGGTATAAGCCTGGGAAGAAAGGAAGAGGACGGCCAAAGGGAAGAAGGGTGCAGGATGTGACAGATGATCTCCAGATGGGTTATCGGACGCTAGACATCTTGCTTATGATGGAGAAATTTTCCGGAAGATTGTTCTGGGAGCGAGGTTCTGCAAAGGACATGCTACTGAATGAATATAAAGTGTATCTAAACTACTACAGTCGGGAGTGGGGGGTGGGGGGGGTCGATTTTATGTTGCATGAACTCCACAGATGTTGAATACAAAACTTGGAATAGCAATATTTTCAAAAATCCCACAGTCCCTTAAAATACACTCTATAGAATTGTGTACATGAATAAATGTAGATTTCTGTATCTGGGAGGGAAAAAAACAACATAAGACAAGCTTCTTGTGCATGTTCGAAGCTAAAATTAATATAAGACCTGGTCTAATATTCGGAAACACACAATAGTTCTTTAAATAGGTGATTAATGCCGGCTCTGTGGCGAAGGGGTCACGGACGCAATTCGTAATCCCACATTCCGCATTCAAAACACAGCTGCGGGCGATTTGGCAGCAAACTGCCTTGCGTTGGTTTCCATGCATTGGTATGAGTGCTTGTCGTTCATAAAGCAATGGAAAACTACTAAACGTAAACTTGTAGAGGAAGCCAAAAATTCTGGAGTTGAATGCTGGGTCCTGTAATAGATATGCAAAACTAACTTTTTTAAGTAGGTAGAGTACAGTAGTAGCGTTAACGCATTAGATCTGTTGTGTGAAAATGTTGACTATGTCCTGCTGCCTGAGGGAAAGACTTTTTTTTAAGTTAAAGAACACTGTTTTGATTATGTTAAAATGGAAATGATACAAGTGCTTAAAAGACTGGCCACCTTCTTTTTTTTAATTTCAAGTTAAAGAACACTGTTTAAATGAAGTTAAAATTGAAATGATACAGCTGCTCAAAAGACTGGCCACCTATTTTTTTCCCAAGTAAAAGAATTCTAGAAGGCTGGCTATATTTATATCAAATCCCGAAACAACCACATAATCAATTGATTATTGCTCACTGGATCTAGGAGGCCTGGTGTTCCTTGCCAGTGAGAAGTCCTGATCGTTCGGGTCCCATCGATTGACGGACGTCGGTCGCGGCGATTGGGCAATCTTGAGCATAGCCTACGATGGGTAGCGTTGTGATGTTCTGTTGTGATAATTTGGTGTGTCCAGTGTGTGCCGCGTGGTTACACACCCGCTTCACACGCATGATCCGGGACTGTTTCCGGATCCGGTCAGGGATATGCACTACTGACGAGCTCAAATGAGGGCGAAACTCGAGTATAGTGCTTCCATACTGACGTGGATAGGCCTTAGGTTCATACCAGAATGCGATCGGCGTTGCCAGTAGTGGGTTGTGCTCAATATTTAAATTTCAAATCCCGAAACAACCACATAATCAATTAAAAGAATTCTGTTGTCTCGAAGTTAAAATGGAAACGATACAGATGCTCAAAAGACTGGCCACCTTTCTTTCTTTTTTTTTCAAGTTAAAGAACACTGTTTTAATGAAGTTAAAATGGAAATGATACAGATGCTCAACAGACTGGCCATCATTTTTTTTCCAAGTTAAATAACATTGTTTTAATGAAGTTAACATGAAAATGATACAGATGTTCAAAAGACTGGTCACTTTAAAAATAAAAATCAAATTAAAGAACACTTGTTTTAATGAAGTTAAAATGCAAATGATACAGATGCTCAACATATTTTTTTTTTTTCAAATGTTGCGTATTCCTTACAGGGCGTTGCAGTCAACACCAGCATTGTTCAGCTGCTGTTGATGTACTAGGCAAGACTGCGCTCAGTAGTTTACCATTGCTTTCTGAACGACCGGCTCATATACCCCTAAGTTACCAGCGCGGCGCTAACCGCTGCCGACGATTCTCGCGCAGCTGCGTTCCTGGCGAGACTATACGGGATTACGGAGAAAGACGTTGATACCTTCGCCAGGGAGACAGGCGCTTAACAAACTGGCCACCCTTTTTTTCAAATTAAAAATATAAAAAAAACTATTTTAATTAAGTTAAAATGTAAATTATACAGATGCTCAAAAGATGATCCAATACGTTATGGCTTCATTAGTTTAGAAATAACATTCTTCTTTCCTTGTTTCTCAAGCCCAGCCCGGGGCTGTTTAGAATTATCCTCATTCCAGTTATCTTCCCACAAGTTGATGTCCTCGTGTGCCTCTTCTTCATTCGCCCAGTCCACATATTCCTGCGTGCATTCGGGTCTTATTACATTACAGACTCAATGAAGAAAACTTCGGGGCCATCTTTTTTATTTTATGAAGAAAAGTGCTAGTATCATTACTAACACTCCGCAGTTCTGTTATCTTCTTGTGTGTGTTTAATTGTAATGGTGTGTCCTGTGGTAATAATAATTAGACATGTCCCATAAAAGGGGTTTTAAACGGCAAAAGAGTCGACTTCATAGCACCGGGTTTTATCCCATATATCGCGGTCTCTTTCTGCGATAACACTGCACTAGTGAACTGAACGACGTGACCAGGAATCGAACCCACAGCCTTCGAAACGTGAGGCTACGATCTCCCCAACTCTCTGCCCAGTCTGCGATCTCTCCAGCTCTCAGCCCAGCATGATAAGTCAGACGTCTCTCCAGCTCTCAGCCCAGTATGATAAGTCAGACGTCTCTCCAGCTCTCAGCCCAGCATGATAAGTCAGACGTCTCTCCAGCTCTCAGCCCAGCATGATAAGTCAGACGTCTCTCCAGCTCTCAGCCCAGCATGATAAGTCAGACGTCTCTCCAGCTCTCAGCCCAGCATGATAAGTCAGACGTCTCTCCAGCTCTCAGCCCAGCATGATAAGTCAGACGTCTCTCCAGCTCTCAGCCCAGCATGATAAGTCAGACGTCTCTCCAGCTCTCAGCCCAGCATGATAAGTCAGACGTCTCTCCAGCTCTCAGCCCAGCATGATAAGTCAGACGTCTCTCCAGCTCTCAGCCCAGCATGATAAGTCAGACGTAGTCGAGGCCTTTTGGGATCTCGTGTATAGTGCAGCAGAACATACTGACCTCGAGAGAACGGTGCTGCAAAGAGTGGCCTGAGGATCTGGCTGACACTGAGGGACTCCGAAGAAAGTCCAGATATGCACATAATCAGATTACTACTCGGATTAGCTTCGTACATAAGTCATATATATATATGAATGAAATAATATATGAGAGCAGAGAGACCAGAAGGGCAGCATGTCAGACCGGCCTGTGTGCCCAATTCTTATCTGATTCTGTGTCAAACAAACATAGATTTAGACCAAACACGGAACAAAATCAAATGAACAAGTATTATTATGCACGTTTCCTTTCACTTAGTATTGCAGCTGCGAAAGATATGAAAGAAAACAAATAACACGATGGCGCAAGCATGGCGATATATCGTCCTTCTGTACAAATGGAAGGACCTATTAGGCTGATATATTAAGCTTTGACACTGAATCAGTTAACCCTTTGAAAATAAAGGTCGTTCGTTGGTTCTCTCTCTCTCTCTCTCTCTCTCTCTCTCTCTCTCTCTCTCTCTCTCTCTCTCTCTCTCTCTCTCTCTCTCTCTCTCTCTCTCTCTCTCTTCTCTCTCTCATCTTATTCTCTCTCCCCTTTCTCAGTCTCTCTTTCTCAATCCACACACATACTCTCCCTATCCCAGATGCCAGTCAATACTGAATGTCACAGTTATCCTATTTCTGCAACAACCCCGGTGATTCCCCCAACACTCAAGCTTTCACCATGAAAACCTCTACCCCAGCAGCTCAACCCATTTCTGCCCTATTTGATACACTGACCTTTCCACACAGAAGCCCAGGGACATTAAAATCTCTTAGCGCGAGAAACGAGATATCTGAGGTTTTGAAAAACAGAATCGTATTAAAAGACTAGAAAGAACGAGATAAAAGAACTGCCATACAAGAAAATCCAATAAAAGGCAAGCAAGCAGGAAATAAGACAAGAAACCGCTATCTTGTTTCCACGCAACCGCACCTAACTGCCATCTTTTATTTCGGATGTATTAATGCGCTGATACACCATCTCGGAGAAGTTGGGTTTCAAAGTTAGTTACATGCCCTTAACAAGGACGTCATACCTCAAGTCCAGTATTTATAGCTGTTTGTGATTTAGAAGGCAATAGTTAATGTTCAGTAGTTTGTCACAAGATAAAGGAATATTTTCTGCACTTTATCGACATTATCAAAGAGCCAGCTTGAAAGGTTGGAGCGCGTACAGAATGCAGCTATGTGGGTGATCCTGGGGTGCACAAAGGACACACCAGTTATAGTGCATGAGGCATATCCTGGCGCTACCAACAATGACAGATGGGCATAGGGTCCTTCAGGCCAAATGGTACCTGAGAGTTGCTGCAGATATGGATCACCCCCACGTGCAGCCATGGATATAATCAAAGGTCATAGACTAAGACGAGGCAGGTTCTGGATGGCACAGGCAGAACTTTCTGTACTGCAGGTGTGTGATCTAGAGACCTCAATCGTGAAAACGAGTGGGTTGAAGTTCCGGAAGACATGACAGACTGGCACAATGTAATAGTAACACTGGGTCGTGAGTGCAGAGAATGGGCAGTGGGCCGCACTGAGTTTGAAGTGCAACATCTAATTAAGAGCAACACACACCAAGGTGACAGTAGTCTACACATATGTGTCAGTGGTGAGAAACAGACTTAGTGGTTAAGGTTTTATTGCAAAGGCTAATGGACGAGTCTTTAAAAAGGAGAGTCTGGCATATGAGTCTACGACCTCCAGCATGAGAATGGTGGTGGAAGCAGTAACAGTTGGCTAGGGGAGGCTATTGCAACACACATTGTATTCATTACGGATGCTAGTAAGGTGGAGAAAGAAATGTTTCGTGGGGAATGGCTTCGTCGCTTCAGAGGTCACAGATTGTGAGAATTGTATGGATATTTTGCCCTGGCCATGCGGGGGTGCGGGGGAATGAACAGGTTGATAAGTTAGCAGGGAATGGACCTCTTGGAGGTATATTGCCTATGGACAAGGGGGAGGTGGTTATGCCCTTGTTGGACCAGGTGGAGAAGGCGGGGGAACATATTGAGAACCCATATGTGGAAAGAATTGGATTGCTGGGGATTCGCGGGGTTCTGGAAGAATCTCAAAACTGAGAGGGAAGACCAGGAGAACTTTTAATCAGATAGCGGTGGCAATGATTAGTAGGGGACGGAGTACGTATCGGAATGTCCTGAGTGCAGTGATTTCGTTTCTTAACTCAACTCAACTCGTTGTCAATAGAAGAGAGGAAAAGAGTTATGGGACCAATCCTGATGTTCTGAAGCGAGTCATGGACAATTAGCAGACAAGTGCGGAGATTTTGTGGAAGCTGCGGAGATGTAGTTTTACAGAAGAATAATGAGAACATCATGGACGGATACAGAGAGTAATGAAGGTATCTTGAAAGAAGAGAACTCACAATTAGAATTGGTAACTCGCATCAGAAGAAGAGAGGATATATTTTTGGGCATGTCATGAGAAGAGAAAAGCTGGAGTACGTTGCCACAACGGAAAAGTTGGAGGGGAAAAGAGGCAGGCGGAGACCAAGAGAGAAGATGCTAGATAGTAGCATCATGGCATGGAGGAACGTCAGTATCAGAAATGATTAGCAGCCGAACTGACAGAGGGAACTTGGGAAGATAATGTGATAGTTTTCAACATCTACATGGGTGGTATGTAAGAAGTTAAGAAGTAAGGGAGGAGGTAAACACATTTCTTACAAAATCTCAGAATGTGCCCGCCTACGAGCAGTTATGTATTGAGTGTCACGTCGCCCGCGCTGGGCCTAAGATAAAAATACATACTTTTCGGCGCTGGTGGAGCGTAGTTAAATAGTGAGGCTTTTTCGCATATCCTATACAGGACATCGCTGTCAACATCAGCATCTTTCAGCTGAATGTTGATTTCTTGGCAAGATAGTTTGCCATTGTTTTCTGAGCGACCGGCTCACATACCCCTAAGTTACTGACGCGGAGAGAACCGCTACCAATTTTTGCGCACGTCACTTTACTTACGAGAGTATACGGGATTATGGAGAAAGTCGTGTGACTCCTAGACCAGGTAGACCGGCTAATTAGTGGTTACCGTTACAAATATTTGATCAGGTCTGTTTAAAGTATGCGTGCACATTTGTGTATGTTTGCACATATAAATGTCTGCTTTTCTGACTGTGAATCTGTATGTCAGTCTATCTATGTATCTGTTAGTCTGAATGTCTATATGTCTATATATCTATATAGATGGCTGTAGGCGTGTTTGTCTTTTTAAATGTATGTCTATCTGCGTATATGTCGTTGGATGTGTGTATGACACATGTGTGTTTTACCAATATATGCCTTACGAGACTGAGTCAATAAGTAAGGCACACAGTTCTGTGGGATGGCAGGTAAATGTAGTTCGTGTTTTCTACAGGTGTCATTAGGTGACAGCAACATCGAACTTTATATTCCCGTTCGTCTGGTGGCATTAGGTGTTTCATGCGCATGTGCAGCGCATAAACAAAATGACTACTATATTTTAGGAGTGTACAACCAAAGCGCAACATGCTGTTGTGTTTTTTTTTTTTTTTTTTTTTTTTTTTTTTTTTTTTTTTTTTTTTTTTTTGTGGGCATAAGGACTGCCTGCAAAGGACATTCATAAGGAAATGCTTCCTGTTTATGCTGACAAATGTTTGTCCCGTAAAGCGGTAGCTGGGCAGAAAAATTTCTCAAGGACGCTCTAAAATTGTTGATAAAATCCGATCTGGTCGTCCTGTTGAGATTGCAACAGAAGCATCCGTGCAGCGGGTGGAGGAGATGATTAGAGGTGACAGGCGAGTAACGATAGACTCTGTAGCATCTGCAATAGGGTGCTAACATGGTTCGGCATAGTGCATGATCGATTTAAATTTCCAGGACTGCTGACTAGAGGAGTATTTCTTCTTCCTGACAATGTCAGACCACATACGGCTCTATTAAATCAGGAGAAAATTAACCAACTAAGGTGGGAAGTTATGGAACATCCACCGTACAGCCCCGACTTAGCCCCTAGCGATTTAAACATTTTTGGTCCACTGAAAACCTACCCTGGCGGGAGACATTTCATGAATGACGTTGAAATTGAATGTGAAGGCCGGGAAGGTTAACCCGGTCAACATATGCCTGCAGAGGTCGGATGTGTCGGCCTAACAGCGCAAGAACGCAGCTCTGCTGTAAACAGGCACAACGCAATCACATCCGAAAAAAACTCCGGATGAACGCAGAAGAATGTGAAGTGAAAACGTGGTTTAGAAAACAGAGCACGCAGTTCTATGCAGCCGTTTTGGAAGGACTGATAAAACGATGGGATAAGTGCATCAGTGTTGGTGGAAATTATGTTGAGAAATAAAGGGACAATTTATGCATACAAATAAACTAGTTTCAAGTTGTTATCATATTTAGTTATTTTTCTACAGTAATTTGTGACATACTTATTGACTTCCCCGCGTCCTATTGACTGTGTGTATATGTATGATTGGTCACTATACAGGCCTACAATGGTACCACAACGCCCGGGCAACGCTGACGAGTAAACTAGACCAGACCTAACAGTTATTACAAGCAATTCCATTCCGAGAGTTTGACATAAATATCATATGTGTTTGAACGTTAGTAGTATGGCATGTTGTTATTCAGCCGTATTTCTGGATAGCCCCTGAATCCGAAATAATTTCTTATATCTGCTTTTGTGACGTCTCAGCAATCCTTAAGAACATGAATCGTGAAATGTCAAATAGCGCTAGTGAGGATACTTAACTGAATGCCTGCCGTGAACCACTGCATTGGTTCCATGGAACGAAGTTGGCACGGGTTAACCAGTAGGTTGGTTCGATATAGACAGTGCGTTAATTGTTCCAGTTCTCTTATTTTTCCCGCAATTTTTAGTGCTCCTCTGGTAAATTAAAATATTTCGCTTCCACCAGTGTGAAACACGTTGCTTTAAGATTCATTTTTACGATCCATGTGTGATAGACAATGAGTGTTTAAAGTGGTTTGTTTTGATTACTTGAGAAAAATCAACGCCTTCTAGTTTGTGACCGCGTAGATTTTCATTAAATTAGAGTTTGAAACAAATTTAGATTATAGTTATTCTGATTTAACGAACTTTGTGAAAGATTCTAAAACTAATACCCCGTGCATGATTCAGTAGTCAGTTAGATTACTTAGTAGTAATTGAAAACAACACTAAAAGCAAAAGTTCGTCATAGTATATCATAATTTGATGGCATATATATATATATATATATATATATATATATATATATATATATATATATATATATATATATATATATATATATATATATATATATATATATATATATATATATGAATGCGCTAATGGGCCACATTTATGCCCTAAATTTGTTTTACCTATCACAAAGTATTTAAGGAGTATTTCAATAATTAAATTTAAAAGAATAATAATTATAACTAAAAAGAAAATAGTGTTTATATTATTTTTCTCAGTACAATCTGGCTGGTGTGTTACTGACATTTTTCATTTTGTGTGAAAAATATGTGCTTCAAAATATTATGTTTTAATTGCATTTTATTGGTGTTATGGAGCAGTTCTTGTGATATTCTTGAACACAAGTGGTGTGTGTAACACTATTCAGTAAATTAAATGGGATCAACATAAGAGGATTATAAATAAAGCCTTGGTAAGTGAATTTTTTAAAAGAATTTTTACCTCCTTAATTTCAATTGTTATTACTAAACCTCTCATTTTTGTCATAATATTTCTAAAATATCAATTAATTATTAACACTGTCATGTTCCTTGTGCAATCCTCTTTAATTTTATATATAATATAATATATCAGCTACCATTTTAACCATTTTAAAAGCATTATTGTGACACACCCCTACTTCCCATTTTCTGCCATGAATTTGTTTGATCAAGACCACTTTTTTGCTTGGCAGGCAATCAGTTAACTGCTTCCGGTTTTGTAATATGTAAAAAGTAAAACTTTAATTATTAAAGAAATATTAAAAATAGTGTTTTTGATGTTTAAAGTGAAAAGTAATGACAGCGGCACGGGTTAGGATGACATCTGCAACTTCGACCCATATTTGAGAATCCTATCGTCAGAAGACCATGGGTTTTCCATTATATTTCTAATGAAAAGTGAACGATTATATATTATAATTGTGGTTATTACTCTCTGTAGTGGCTTGAACATAAACACTAGCATCATACCAATGGCGATGTGTTAGGGATATAATTATCATCCTTGGGCTATATGACGATGAACATCCAGTCAAATGGTAAGTATAGAGGATAGAAGGTCTACCATTAACAATTTGGATGCATATTTATGGATCTGATCAGCAGAAGACCTTGGATTTTCCCGTTATATAGCTATTGTAGTAGTAGCAGCATTGGTAATAATCACCATGGTCACACTAATAACGACTGAACATTTAACTTAACTGCCAGAAGTCGACAAACTATCTTAGTTATTTACATTATTTTATCATTTAATACTGATGGGTCATAATCATGCACACATTCTGAAAGAACTATACATTACATTATGAACAGACACCGTCACTTGCCATTTTTTAATAACATTTCTTGAAGCAAAATAATAGGACGTGTACTTTATATGAACACCCTTATATGGCTATTAATGTTGCAAATCATTCTGCTATCTGAGCGTTAACTGCCTAAAATTAATTATTGTAGTAGAAGTGGCATTAGAAATAATCACCATGGTCACGCTAATGTCACTAATATTTGAACAGTTACCTTAACTGCCAGAAGTGGACACACTATCTTGCCGTTATTTTCATTATTTTATCTGTAGTCGTCAATAAGAGATGCTGTCACCATGTCGTGCACACCGAAGAAAGTTTAACGAAGATGGAAAAAATATAAAACATAATTTTATCTTGCAATTAGTCACCGTCACATTGGTCTGAAGTGAAATGATTTTTAGAAGTGCGCTAGAGTCCAGTTATGCCATCTTCCTTTAATGATGATACAATTAATAATGTCACAATGCTAACATGCAGTGTTTGGACTAGTTGTTCCTTATTACATTTGTATGGGATTTTGTACCACATTGGAAAAATCAATAAAAAATAATCAGTAAATGTTGTTAACAAAGCCAGTAACTCTATACACATCAACAGGAACCCTAAACAGAGTGATAGATGCGTGCAGATACTAGCCATTGACACCAAGTCACTGAATATGTATGAGACATGAGTCTGAAAGCTGACACATAGGAAATGTATGCAATATACCTACCCATAGAATATTTCAGGGATGTGGAATGCAAAATTTTGTAACCACAATCTTAAACATGTTGCAAACTGGTGGCATATAAATTAAGAAATTTGTTAGTAATATGTCTATTGGAAGGCCTAGTGGTCTTCTTCAATAGAAACTGACTGTAGTCCATACATAACTTAGACTCCTCTTTGAGGTTCAAGGTTCAGTTTAATAGTATGATTCATTGCTGTTTGTGCTGAGGACTGGGGGTCCGATCTGATTTCCTCCCCTGATAGTTAGGTTAGGATGAAAGTTGGGATGAGGAGTTAGGTCGGGCATGTAGTTAAAAGATGATGTCATCAGTGCAGAGACTGCAATCTGTGCGTGGTAGTCGATCTAGACGAGGTGAGGCGCTGGGCTGGCTATCCTTCATTTTGTTTCAATCTGTTTTGAAATAGCTTTTGACAAATTGAAGATTATTTACCTTTTTGTGCTGCTGGAGAGTGATCTGCTTTCATTTGAACAAGACAGAATTCAAACTACAAGCTGAGCACATGTCAAACCATTAAACACCCACACTAGTACTCAAGTGCGGGGACAAGTTATAATACATTGCGTTAATACTTCAAATTGGCGTTGCAGTGGTGGAATGTCACAATTGTTTTGAGTTTACAAAAAATAGTTGGCTAACTAGTAAGCGCATTGAACTCATATAATCATCACTATAATCACTGACTGTCTACCTTTATTCCATCCATCCTTCCACCAATTGCATACCTGTCTGTTATACACTTATATGCTGCATTTATGTTCTGTCAGGATGCACTGCAAGGACATCATCAGTGTTGAGACCAGAAATTGCTTCCTCAAATGCCCCATGTCACCTTCAGAAAGCATCTCAAGTCTGTGCAGTAACAGGATCCAAATGTTGATGTATGTAGCGGGGGACGGGGTTTGGGTGAGCGCCAAACCTTGCATAAATACCCCAATGGCTCATGCATTCATCACCACAGCAGCAAAAGTCCAACTCCTGGCCTTCTCGTGGCGGAGCTGTTTTAACTAACAGGAGAACGGGCAGCGGCAAGTCAATGGCGCCAAGAAATAACCAGAATGCTCTAGATGTGTATGCATGTACATGCATGCGCAGACACGCGTGTGCGTGCAAGCACACCTAAACTCGAGTAAGACCACAGTTTGCTCTAGTAAAGGAAAGGTGTTGAAGACGGAGACAACAAGCCAGGACGCGCACCACTGAAATCAGAATGCCATGCAATCACCCCATGAAATATGTCGACTACTGCTAAATGTTATTGTGCTCGCCCTGCTTTGGACCCCCAGGCAGGTGCAGTGCCAGGCCCTATGCCTCGAAAGGGTCCAACCACAACTACTGGAGGTACTTCTCAGATGTCCTGTGGAGCCAGGGAACTTGAGAATAGAGCGTCTGGCCATACCAAACAAAGTCTAAATATAATGCACTGGAATACACAGGAAAAACTAGAAAACATCTTGGACCAAGAAAAAGTAAGCGTATGTTGCTTGCAAGAAACTCACCTCAACGAAAATATAGCCTTCAAAATCAGAGGCTACCAGTGATACCGATCTGACCGAAAAGACAGGCGAAAGGGTGGGATACTGACCCTTGTAAAAAAAAATTAACATCACTGCTTATCAATTGAAGTCTACATGGAAGGATCTGAGTATCAGACACTTAAACTTAAGACAGGCAATACAGACCTTCATCTGATCAATTACTACTGTCCAAGTGACTGCCCACAGGCACTGGGCACACTACCATTAAAAGAAAAAAATGATTGTGTGTGGCGACTTCAACAGCCACTCGCAGAGCTGGGGCTATGATCACATGGACCAGGGAGGAGAGAGACTGGAAGACTGGCAGTATGAGAATAAATTCATCTTGATTAACAAGCCGTCCGACCCACATACTTTCTACTCGAGATCATAGCAAACTACAACTACACCTGACCTGGCTTTTCATTCACCAGACCTGGAGTGGAACATTACACAAATTATTGGGAAACAACTTGGTGGCGGGACCATCAGCCAGTCTTCCTAACGGTAGAAAATGAGCTTGTAAGTGAAAGCAGCACCATCTCGAGGTGAACTACAGAAAAGCAGACTGGGCAATGTACAAGCATCGCACCAGCATACTGGTTAGAAAACTGACACTGAGAAAGACATAAATAAAGTAGTTGAAGAGTTTGGGAAATGCATACTACAGGCAGCACGAGAAACCGTACCAAGAGAAGCCCGTTAACATTATAAATAGGGCTGCGACCGATTCATTTAAATTTAATAGTTAACTTTTCAAAAATTAATGATTAATTAATAGTTAATTTCGATTAAAGCAGAACATTTATAGTCACGTAACTCACATTATAGTCGTATTTGTCAAAAATCGAAATAACACTGGATTGTCTTGTTCATCATCATCATCATCATCATCAAGTGCCGTGTCGGCTGGCGTAGGCGTTCATGGCTCTCCATAGATCTCGGTCTTTGGTTTTCTGGATCAACTCTGCTGCTGATATTCCTCCATGCCACCGTCTCAATCCATCCAGCATCATTTCTCTTGGTCTGCCTCTGCCTCTCTTCCCCTCGATCTTTCCAGTTGTTACGATGTTCTCCAATGCCTCTCTTCTCATCACGTGACCGAAGAAAGATGTTTGTCTCTGTCTTATTGTTGTATATAATGTTCTAGTTTCATTAGCCTGTTTCAGGCAGTCGTCGTTAGTTACTCTGGCAGTCCAAGGAATTCGCAACATTCGTCTCAGGAACCACATCTCTGTTGCTTCTAATTTCTTCTTAATTTGTTCATTTACATTCCAAGATTCACTGCCATACAGCAAAACTGGTTCTACATAGCATTTCAGCACTCTCTTTCTTACATTCAGTGATAGCGACTTATTGCATAAGATACTCTTCATTTTCTGAAATGCGGCTTTTGCCTGCCCTATTCTGCTCCTAATCTCTGTTGTACATCTTCCATCTGATGTTATAAATGCCCCTAGGTATCTAAAATTATCCACTTGGTTAAGGATTTTCCCTTCTATTTCTATGTCACATTTTGGTGTCACCATTTTCTTTGATATTACCATTGTTACTGTTTTCTTGATATTCAAGGAGAGTCCTTTCCTTGCACTCTCTGTTACTACAACATCTAATAATTGTTGTAGGTCTGTTGAATTATCCGCCACCAATACTGTGTCATCTGCATAGCGTATATTATTTATATTATAACCTCCAACTAGTATTCCTGGCATCTCTTTGATCTCTCTCATTATTACTTCGCTATACAGGGAGAAAAGATCTGGTGACAAGACACACCCTTGTCGTACTCCTAGCTTTATCTGTTCGTAACTACCCTCTTTATTTCCCATTTTAATTGCTGCTACTTGGTTCCAGTAAACATTCTTTGCTATTCTTAAATCTTTTCCATCAACGTTGATATCTTCCAACATTTTAATCAGTTCATCATGTTTTACTTTATCAAATGCCTTAGTATAATCTATGAAGCACAAATATATGTCTCTCTGTTTCTCTATTGACCTTTCTATTAGTGTCCGTAATGTATAAATTGCATTGTTTGTGCCCTTTCCTTCCACAAATCCATACTGTTCTTCACTAATTTCCATTTTTATTTTATTTTTGGTTCTTCTCATTATGATTCTGAGTAGAAGCTTAGTGATATGGTTTATAAGGTTAATTGTACGAAAATCTTCACAATCAATTGCTCCTGGTCTTTTTGGTATAGCTATAAATACAGATTCTCAGCATATCACTGGGTAAATATCCACTGCTGTAAATATCATTCAACATTTTGGTTAATATATCTACTCCAAATTCTCCCAATACTTCTAATTCTTCTATTGTGATTTCATCTGGCCCAGTTGTTTTTCCTTTCTTCATACGTTTCATAGCGTCAGCGACTTCTTCTTTCAGAATAGGTGGACCTTTTAAGTTACTATCTTCTGTTAATTCTTCCCTTTCTCCATCATATAATTCTCTTATATACTCATTCCACCTCTTCATTATAGCACCTTCCTCTAATAATATCTTTCCTGTTTTTGATTTCAAACACCCTGTATTTATTCTTATTTTTCTTCCAGTAAGCTCACTGATTTGTCTGTGCATACTTTTTGTATCTTTAATGGAATTTAATTCAATTTTTTTTTTTGCATTGCTCGTTTAACCAACTTTCTTTAGCCTTCCCACGTTTATCTTTTATTTCTTTATTTATCTTAGCGTATTCTTGTTTGTCATTTTTACTTAGTTTTCTTTTGTCCATCAGTTTTAAGATTTCTTCATTCATCCATTTTTTCTTAGCTATTTTGCCTCTCTCCGGTAATACTTCTTTGCTAGTTTGATTAATGGAGTCCCTTAACATTTTCCATTGTTCAATTATTCTCTGTATTTTAGTTATTGCATTGTACCTATTTTTCACAGTCACTCTGTATTGTTCTTGCATTTCTTTATCTATTTTCAGAACCTCTTTATTAAATATCATGTTCTTAACCATTTTTTCCCTCTCTTTAATCTTACTTTTATTTTTCCACATAGTGGTACATGATCACTATTACAGTCAGCACCAGGCATTGTCTTTACATTAATTAAAGCATTTCTAAATCTTTTATTAATTAGTATGTAGTCAATTTGGTTGCGTATTTTCTTATCAGGGCTTTTCCATGTGTACAGTCGTCTTTTATGGTGTTTAAACCATGTGTTTCCAATTATAATATTGTAATCGTCTGGCACGATACATGATGATGATGATGTTACCAGTACCAGCATCCCTTGCAGTGCCCTGGGGTATGATGGGAAGCCGCTCTGGAAGCGAGGATAAATAGAGGCGCATGTCAGTTTCCCGGTCTCTCAACATCAGACAACCGTGGCCGAAGGAGCGATTATGTAGATCGCTGTAGTACAAAATAGGGAGGCTTTAACCAGCCCTCCCCAGTTACTGGACCAGAGCAGGGAGTCACAAATGCCTTTAGATTTAACCATGACTGGCTTGTGTGGCCCACACACGAGGCGAGGAAATCCACCAAAATAACTGGCAATTTGTAAGCCCACTCTTGGTAGTGACCCCTGGCCATGTTTGTGGTTTGTAGAGCAAACTTGAGCCCCGGCTCTGGTTAATGTCGTAGGCCACTCACATCCCCTTCGTATACCTGTTTATGCGTGTTTATGCCATTATATCTCTGCTGTTAGGGTTATAGTTTTGTTACTTGTTATGTTATGGTTTTTCGCTGTATCTGGTCCCAGTCAACTTATGTGATACGGGTGTCTTGTGTGGGTATTGAGGGTGCCCTTCGACTCAACTGAACATGATTGAGGTCTCACTGTCATTTAGAGACCGCCCCTGTAGTCGGTGCTAGGCAGCAGTTATCTCTAACCGCGGGATTTCAGATTCCCATTTCTGTATGTACCAACTGTCCATGAGTCCTGAGATGATTACAATAGAGAGTCCATACCTGCTGTTACCGTTGTTGTTTACGTTGAGGCTCTGTTGTTGCCATGTCCTTGTTGGTTTGTGGAGATGGGTACCTAGTCATGTGCGTAGCGATGTTAGGCAGCAGTGATTACTGTGGGAACATAGGTTCCCATTTCTGTATATGTCAGTTATGTGACATGTCAAGATGCCTGTTTGTCCCTAAACCATGCAGTTCTGTCAATAAAAACCAAATTTTGTTGTTCTTAATTTGTTTTGTTTAATCTGTAGTTTGTTGTGTAAACTCATTGATCCTGTTACAGTCCAGCAGTGTAATCTTCTGTCTGGGGTGTACAACAGTACATCCCCCGCCCTAAGAACTCCTGGAATCTTCTGTCTAAATTCTACTCCTTTTCTTGTTAACAGAGGAGGATATACATAGTGCTCTTTCTCTATTTCTCCTTATTGTCCTTTTCTTCTCTGGCCCATTAATAGTCAGTGTTGCGCTTCTTTGTCTTTGAGCACTGAAGTATAGGAAATTAAATCTTCCTGTCCTTGATATTCCACCTCCTATGACAATATCATTGATATTTGCCCATTCTATTAGCTTTTCCCCTCTTTCATTTCTTGTACCTAAACCATAATTCCCCACTACATCCTCCATTTTTCCCTTTCCTACTTTTGCATTAAAATCACCAAGTATTATTTTTATTTCTTGTGATCCAATTTGAGCCATCACCATTTCTATTTCGTCATAAAAGTGTTGTATTTCTTCATCACTACTGCTTGTTTTTGGTGCATATACTTGTATAATACTTATATCTGTTGGTTTGCCTTTTATTTTTACCATAATAGCTCATCTTGCGAACGCGGTTTGTGAGCCCGTATTCCCGGGTTCGAAACACGGTGGTGCTGGTTTTTTCGAAAAAGGTATAGGGGCCGGTCGTTCAGAAAGCAATGGCAAACTACTGAACGTAACACTTGCCTAGTACATCAACAGCAGCTGAAAAAATGCTGGTGTTGACTGCAACGTCCCGTAAGGGATACGCAACACAATTATTTTAACTCTATCTGAAATACACCAGTATCCATTAATTGACTTGGCTGTTTTTTCATCTATTATTCCTACACCTTTTTCATGTGTATCCCCTCCAGAATAAATTATTGTGTGATTGTCAGCTATAATTTTGCCCGATCCCTTCCATCTCATCTCACTAACGCCTAGTATATTCATTTTCATGCTATTCATGCATCTTAGAACATTGGTCAACTTTCCTAGCTCATTTAATGTCCTAACATTCCATGTTCCTACTCTAAATTTATTTATTATAGTTATGATTTTGCCATCAGTAGCTGGATGACGGTCTGGTGTCACCTGTGGCTCATGACTGTCCCTACCGGACGAGGATGTCCTAAGACAGCCATTAACGTCGTTCACTAATTCTGATATATGTTTTGCCATGAAGTCTTGGGAAGATAATGTGGTGGTTTCCCCTTGCCTTCCACATTCACATGCCTTTGACAGCCATTTCCGACTGTAAGGACAAGTGAGTGCCCTGCTCTGCTCAGCTGCAGAATTGTCCACTTATTCCGGTGGATACTCGGTCCCCAGAGCTGTGTGTGTTTCCACCACGGCAGGGTTGCCATTCTAGATATTTTATATCCAGATCTAGAGGTTTTTGCCGGCGTCTGGATACCGTTTTCTGACGTTTGGATGCTGGATGCAATTCTAGATACTTTTCATTTGGAGTTGGATATTTTGAATACTTTCTAGATTTTACTTTTCTTTTGGTGTCATTTGCCCATTTTTTGTTTGATCTAGACGCGCGTAAATTATGGTAACTGCCATTATTTAAACTTTGAACTGACTTGGGTCAACGCTCAATAATCGGGCAACCCCCCCCCCCCCCCGGTAAGGAGTAAAAGGGCGCATAAATTATAATAACATTATTTGAACTGTAAACTCACTGTGCTGCGACTTATTGCTGTGATGCCGACTTTGTGATTCTTGTCATGTGAATTTGGCTGCAACTGGTACAGATAATGCTTCGATAATAGTTGGTATCAAACATGGCGTTTATGCAAAATTGAAGGAAGATATCCCATCTTTAATCCTTATAAAATGTGCGTGTCATTCCTTGCAGCTAGCATTTTCACATGCTTAATCAGAAAGTTTACCAAGGAATTTGGAATTCCTTATAGCTGAAACACATAACTGGTTCTCCAAATCATCTGTCAGTCAACAGCAATATAATAATTTATATAAAGCATTAAATGATAGTTCCTCGCCGCTGAAAATTCTGTCATATTGCAAAACTAGATGGTTATCAATTCAACCAGCTGTTGAAGTAATTGTGAACCAATCGTTGGAGTTGAAGACACACTTCGAAATAACAAGACAAAGTGAAAAGTGCTACACAGTTGAAATACTACATGGAATGTACAGTGATGAAAAAAATGTGTCAGCGACTTGTTCGCTACAGAGTTCTCAGGACTCCCCTACTTTTGCACCGCACGAAATAACAACTCGTGACATTTGCAAAAGGAATGCAATTTATTTAGAGCTGACAATTTAATGGCTCTGCGAGCGTTATGCTTCATCATCATTATACAACATGAATGCAATGAAGTGGTGAGAAATGATGCTAGTAATCACAATCTAAATCTACAGCCTAATATTTGACTATTGCCTAGAAACTATAGCATTTGTCCAGAACACGTCTACTCTCTACCGTCTCCAGTCGGGTCTGTCCACACGCTACACATTGCGTGGACAAGCACGGACGCTGTCCCCTCCGTGCAGTAGCTAGTCTTGCGTGCATGGAGTCCCAAGCACGCTGGCTTGTGAGCTAGAGTAACCGGGCACTTCACGGTTACTCGTAAGGCCAAGCTTCCCAATGGCTTGGGGGAAGCCCTCGCTCACTTGTACGTATTGGCCCCTTGTCTGACACAAATGTGTCTCCTTGTGAGGCTATTTATAGTGCTGGTGTCTCTCCTGTCTGGTGTCTCCTACTAGACTTGTGTTAACTTTTATCAACTCTCTAAAGCCTTATTGGAGATCCTGACAAAATGGCATTCCTTCTCTTTTTACAACCCATTTTAAGTGAAGTGCAAAAAGTTAATAAACTGTTTGAATCTCAAAATGTTGATAAAGTTAAATTACTTGACGATCTCACTTTGCTATTTCACTCAATTGGTAAAAGACTTATATTGCCAACTTCTAAAGCTGACTTGTTCACTTGCACTATAGAAAACTATTTGGCTCCTAAGCCATTCCTGGGATACCACATCGAATCAAAAATTGATAGATTAACAACAAAAGGACTGTTAACAGAAACTAAGAGAACAACTTAAGAAAGCGCTGTCAAGATTTTCTTCTCTCATTATTCAAGCAATTGAAGCAGAGACTTCCTGAAAATTTAGATGTATTGAAAAATATTTCACTCTTTTATTTTAACAACATACTTCAGTCAGTAAAGGACATATCAAAATATAGTCAAGTTATGAAATTTTTAGGGGCTACTGATAATAGTGTGGCGGAAGCAAAATATCAGTTAACCAAAATAAATTTGGTTGACTGGACAAACAAAACAGAAACTGAAGCTTTTTGGAGTGAAGTAAGACAATTTAAGGACGCCTCAGGTAACAGTCCATTCTGTGAGCTCTGTGAATGTGCGAGGTCTGCCATGATACTACCCCATTCAAATGCTGATGTGGAAAGAGTTTTCAGTACTATTAATTATACAAAATGTTAACTAAGAAACAGTATGAAACTTGACCTCTTAAATGCTATTTTGACAATAAGATTTGGCCTGATGAGAGCAGGAAAATGCTGTTCAACTTATCAGCTCCCTGGTCGTGTATTAAAAGAAATTGGAACAGCTAAAGCATCATCATCATCAAGTGCCGTGCCGGCTGGCGTAGGCGTTCATGGCTCTCCACAGATCTCGGTCTTTGGTGTTCTGGATCAACTCTGCTGATGATATTCCTCCATGCCACCGTCTCAGTCCGTCCAGCATCATTTCTCTTGGTCTGCCTCTGCCTCTCTTCCCCTCGATCTTTCCAGTTGTCACGATGTTCTCCAATGCCTCTCTTCTCATCACATGACCAAAGAAAGATGTTTGTCTCTTTCTTATTGTTGTATATAGTGTTCTAGTTTCATTAGCCTCTTTTCAGGCAATCGTTGTTAGTTACTCTGGCAGTCCAAGGAATTCGCAACATTCGTCTTAAAAACCACATCTCTGTTGCTTCTAAGTTCTTCCTAATTTGTTCATTTACATTCCAAGATTCGCTGTCATACAGCAAAACTGGTTCTATATAGCATTTTAGTACTCTCTTTCTTACATTCATTGATAGCGACTTATTGCATAAGATACTCTTCATTTTCTGAAATGCTGTCTTTGCCTGCCCTATTCTGCTCTTAATCTCTTTTGTACATCTTCCATCTGATGTTATAAGTGTCCCTAGGTATTTAAAATTATCCACTTGGTTGAGAATTTCCCCTTCTATTTCTATGTCACATTTTGGCGTCCCCATTTTCTTTGATATCACCATTGTTACTGTTTTCTTGATATTCAAGGAGAGTCCTTTCTGTGCACTCTCTGTTACTACACTGTCCAACAATTGTTGTAGGTCTGTTGCATTATCCGCTACCAATACTGTGTCATCTGCATAGCGTATATTGTTTATATTATATCCTCCGATTAGTATTCCTGGCTTCTCTTTTATCTCTCTCATTATTACTTCGCTATACAGGGAGAAGAGATCAAATTGGGTGACAAGACACACCCCTGTCGTACTCCTAGCTTTATCTGTTCGTAACTACCCTCTTTATTTCCCATTTTAATTGCTGCTACTTGGTTCCAGTATATCTTATTGTTTTAGTTTTGCCATCAGTAGCTGGATGACGGTCTGGTGTCACCTGTGGCTCATGACTGTCCCTACCGGACGAGGATGTCCTAAGACAGCCATTAACGTCGTTCACTATTTCTGAAATGTGTGTCGCCATGAAATCTTGGGAAGATAATGTGGTGGTTTCCCCTTGCCTTCCACATTCACACGGTGGTCTTTTAACTCTGCCTTTGACAGCCATTTCCGACTGTCAGGACAAGTGAGTGCCCTGCTCTGCTAAAGCATACCAGAGTCATTTTGAATCTGAAGCTTCAACTTCATCAGCCAAGCTTAGTGCATCTTGTGAGACAGACATCATTGAAGACGAGGACATGATTCTATAGGGTCAGTCACATCATTTTTGTTAAAATGTTGCATGTCCCTTACAGGACGTTGCAGTCAACATCAGCATTTTCAGCTGCTGTTGATGTACTAGGCAAGATTACGAACAGTAGTTTGCCATTGCTTTCTGAGTGACCGGCTCACATACTCCGTAAGTTAACAGCGCGGCCCGAACCGCTGCCGGTTCAGGCGCAGCTGCGTTACTCACGAGAATATACGGGGTTACGGCGAAAGCCGTAAAATCCTACGGCAGGGAGACCGGCAGTCATATCAATCCATATGTAATTTCTTACTTTCTCAATCTGGATATTTTTCCTAGATACTTTCCAACGAAATCTAGATATTTATGGATGTTGTTTGGGCCGTTTCTAGATATTTTTGGTCCAAAAAAAGTGGCAACCCTGTACCACGGGGAGGTGCAGTTGGGATTTTCCCTTCATAATGTTATGGTCTATGACCAAAACTCTCCAGTGCTTTTAGAGTACGTCTTGTTCATATGTCATCTAATAACCAACTATGCAAACAGATGAGTATGTTGACAGTATTTGGTTCAAGTGACGAGCGCGTCTTATTAACAATATAACCAGCAGAGCTGAACAATCGTTCACATGGAACTGAGGTAGCCGGTATGCACAGGATGGTCTTGGCAAGGAATGCCAATTTTGGATAACGTAAATTTGGATATTGTAAAGGGTCAACCGATTCAGCAACTGTCTTCTGCATTTCAGACTCGATTAGCTTAATACGCTTTTCATTTGGTTCACATATAGTTTTATTATCAATGTCAGTATCATTTGTTGCAGCAGTCTCTGCTCATCATGAACATCAACTGCTATTTGTTGTTCAATAAGCAACCAAGTTCGTTCTTTTGCATCTTTTTACAAACACTTCAGGTATTTGTAGCGTGGATCAAGTGCTGTTGCAGTCTGTATATTTCAATACTTGTTATATTAGCTACACATTCACTGAAATCATTAAAAGATGCTGCCTTAAATTTAGCTATGTAGCCGGGATCATCATCGTGTACAGTCATTTGCTTTGTCAACGATGATAGCATTGGCAATACACAGATACATGAAACATAATCTTGACTGCCAAGCAGGACCCTGGTCTGACAGAATACGTCCAAAACGTTGACATATTTTGAAATCTTCTCCCAATCCAAATCTGACAGTTTTGGACCTTTGTATTGCATCTTTTCATCTGACATGTAGACAGCTAATTAATGCTTATCTGACCTGTAGAAGACTGTAGCATAATAAAAATACTGTTCCATCTTGTTGGTACATCTTGCTGCAGCTTACAAAATGGTAACTCAGTACAATTTTGCAACTCAGTTGTGTTTGCAACACTATGTTTACATTGTTCGACAATTTTTCGACATCCGGTTCATTTGTATAAGTGATGGGAGAAAAGTTTTCGATTAATCGCTAAAAAAAAATTGGTTGTTAAAAAACAATAATGATTAATCGATTAATTAATCGTCAATTTCCGCAGCCCTAATTATATACCCTACTGGAGTAGTGAACTGGAATAGTTACATAATGATGTGGAAGTGTGTAGAAGGCAAGCAGAGGCCAAACCCAGCCAAGAGCACCACAATAAATACCAGCACGCAAAAGCCAAATTTCAAAGGGCCAAGCTGTAGGCTAGACGGAAAAGCTGGCAGGAGAAAACAGTCTCTGAACTTTGAAAGAGACACAAGGAAATTGTGGAAGCTAATAAAACAACTTAACGATGAGGCCACAGAGAGAAACTCAAAAATTGCACTACATAAGTACATAAAAAACTAAGAAGTATAAACGGGCCACAATTATCCCAAGCACTACAATTAAGCACTACATAAAAAACTAATAAGTATAAACGGACCATAATTATCCCAATTTGGAAAAACAAAGCCAGCAAAAGAGACTGCACACAATACAGGGGCATTTCACTGTTGAGTCATACTGGGAAAATATTTTGCAAAATTCTTGAAAAAAGATTACGAACTACTTTAGAACCCCAGCTAAGCGAAACACAACTTGGATTTAGGAAAAACAAAGGATGCACAGATGCCATTTTCGCTCGTAGACAACTTATAGAAAAATCAATCGAATTCAATGAAACACTCTACTTAGCCTTTGTCGACCAAGAAAAGGCATTCGATAGAGTAGATAGAAACAAGCTGTGGGAAATCCTTAAACAATATGGAGTGAGTACACATCTAACAAACCTATGTAGAAGTTTATACAACAACAGTGAATGCATAGTGAGAGCAACTGGAGGACACTCAGAACCCTTGACCATAAGATCCGGAGTACGACAAGGTTGTGTCCTGTCCTCTCTCTTGTTCATAACATATATAGACAACATATGTAAAGAAACCAGCCAAGCAGAGACAGCAAGAATACCGCATGACGAGAACACAGAAGAAGAACCATCTGCAAATCTAACCATTAGAGAACTCCTGTTTGCGGACGACCAAGCACTAATAGCAAAATCAGAAGCTGAATTACAAGACCACATGAATAGTCTAAACGAAATGTGTAGGGAACATAACATGAAAATTAGCACAAGCAAAACAGAGGTAATGACTATAACTAAAGAAGAACAAACAACAACAATTCACCTAAACGAACATCCCTTGAAACAAGTAAAGAGTTTCAAGTACCTAGGAAGTATAATATCATCAAATGGCAGATCAGAAGACGAGATCGAAAATAGGTGCAATAAGGCAAATCAACTCATTGGACAAATGGCACCAATACTAAAGAACAAACATGTATCAATAACTACTAAGAAAGCACTTTACAACACAATCTTCCTACCAACTCTATGCTACCAATGCCAAACCTGGACAATGACAGAAAAAGAGAAAAGAAAAATCACAACAACAGAAATGAGGTTCCTGAGAAGAATACTCAACGTATCAAGAAGAGATAAGATCAGAAATGAAGAAATCAGGACTAAAGTGGGGGTTAAAGCAGCACTAGATTTTATTAGAAAGCAGCAAGTCAAATGGTTTGGCCATGCAAGTAGGTTACCAGTCAACAGCATGCCACAACAAGCAATGATGTACAGACCAGATGGAAACAGAGGAAGAGGCCGACCACGTAAACGTTGGACGGAAGGAATAGCAGATTCCATGGGAATGTCGATATATGAAGCCCATAATCGGGCACTCTCACGAAGTTTATACTTCACCTCGACACCGCAAGGTACAAGAGGAACATGATGAGATGAGATGAGATGAAGTACGGAAACATCTTAACAGGAAAGCAAGCAGCTGACCATTTTGCAGACTCATTCGCACAAAATAACAATATCGACATTAGTCCAGAGAAACAAGAAGAGATTCGAGAGAAATGGCAACATACAGGATAGAATGAAACAGTACATGAGGTTCTGGAGGCAACTATCACAATTAGCGAACTGGGGCTAGCCAGATAAAACTGAAAATGAGAAAGTCGCCAGGAGCTGATGGTATCTCCAATGAAATGATCAGGAACCTTGGAACAGAGGCCAAAGCAAAGCTGTTGCAGATCTTCAATAACAGCTGAACCTTAGGCAGTGTTCCACAAGCCTGGGGAGAAGCAATCATGATACCCCTCCTAAAATCAGGGAAAGATAGTTCTATTGCCTCTAGCTACAGACCAATTTGCCTCACCAGTTATCTCTGCAAAACAATGGAGGGCATCATTAATCACAGACTGCAGTTGTACATTGAAAGTGAAAACATCCTTGTGCCACAGCAAGCTGGCTTTAGGCAGTGCTACGCTACGGAAGATCAGACAACCTACCTCTCTCAAGAAATTGAGGATGCATTCCAAGAGAAGAAGCTGGTGCTTGTGGTATGGATAGATCTGAAGAAAGCCTTTGACAAAGTCTGAAAGAAGGTTTGTGAAGAAACTGAGAAACTGTAAAGTCAATGTACAAAAGGGTGAAAGCATACTTGCACAACAGAAGAGCCAGAGTACAGACCCAAGAGCATAAAAGCACTACTGCGTCACGGTGTTCCTCAGGGCGGAGTCTTGTCCCCACACTTTTTCTAATGTTTATCAAAGATCTTGTTACTAATCTACCATATGGAATTAAAGCGACAATGTATGCTGATGACCTGGTTCTATTGGGCACAAATGAACATGCAACAGTGGCCACCAGATCGCTACAAAGAGCTGTAGATGCATTTGTTGCATGGGCAAACAAATGGTGTTTCAGCATAAACATTGACAAGTGCAGCACCACTCTATCCTCTCTCCAAAACAAAAGGCAGGGATCATCCAGATAAATGGAATACCCCTTAGAGAAGATAAAGACCTAACATGCCTTGGAGTACCATTTGATGGCAGGCTGACATGGAGAAAGGACACGAATAAAGCAGTAGCAAAAGCCAGAAGGAAAATAGCCATCCTGAGAAAACTACGTGGAACCACATGGGGAGCCAGTGGGAAAATACTTAGCAATGTTTATCAACATAGCATACGACCACACCTGGAATACGGGTCAACTGCGTGGTGCTCAGCATCAAACACCACACTACAAGAGCTGGACAAGGTGCAAAATCAAGCACTTAGAGTCACCACAGGAGGGATGAGAACCGGAAAGATTTGCGGAAAGATAGATAGAGGAAGCCAAGTGAGAAGATTCTTGTGTCGTGGCATGGAAGGGAGTCAACACATGAATTAATCCATGACATCGGAGATAGCAATTTGTGGAGAGGCATTATTATTGCCTACGCCAGCCGGCAAGGCACTGGATGATGATGAAAAATATAAAACACAAAAAAGTAAACCTAAGAATGTTAACCGAATCTTCCCATAAACATTTATTTACAAAATCACATATCACAAGTAGTTCATTTCTGGTCAGATCAAATCAATTAAAACAATATATTGGTGTTTAAACATATTATACAATTCAATGAACACAAAAATATAATTGTTCTTTACTTCACTCTGTAATAAGTCACACATCACATTGAACAATGACTACATCATTATCCTAAGGCCTGCCATGTGCAGCTTCTCTCTATCACCAGCCGGATCCACTGCCTTTGCTGCTGTCATGTATAAGTGATGTATCCCATCTTGAATGCAGCTACGGGAAGTTGAAGAACACAATTTATATCTCCAATGCAGCAAGAGGAAAACCACAATGCTGCTTGTTGTTGAGCACATCTGTTGTTTTTATCCTTTCTGTCCAATGAATATGTAATGGCAGATGTGCTTTTCAATAACTGTTACTGGCACCTTGCCGTCTTGAGAGACAATAGTTTGTTACATTGCGCTTTTTAAAAAAAAGGCATAACTACAACCCATGGTGGGGACCAGGGATTGAGTTATACTTCCCTAGAGCATAAAGCTAGGCTGCTTTTCAATGAATTTGTTCAATATTCAAGTTTTGCCACAAGAAATATGCAGGCTCTGAGCATACTGAGTGCTGATGTTCCATCTGTTTCAATCCATACAGGCTCAGGTTTTCATTGTTTTTGTAGACATGTTTATGTTTAATTGTGTTTGCTCACTTTGAACTCAACCATGGTCTTTTCACGTTCTACTACTTTTAGTGCACTGGACTGGTTTTTGCATGTGGCTTAGCCATCAAGCGAACCCACTCCAACTTCTGAGGCACTTGTAATTTACATCTCCAATTCAAGGATGAGACGTCAACATTTTAGTCCAACTAACCTATGTAGAGAGTGTCTAGTTTGTCATGCTTCAAAGTATACTTGTTCCTGCAGCAATGCGCTGTCATCATTTGGAGGTGACAGGTTCGAATCCCCGTCAGTAACTATAGCTTTCAATTTTTATATTGTCTAATGTGTCCTCTAGTCTTTACTTCTACTTCTATAAGCGCCAAACAACACATGCATATGTATAACTGTCTTAGCGCCCTCAAAGGGTTGCCCAATTGACATTTTTGTCATATTTGGTTTGCCTTGTAAGATTACTTTCACTGCACACAGGCTCCGTAAGTGCTCCAGTCTCCTCCCAAAGGTCACACATCTCAGCACTGTGCACAAACTCCTAGCATCAAGAATCCAAATATGAGTAAATCACACATGCTATTTTTATTTTCTGGGTCGTCATCCTCGTTCATGTGGCCTGCCAAGTGGCATAACTGTTCATGTCTCTCCACAGATCTCGGTCTTTGGTGTTCTGGATCAACTCTGTCGTTGATATTCCTCCATGCCACCATCTCAGTCCATCTAGCTTCATTTCTCTCAGCCACTCTCTACCCCCACTGATCCTTCCAGTAACCGTAATGTTCTTCAATGCCTCTCTTCTCATCAGATGACCAAAGAAAGCTGTTTTGTTGCTTTATTATTGTTCTATTTGTGGCACTACCCTGTGATCTGCGATCTTTTTATCTTATTTTGTACAAATCCAATCAACATTGTGAGACAAACCTGCTTGAGTCAGAGGCAGATCTACTCTGCCCCATACTTATCATCATGTCCCAAGCTGACAAGCATGGGCGGCCATGTTTCACCATCTCACACGATTACCAGAGTCCCGCCTCGGTTTTTGTCTCAATTATGCCATGTGGCCAAGCCATCCAGATATTTACTTCTCTGCCTTCCTTTTGTTTTTTTCCCCTCAGTCTTGCTAGCTGTCACTAAGTATTCTTCTCATAACGATCCCACAAAAAGTTTGACTGTCTACATCTAATTTCTCTTATCAGTTTAGTTTTCACTCATTTCTTGTAAGACCTGCTCATTGGTTTTTCTGTCTGTCCATGGTAATCTTTGCACTTTCCTCAGAAACCACATTTCCACTCCCATTGGATGTTTTTCAGCTTGCCTGTTCATTGTCCTCATTTCACATCCATACAAAAGTACAGGTTCTATGTAGCACTTCAACTCTCTTTTTCTCATTGCAATTGACATATTTTCATTGGTCAATATGTTAAACTTTATCTTCAGATGATCAATGCCTGTCCTATAGCAGCAAGAGCAGACTGAAAAATCATATTAATAAGCTGAGTTCAACATGCAGCAGATACAATATACGAGTATAAATAATCTGAGTTCAACCTGCAGCAGATACAATATGAGTATAAATAACAGCTACAACTGAAGTCATGCAAGTTAGCAGATCTCCTGGTCCACTAAGTATACAGATAAATGGCACATCTCTGAAACAAGTTAAGGGATTCAAATATCTTGGGAGTATGGTCACAGAAGATGGCAGATTAGGCAGAGAAATCAAAATCTGATGTCAAAAAGCAAGTGCGCTTACATATCAACTATCACCCATACTGAAACATCCAAATATGTCTACGTCTGCAAATTAACAGATAACAAATAGCATATTCGTGCCAACCCTACGCCAACAATGTCAACCTTGGATATTATCCAAATTACACTTACGCAAAATCAACACCTCTGAGATGAGATGCTTGAGGAGAGCTGCCAACTTAACTATCCGAGGCCGAGTAAGAAATGATGTTCAGTGGGACAGTGGGACAGTGGGACACCTTGTGCCACACTGATTAAAAGACAGAAAATCAAATGGTTTGGCCATCTCGTAGAATGCAAAACCATAAACTACCAGCACTAGTAGAACATCTGCTATGTGAGCAAGAGGACGCCCAAGAAGAAAATGGATTGACGATATAAAAAAAAACATTGTACAATCACATGAAATGACACTATTCAGTGCCATCTATCTGGCTCTGAAGCGTCAATTATTCCTCTCCACTACACTTGACGGCAACGGTGGAAGATGTTTTCCCACATAATATGTGGTACACATTACTTGTCCTCTGTTCGTCCTCAGTTCTCCCATGAGATAGTGTGGCTACATATGTAGCCATTCATACCACAGCTATCAGTGTGGGACCTTCTGAAGGACAGACTGAGAATCAGATACAGTGTGACCCTTTGTATGGAGTCTCAGATAACTACTAAAGTACTGCACTGGCTGCTGCTTCTCCCATCCTCATGCTAGATATAGTCTGTCCTTGTTGGAACCACACCTACATCCAAATTACAGCATCCTTAAGCAGGTTGTTTCAACTGTTACTGTGTCTTCACTCGCAAATACATCACAGAATACTTTTAAAGTATCCCCTTGGTCAATCCTGAGTGTTCCAACCATCAGGTATCGAGCATGATTAGTAGTATGACTATTCGCTGGCTGTTGAATGAGGGGACTGAGCACATATGGGAATGTCCTGAGTGCAGTGATGTCGGTTCTTAAATCAACTCAACTCAACCATCAGGTCTCCATTCCAACAGCATGAACATATACAGTATACTCCAGTCTATACAGCATGGCCCCTGTCTACATTTATAGCATGACCCAGTTTATACAGCATGACCCTTGTCTACATTTATAGCATGACCCAGTTTATACAGCATGACTGAGTCTAAACAACATAACCCAGTCTACATATACATGACCCACTCAGATACAGCATGGCCCAGTCTATACAGCATGGCCCTTGTCTACTTTTACAGCATGACCCAGTCTATACAGCATGGCCCATGTCTACATTTACAGCATGACCCAGTCTATAAGCATGGCCCCTGTCTACATTTACAGCATGGCCCAGTCTATACAGCATGGCCCATGTCTACATTTACAGCATGGCCCAGTCTATACAGCATGGCCCATGTCTACATTTACAGCATGGCCCAGTCTATACAGCATGGCCCATGTCTACATTTACAGCATGACCCAGTCTATAAGCATGGCCCTTGTCTACATTTACAGCATAACCCAGTCTATACAGCATGGCCCATGTCTACATTTACAGCATGACCAAGTCTATAAGCATGGCCCTTGTCTACATTTACAGCATGACCCAGTTTATACAGCATGGCCCCTGTCTACATTTATAGCATGACCCAGTTTATACAGCATGACCCATGTCTACATTTATAGCATGGCCCAGTCTATACAGCATGGCCCATGTCTACATTTACAGCATGACTCAGTCTATACAGCATGGCCCATGTCTACATTTACAGCATGACCCAGTCTATAAGCATGGCCCTTGTCTACATTTACAGCATAACCCAGTCTATACAGCATGGCCCATGTCTACATTTACAGCATGACCAAGTCTATAAGCATGGCCCTTGTCTACATTTACAGCATGACCCAGTTTATACAGCATGGCCCCTGTCTACATTTATAGCATGACCCAGTTTATACAGCATGACCCTTGTCTACATTTATAGCATGACCCAGTTTATACAGCATGACTGAGTCTAAACAGCATAACCCAGTCTACATATACATGACCCACTCATATACAGCATGGCCCTTGTCTATACAGCATGACCCATCTACATTTACAGCATGACCCAGTCTATATAGCATGGCCCATGTCTACATTTATAGCAAGACCCAGTTTATACAGCATGACTGAGTCTAAACAACATAACCCAGTCTACATATACATGACCCACTCAGATACAGCATGACCCAGGTCTATTGCAACTGAGACAAAGGGCTACAGACAATGCCAGTGGAATGTCAACGACAGGAAGAGATCAGTCAGAAAGCGTGTGATGGAAATATCTGTAATAATCCTGCAAGCAATGGCAAAATCAGTGAAAAGCATACAGTATCAGAAGTATAATGCAAACAGCAGTGACAAGAGCTATGATAATTGAATCTCGTCTCCTGCGTAAACCGATTCTTTGTACAAGACTGTTAATCAAGGGAAACCGATCTGTAGATAGTGTTAAGGTTTTATTTATAACAAAACAAATACATTATCATAACATTCTAGTTATGTGTCAGGTCTTAGTCAGATAACTGAGCTTCCACATGACAGTAGACGGTCCTACCTGCTTTCTGTTAGCATCGAATGTCGGGGCAGAGCTCAGCAAAACTCAACACCAGACATTGTGCTAATGGCATCAGGCGGAGGAGATCAATTGGTAGGGTACAAACCTTAGCCTGGTGAGAGGAAATGCAACCTAAGTAGGCAGACCAGGCCCTAAGCCATGATTGGCAACTGGTCCCTAGGATCAAAGCTCTGAGAAGTGGACAGCTAGAGCATTACTTAGCTGATCCGGCAGCTTCTGCAGCTTGTTTTGTTCCAGATGTATTGGTGTTACCTTTCCTCTGGAGTAAATTAGGCAGACCAAGAGAGGGATCATGCTGCATGAGCAACATGTGGTCTCTACAATTCAGCCCAGGCTTTGTGCTATGGAGAGGTATAACTCCTGCTCTTGTCTTAACCAGTCTCGGAATCAAAGCGAGAGGTAGCAGTTACGGGGTTATAAGTCCTTGTCAATGAGCGTAGACAGGGGCGCCACGGGTCAGCTTCCGACAGTGGGAGACACCTACAATGTTACAATCACCCCTGCCATCTAAGCACAATTAACAAACTATCGTCTGTCAAGACAGCAAAGGTGCCAGCAGTGTTTGTAAAGTCTCTACAATTTGAAAACACAATTATTTCTTCTGTTGATAATACCATTCTGTTTGCAGTACAAAGAATTACTCCAGCAGACACCATTCACTACATATTGCTTCACGGTGGACACATTTTCTGATGAAATCATGTACTTCACTTTCAAATCTGTTCTACATACAAAGTGTAGTGAGACTTTACAAACACTGTGTGTGTGTGTGACACACACATGGATGTATGGTTTGTTTGTATGTATGTGTGCTTTTATATGTTTATGTATTATTTGTGTGTTTGTATGTATGTCTGTATATGCGTGTTTGTATGTATGTGTGTTACTTATGTGGGTGTTTGTATTGTATGTTTGTGTTTGTGTATGTCTTACATGTATGTATGTGTGTTTGTTTATAATGTATTGTTTGTGTGTATAAATATATGCACGTTTGTATGTGTGTGTGTGTTATTGTTTGTTTGTATGTGCTTTTTGTGTACATATGTGTGTTTGTTTGCAAACATACAAACAAACATAATATATGTTTGTATGTGTGTTTTTGTGTGCATTTGTATTTGTATGTATGTATGTGTGCATTTGTTTGTTTGTATGTGCATGTGTGTGTGTTTGCATGTATCAAGTGTGTGTATATATGTGTGTGTGTGTGCATGCATGTTTATTTGTCTGTATGGTGTTGGTGTATGTCTGTGTGTGTTTGATCGTGTGTGTGTGAGTGTGTGTGTGTGTGCGTGTGTTAGTATGTTTGCATAATTATCTGTTTATTTGTATGTCTGTTTTGTTTGTGTGTGTGTGTATGTATGTTTGTATGTGTTTGTATATGTGTATGTGTGTTTCTTTGTATAAATATGTCTGTATGTGTGTTTGTATGAATGTATGTTTGAATGTTTGTGTGAATGTTTGCATGTTTAAATGTGTGTTTGTATGTGTCTGTGTGTAAGTATGTGTGTGTGTGTGTATGTGTCTAAACATACATACACACACAAAAACGTACAAAACATACATGTACAGCCATATGTACATGTTGTATGTATGTATGTATGTATGCATGCATGCATGCATGCATGTATGTATGTTTGTCTGTATGGTGTGTGTATGTTTGAATGCTTGCGTGTGTTTGTATGTAGGTTGATATTTTTTGTTTGCATGTTAGTCTGTATGTTTGTTTGTGCGCATGCCTGCAGGTCTGTTTGTCTGTATGGTTTGTATTTGTGTTTGAATGTATGTGTGTTTGAATGTATGTGTGTTTGTTTAGATGTTTGTATGTGTGTATAAGTATGTGTGTGTGTTTGTATTGTGTTTGTATGTATATTTGTTTGTATTTATGTATGTGTGTAAATGTATGTGTGTATGTTAGTATATGTATTTGTACGTATATTTGTATGTTTGTTTGCATAAATGAATATTTATTTTTTATGTTTGTTTGTATGAATGTATGTATGTCTGTATGTGTGTGTGTTTTTTTTTTTATGTGTATGGAGTCTATCTGTCTGCCTAGAGGTTACTAGTCCTGGAGTCTGTCTGCCTGCCTATAGTTTATTAGTCCTGGAGTCTGTCTGCCTAGAGTTTACTAGTCCTGGAGTCTGTCTGCCTAGAGTTTACTAGTCCTGGAGTCTGTCTGTTTGCCTAGAGTTTACTAGTCCTGGAGTCTGTCTGTTTGCCTAGAGTTTACTAGTCCTGGAGTCTGTCTGTCTGCCTAGAGTTTACTAGTCCTGGAGTCTGTCTGGCTGCCTAGAGTTTACTAGTCCTGGAGTCTGTCTGCCTAGAGTTTACTAGTCCTGGAGTCTGTCTGTCTGCCTAGAGTTTACTAGTCCTGGAGTCTGTCTGTCTGCCTAGAGTTTACTAGTCCTGGAGTCTGTCTGTTTGCCTAGAGTTTACTAGTCCTGGAGTCTGTCTGTCTGCCTAGAGTTTACTAGTCCTGGAGTCTGTCTGTCTGCCTAGAGTTTACTAGTCCTGGAGTCTGTCTGCCTAGAGTTTACTAGTTGTAGGGTCTGCCTAGATGTTAACAGTGTCTATTCTGCCTGCATATCGTCATTTCCAACCAAACTGCCAAAAATGTGGAAAATATTTCTCCACTCAGCTCTGTGACAAAGCCTTAGGTTAGGCAACAAAAGCCCCTAATATAAAATTCTAACATATCTCTCCACACTGCAAAAAGACATATGGCAATCATACATTATAAAAAAGGATACTGGTAAAAGTATTAATTTTATGTGTAATTGACGTCAACAGCCTTCCTTGAGACTGGAGGTTCTCTTTGGTTGCAATGGCAATGCTGAAAAATAACAACAATCATGACATGAATGGAGACAGTATACAATTGTTACATCAAATCCCAACACTGAAGTAAATAAATAATGTTTCTAGAATGGTTTCTGTCATCATGATGTGGTACCTTTCTCGTGCTTTTGGGATTTTCATTATTCGGCTCATGAACGCATTTTGTGTGTTTGTTGAGATCATGGGACAATCATCATTGGCGCTACGGAGTTTTGTGTTCTGTGTGAAAGTGTTGGCATGTCGCTCTGTGAATAAAGACTCAGCCATATGTGTGAACCCAGTGCAAATACGGCTGATCCTCTTGCTTGGTTGGGTTGTTGCTTGATAGGAAAGTTGCCTGGTTGGGTAGTTGCTTGGTTGTGTAAGTTCCTTAGTTATGAATCCTTTGGAGGACTTAAGTTGTAACTTTTAATTCTAATTGACATTCAATAACAACCCTGAATGTTTGAGGCTGGCATTCAAACTGTCCTCCCAACCTAGTACTGAAGAACCATCTCCATGGAACTGTACCGCAGAGTTCCCCTTCCCCACTTAAAGCACAGAAACCAGCAGGACACGCAAGGCCAGTAATGGAACTTTACGTGTGTGGAGAGAGATGTGAGTCCTTCAGCATTAACCACATTTGAAACCCAGTATGTGGACAGACCCCACCACAAATAGGTGCCCCAGGCTTGTCACCAGTGTGAGATACAGTAGTTCTTGCATTATCAGCAGCCCTTTCTAAAAGTCTGATCAACATTAATTCAATATTCAAAATGACACTTTGTGAGAAGTGCAATATAGATCATCATCCTGTAGTTAGATATTCTGTTGTTGTAGTTTATGCTTAACCTAATAAGAGATATAACAAACGGAAAGAGATTTAAAGGATAGAATATTACAGGGACCTGCATGCCCAATTCTTAACTCCTTTAAAATAGTTTTTTCATTGATTGAGAGCTTATGCCCCTTTGGCAGATAAGACAAGATCATTGGCTGAGAGCTTATGCTCCATTGGCAGATAAAAGAAGACCATTGGTTGAGAGCCTATGCTCCATTGTCAGATAAAAGACAGAAGACCATTGGTTGAGAGCCTATTCTCCATTGGCAGATAAAATAAGACCATTGATTGAGAGCCTATGCTCCATTGGCAGATAAAAGAAGACCATTGGTTGAGAGCCTATGCTCCATTGGCAGATAAAAGAAGACCATTGGTTGAGAGCCTATCCTCCATTGACAGATAAAAGAAGACCACTGGTTGAGAGCCTATGCTCCATTGACAGATAAAAGACAGAAGACCATTGGTTGAGAGCCTATGCTCCATTGGCAGATAAAAGAAGACCATTGGTTGAGAGCCTATGCTCCATTGACAGATAAAAGACAGAAGACCATTGGTTGAGAGCCTATGCTCCATTGTCAGATAAAAGAAGACCATTGGTTGAGAGCCTATGCTCCATTGACAGATAAAAGACAGAAGACCATTGGTTGAGAGCCTATGCTCCATTGGCAGATAAAAGAAGACCATTGGTTGAGAGCCTATGCTCCATTGGCAGATAAAAGAAGACCATTGGTTGAGAGCCTATCCTCCATTGACAGATAAAAGAAGACCACTGGTTGAGAGCCTATGCTCCATTGACAGATAAAAGACAGAAGACCATTGGTTGAGAGCCTATGCTCCATTGGCAGATAAAAGAAGACCATTGGTTGAGAGCCTATGCTCCATTGACAGATAAAAGACAGAAGACCATTGGTTGAGAGCCTATGCTCCATTGGCAGATAAAATAAGACCATTGGTTGAGAGCCTATGCTCCATTGGCAGATAAAAGAAGACCATTGGTTGAGAGCCTATGCTCCATTGGCAGATAAAAGACAGAAGACCATTGGTTGAGAGACTATGCTCCATTGACAGATAAAAGATAGAAGGACATTGGTTGAGAGCTTATGCTCCATTGTCAGATAAAAGTCAGAAGACCATTGGTTGAGAGACTATGCTCCATTGGCAGATAAAAGAAGACCATTGGTTGAGATCCTATGCTCCATTGACAGATAAAAGAAGACCACTGATTTAGAGCCTATGCTTCATTGACAGATAAAAGAAGACCACTGATTGAGAGCCTATGCTCCATTGTCAGATAAAAGTCAGAAGATCATTGGTTGAGAGACTATGCTCCATTGGCAGATAAAAGAAGACCATTGGTTGAGAGCCTATGCTCCACTGACAGATAAAAGACGACCACTGATTAAGAGCCTATGCTCCATTGTCAGATAAAAGACAGAAGACCATTGGTTGAGAGCCTATGCTCCATTGACAGATAAAAGAAGACCATTGGTTGAGAGACTATGCTCCATTGGCAGATAAAAGAAGACCATTGGTTGAAAGACTATGCTCCATTGGCAGATAAAAGAAGACCATTGGTTGAAAGACTATGCTCCATTGGCAGATAAAAGAAGACCATTGGTTGAGAGCCTATGCTCCATTGGCAGATAAAAGAAGACCATTGGTTGAGAGCCTATGCTCCATTGGCAGATAAAAGAAGACCACTGATTGAGAGCCTATGCTCCATTGTCAGATAAAAGACAGAAGACCATTGGTTGAGAGCCTATGCTCCATTGGCAGATAAAATAAGACCACTGGTTAACCCTTTACAGGTCATAGCGGCCAATTCCGGCCGATGTCATAAAACGATCGTAGCGGCCGATTCCGGCCGATACTATTATGCATTGTAAAATCCCGATCTCTCGGCTTTCCGACACTTCCGACCGCTACTTTCGCCGACAGCTTGACAACGTGGCCGCCATTTGTAAACGCGATAGTATGAATTTGAATGGACTTTTACGGACAATTTTTGATAGTTTTCGGGATTTTTACGCTGTTTTTCAAAACGGATGTCGGCGATTCTTCAAGTGATAGCCGAGATTTCGCTAGGTTCAATTTAAATGACATTAAAGGGCACGAAGTTGACTATTAATCGGAGCTAGATATCAGTGCAAAGCGTTACTTTGCATTAGCAGTCTGAGTCGGACTTTAAATAAAGTGATTATGATTCTGAAAATGTGTTTGTAAATTGCCGTATAGATGACGGAAAATCACAAGCAACATGCCGTATTTCGTAAATATTTGTGTTCATATATAGATTACCAACAACAATCACGTGAGTAACATATTCTGCATGCTTTTCCCTTCATTGTGTTGTTTATTTAACTAAAATCGGTTGACTAACACCTTATTTGTTATGTTTTTACTAACGCGACCCGAAATTTTACCGAACCTGAAAAAATCTTGCCCGTTCAGGGCTAGAAAACGGACAAGCATCTGCCCTGTAAAGGGTTAAGAGCTATGCTCCATTGGCAGATAAAAGAAGACCATTGGTTGAGAGACTATGCTCCATTGACAGATAAAAGAAGACCATTGGTTGAGAGCCTATGCTCCATTGACAGATAAAAGACAGAAGACCATTGGTTGAGGGCCTATCCTCCATTGACAGATAAAAGAAGACCACTGGTTGAGTGCCTATGCTCCATTGTCAGATAAAAGAAGACCATTGGTTGAGAGCCTATGCTCCATTGTCAGATAAAAGAAGACCATTGGTTGAGAGCCTATGCTCCATTGTCAGATAAGACAGAAGGCCATTGGTTGAGGGCAAATCGAGGACAGAAGAAGAAATATATTGCTGGACTGTACACAGTTTTGATGTTCACTGATGAATACTTTGCTTGTGGTTGTGTACTTGTGTGTTCATGATTGGATATTTACTACTGGACAATTCAGTTTATGGAATTCTCTAAAAACGGGAACAACTATCATTACTGCCTATAGTACCTGACGGTGTACAATGGTGGGGTCTTGAGCGTGAAGAATTAAGGCCGCCTGGCTGCTAGTGCAGTTGCTGTAAATCGCAAGTTAGTCCCGTTTCCCCCCCCCCTCCCCCCACATAGAAATAAAAATGCATTACTTTACCAAGGATTTGAACCTGGGTATCCAAAAAGAGAGCCCAGCGTTCTAGCCACTCTGCCAGACACTGGGAACAACAACAACATTATTTAATCAACTTACTTGATTTGTTCATCCACCAATCTCTCTGAGCTGTATTGACATAAAACAAAGAAAACACACATTATACACACACACACACAAGAATATATTCTGTTAAACTACCTAAACTATTAGTAAACGTTTAAGTTCATCCCATATCATATACTGTCATTGAGGTGTAAAGTGTTAAAATACCTAAACTATTAGTAAAAGTTGAAGCTAGTTAAAGCTAGTCCCATGTCATACATTGCCATTGAGGTGTAAAGTGTTAAAATACCTAAACTATTAGTAAAAGTTGAAGCTAGTCTCATATCATATACTGCCATTCAGGTGTAAAGTGTTAAGTTACACTAAAACCTGAGAAACAGGAACAGCGAAGGTTAATTTTGGGAAAACACTAGAAGAAACGCATGGTCAGTGATACTCAGTAAGTTCAGCGTTCCACAGGAAACGCAGTGGTCACAGGTAACACTATTTGAAGGGGAAGCTAGCTGGACTCAGCATTCTGGCACGGGACAGCTTAGTGACCACACACACACACAGACTACAGTCGACAATTCTACACAAGTCATCCACCTTAAATACTCAAGAGTTTTCAACATCAAGACTGACATAGACTTCATGTAACATCTATAACCAACACAACATTACAACAGAGTACAGTAAGTTCTACTTAGACTGTAAGAAGAACAGTGATTCACAAGTGATTTTGTATAGGTGTACGATAGCAGAATGAGCAAGTGAGTTTGTTAATTGACAACATCACAGGTGTGACAGTGAGGTACAACAGAGTGAAGATCACCAAACGTATTGTCTGCGGTGGAAAGTGTATGAGCGCCAGACCAGGTGCGAGTTTCTCAGCTGGCTACAGAACTGCTGTTTTGTCGAGCTGCCGCTATGTTTTGTCTACTCCATTGAGCGCATCTGTAAGCAGCAGTTTATAAGCGAGCCAAATGATGAGAATAATTACAGTGATTGCACCTGCCATCTAAAACACCTTAGACATTATCAGTGTATAACTCCCCCACAAAAACAGTATCATGGCAGTCATCTCTGTCTAATTCTCTTCTCCTTGTGTGTCAAGGGGTCCCTCTATTTTGTTGGCCCTGAAGGTTATAGACAATATGTTCTCTAGTTACACCATTCTCAGGGTTTCTTCACGTTTGTCCTACCAAAGTGTATGATATAAATCTGTTTGTCCTAAAGCAGTGTCCTGCTATATGTCAATAATGTGATAGGACCTTCACATTTTGTAGGGCATGTGTTCTCCTGGACACAGGACATTGTAGATGCCATTGCATGAAGCAGAAGACTTGGAAAGAGATGGAGAGGCTGTTCAACATGCTGTGATGTGGGCGGCGTGATGAGAGTGGCATGATGAGAGCACTGTGATGAGAGCGCCGTGAAGTGAGCGACATGATGAGAGCGCCGTGATAATGCTTTGATGAGATAAACATGATGAGAGCTGTGATGTGTGCACCATTATGAGAGCATTTTTTTGGATATTACATTCACAGGATTTCTGAATCACATCAATAGATATCCTGTGTTGATTGGATGTTACATTCACAATATTTCTGAACCACATCATTAAATATCCTGTGTTGACTGAATGTCATTATCACAAGATCTATGAACCACTTTATTCTGTCAGTCCATACATTTTTTGTCATTACCAGATACTATTTGAAATAAATGGCCTTCAAATATCTCATCATTTGGCCAAGCCATCCAGGTATTTGCATCTAGGTCTTCCTCTTGGTCTGTTCCCTTCGATCTTATCAGTAAAAATTTGACTGTCTGCGTCTAATATCTCTAATCAGTTTACGATCTTCATTTGTTTCTTGAAGGACTTGTTCATTGGTCTTTCTGGCTGTCCATGGTATTCTTTGCATTTTCCTCAGAAACCACATTTCTACAGCCATCAGATGTTTTTCAGCTTGACTGCTCATTGTCCAAGCTTCACATCCATATAAAAGTACAGGTTCTATGTAGCACCTCAACACTCTCTTTCTCGTTTCAATTGACATCTTTTTTCTTTGGTCAGTATGTTTTTCATTTTGCTAAAGGCTACTTTTGCCATGGCGATTCTTCTAATCTCTTCAAGGCATCTCCCATCAGATGTTATTACTGTTCCGAGATAATTGTACCTATTCACTTGTTGAAGAATATTCCCATTTACTTGTATATTACATTGTGGTATTTCGTTCTTCCTATTGACGACCATAACTTTTTACAATTTAATTCTAACCCTCGTTGTTCACTGTGTGTAACAACCGCATCTACTAAATGTTGCAGATCCTGTTCATTGTCTGCAATCAAGACTGTATCATCTGCATATCTAATGTTATTGATGCATCGTCCCCCAATGTTTATTCCTTCCATATCTTCAATATTTCTGAAAATACTTTCACTGTACAGGGAAAACAGATCTGGAGACATTACACATCCCTGTCTCACACCTCTCTTAATAGGCTGATATTGGCCTACTTCATTATCAACTCTTATGGCAGCTTGTTGTTTCCAATATATGTTTTTTACAAGTCTAAGGTCTTTTCCATCAATTTGTAGATCTTCAAGCATCCTTATCATGTCGACATGTCTCACTTTATCGAAAGCTTTTGTGTAGTCAATAAAGTAAAGGTGTAGATCTTTGTTTACTTCTATAGATCGTTCGATTACGGTTCTCAGTAAATACACAGCATTTACTGTACCCTTTCCTTCTACAAACCCACATTGTTCTTCTCCTATTTCAGGTTGTATTTTCCTCCTAATTCTTTGCATGATAATTCTTAGCAAAATCTTCGTGATGTGACTCATTATACTAATTGTTTGATGTTGATCACATTCCAAGGCTCCTGATTTCTTTGGGATTGCAATAAATATTTCCAGTATCATATATTGTATTAAGCAGACTGGTAACTTGATCTATTCCATATTCTTCTAAAGCATTAATCATTTCTGTTGTGACGCTGTCTGAACCGGGGGTCTTGCCATTTTCATATGGTTAAGAGCATTTAACTGGTCCTTTGTGCTGGTCCTTCATTATTATTTTGAACATTGTAGTGTTCGTCTCTGTTGTCGTCATAAAGGTTTTTCACGTAATCTGACCATACATGCAAGATCTGATCTTTTTCTATTATAACTCTTCCATCTTTTGTCTTTAGGCAGCCTGCTGATGTACGTGTTCTTTGATTAGAAGCTCCTGGATTCTTTTGTGCATAAGTTTCGCATTTTTACTGTTGTGTTGTTTTTCAATTTCTCCGCAATTTTTCTCAAGCCATGTTTCTTTCGCCTCCCTACATAAGGTTCTGACTTTTCTGTGATTTTCTTCATATTTGGCAGGATTACTTTTGTCTTCTTCTTGTTTCCATTAGTTGTAAAATTTCTTCAGTGATCCATGTCTTACGGCCCACTTTCTTTAATTTTGGAATAGTTTTTTCTGCTGCATAACTGATTGAATTCTTCAGCATTTCCCATTGATCATCTACGTCTTGAAATAGGATCTCTAGATCAGACAATAAATCAAATTTGTTCTTTACTTCTATGTTAACATTATCTTGTATTTCTTTGTCAGTTTTCAATTTGCACAAGTCATATTTAGGGTTTCCTGCTGTATACTTGACTTTCTTTAACTTTACCCTCAATGTGCCTGTAATTAATCTGTGAACTGTTTTTGCGACTGTTAACGCATTTCGAAACCTTCTGTTAATCAGGATGTAATCTATCTGGTTTTTAATCCTGCTGTCTGGACTCCTCCATGTCTATAATCTTCTAGGATGCTGTTTAAACTAGGTGTTTCCTAAAACCATTTCTTGTTCTTTTACCCATTCTACAAGTCTGTATCCTCTTTCATTTCTCTCTCCCAAACCATGGTTGCCTACACTGCATCCATCGCTTTGCTTTCCTATTTTTGCGTTGAAATCACCCATTATGATATTTATTTCTGATTTTTTGCACTTCTTCAAAGCAGACTCCATGTCATTATAAAATTCCTCTATACTTTCTTCAGTGCATTCACTTGTTGGGGCATATACTTGAATGATATTTATTTTAAAAGGTCTTCAGTTTAATTTTACTAACAGAACTCAGCTTGATATCCTTTGACAGAATTTGATGTTTGCTTATCTAATATAATGGCTACACCTCTTTGCTGTTCTTCTCCCCCAGAGTAAATAATCTTATAATCCTCTCCTGTCCTTATCCCTGCCACTTTCCATCTCATTTCCGATATTCCTAATATGTTAATCTTCTCTCTCTCCATTTCTTGTTTGATGTTTTCTAATTTTCCATCTGCATTCATTGTTCTAACATTCCAAGTCCCTACTTTCAATTATATTAATCTTTTGCACCTAGTAACCTGTTGACGGTCTGGAGTCACCTGGTGCGCATGACTATCCCTACCGGGCGAGGCTGCTCCTATGGAGCACCCATTTACGCCGTTTCTCTGATTATCGATAAGTCCACACAACATGATTTTCTTGGCATCCATAAAGAAGGTAGTTTGCCATTGCTTTCCTTCCCAGCAGTGACCATATTGGTCAGTGACCGTAACCATTGTCTCCTTAAAAAAAAAAAAAGAGATCCTCTGCCTACCGTCGTGAAGGTGGAGACCTTAACCTACAACTATCTGTTGGCTGCTCCTCATCTTCATCCACCACCTGCACACATGGCTTCACGTAACCCTGATCGGGGGGCTAAACGGGTACTCCACCTTGCCCAAGGGTGTCCCGTAGGCTAGCGGAAGGAAGGAGGCGCCTTACATCTCCTTTGATAGGGGATACCCCTACCCTGCTACCCTTGTAATGTAATTTATATGCAAATACTTACTTCCGTATGTGCTCATTTTCCTTCAGGTACAAGTCGGACCGTCTGTTTACTCCTGAATTTTTGTAAGACCTGAAACAAAAACAACAAAGTCATCATTAGTTGACCTGTGTGCTACCAGGACCCTTAAAGGAAGTAAAGAATAGTGAGACCGTAACCTGCGATGCATGTCATAAGATGATACTAAGGAGGGTTGGCGTGGGACTGATTACACCCATCTTGTAGAAAACAGTGGCTACAAAAGCCACCCAACCATGAACAAGTCTCAAGATAAGGAAAGAAGAATAACTCGGCCGACCCAGATGCTGTTACATAATAACTCGGCTGACCCAGATGCTGTTACAGAATAACTTGGCCGACCCAGATGCTGTTACAGAATAACTTGGCCGACCCAGATGCTGTTACAGAATAACTCGGCCGACCCAGATGCTGTTACAGAATAACTCAGCTGACCCAGATGCTGTTACAGAATAACTTGGCCGACCAGGATGCTGTTATAGAATAATTCGACCGACAAGATGCCACTGTAGAATAACTCGGCCGAGCAAGATGCTGTTACAGAATAACTCGGCTGACCAAGATGCTGTTACAGAATAACTCGGCTGACCCAGATGCTGTTACAGAATAACTCGGCTGACCAAGATGCTGTTACAGAATAACTCGGCTGACCAAGATGCTGTTACAGAATAACTCGGCTGACCCAGATGCTGTTACAGAATAACTCGGCTGACCAAGATGCTGTTACAGAATAACTCGGCCCACCCAGATGCTGTTACAGAATAACTCGGCTGACCCAGATGCTGCTACAGAATAACTCGGCCGAGCAAGATGCTGTTACAGAATAACTCGTCCGACCCAGATGCTGCTACAGAATAACTCGGCCGAGCAAGATGCTGTTACAGAATAACTCGGCTGACCCAGATGCTGTTACAGAATAACTCGGCCGACCAAGATGCTGTTACAGAATAACTCAGCTGACCCAGATGCTGTTACAGAATAACTCGGCTGACCAAGATGCTGTTACAGAAGAAGAATGACATGTGGAGAAAGCCGCAAGCTGTCTGGATCGCTGACTTTCTTTCATAAAAGGAAATCTCCAGAACTGACAATTGTCACAACTATGTATGACCTGTAAATATCAATTGGGGAACCCTCTGAGGCCACTAAGACAGTTCATAAATAAATACACAAGTATTATTTGGCACTCATAACGCACATTCTTATCCATTCGGCCATGCTGACCTCCGGTCCTTAATGTGACAGCCATCACATTTTGTAGGCCTGAGAGCAAGAGACCTTGGCAAGAGATGAGCTTGGGTGTCAAACCCACATCCCATCCGGTGTGCTGATGCTGAGGTAAGTGGTTCAACCCCTTCACCGGACAGTCGGACTAAAATGTTGACTTCTTGTCCTTGACTTGGGAACCTCTGAAATCGGAGTGGGTTTGCCTGGTGGTAAGGAACACTGGTAATAAGGAAAGCTAATCCACATGCAAAATTCAGTGCAGCTCTACTAAAGGTTGTGTGTATGGACTATGCTTGAGTTCAAAGCGAGCAAGCACACACAAAAATTTTTTAAACGCGTCTGACCATGCTCATGATATGACCAGTGCAGCTCTCCACCAACTTTGCTAATGGGGCCGCCTTAATTAAAATATGACAACCATACAAATAAAGCATTCATAAACAATAAAATTAATTTGAATAATGAAGACGCAAACAATATATGGCCTCGCATAATTCACAGTATCTTGCCAAGTGCATGCTACATGCAAAAGTTCAATGTATAGTGAAGTTGTGTGATGAATCCTTTCAACCAATATCAATAAAACAGATACAGACAAATATGCCAGGCAATAAACTGTGTAACATATTAGTTTAGTTTAGTTTAGTTTAGTTTAGTTTAGTCGATGGATCAACATCACGGCACATGGGTGTAACCCATAAGTGCTCCGTTCTCCTCCTAACTCAAACTTGAGTTTGGACAAACTCAGCTCAGCGCACGAACTCTGTAGCACCGGCGAGGATCCTGAAATACTTTGGGTAGATTTTTAACTCGAAATTTTGCCCGGGCAGCACCATTAGGCTACTCTTTTTCGATTTCCAACTGCCAAGGGATTTTTTACGGGCGCAACAATACATACGGGGGTCCGATCTCACTACTCAGAGACATGGGGAAATTTTACTATTAGAAGTCCACGTGAAAAAAAACCCGGTCCTCACCAGGCATTGAACCCAGGACCTCCAGCACTCGAGGCGGACACCATACCTCGAGACCACGCAGTCCCCATGTGTAACATACTGTTTAGGTCTTCACAATTCAAATTCACAATGTGAAAACATGGTTGTGAATAACTAAAATTCTATTATTCTGCTTGGTTGCCTGGTTGGTTGGTTGGTTGGTTGATTGGCTGGTTGGCTGGATAGCTGGTTGGTTGGCTGGTAGACTGATTTGTTGGTTAGATGTCACGTTTGTTGGTTGATTGGTTGGTTGGCTGGTTGCTTGATAGGATGATTGTTTGGTTGACTGGTTGCTTGGATGGCTGGTAGACTGATTTGTTGGTTAGTTGATTGGTATGTTGGTTGATTGGATGGTTGCTTGATTGGATAGTAGATTGATCTGTTGGTTTCTTGGTTGTTTGGTGTGTTGGTTTATTGGACGGTTGTTTGGTTGGCTAGTAGACTGATTTGTTGATTAGTTGATTGATTTGTTGGTTGGTTGGATGGTTGCTTGGCTGGCTGATAGATTAATGTGTTGGTTAGTTGATTTGTGTTGCTTCGTTGGCTGGCTGCTTGTTTGGCTAGTAGATTGATTTGTTTGTTGGTTGGATGGTTGCTTAGTTGGCTAGTATATTGATTTGTGTGTTGGTTGATTTGTTGGTTTATTGGTTGGTTGGATAGTGAATCCTCTGCAAAGCTGAGTTTAAACTCCTGACACTTTGACATTTGGTAATTTGACCCCTGAAAATGGCTTGTGTCTGAGTGAGATTGTTATAGAGACTTCACCCTCGACATGGTATCACAGTATCATCACAGCTCGAGCGTCCTGCACAGCACTTTGTCACCTCTCTAAGTTCAGAAACCATCACTGATGGTTGAGAAACAAATATGAGCCTAACACCACATCCCAACTATGCAGCACCATGTCTAATTTTTTTTAAGGAGGCCAAGGTGGCATGGATGTGAGGTTACAGTGTTCAGCTTAGACTCAGCAAGTTCAAACCCCAGCATAGAGAAGGGAACTTTTACCAGAGCCTTTGGTATCCAATGGTATTTATCCTATGTCCTCTGTGGTCTCTTGAACTGTGAGATTGAAGACCTAACCTTCTCAGATAAGGGCCAAAAAAAGGTGTCTATGCCAGCTACACGTATGATTGTGTTGTAAAGTGCTTTCTTGGTAGTTATTGATACTTGTTTGTTCTTTAGTATTGGTGCCATTTGTCCAATGAGTTGGTTTGCCTTATTGCATCTATTTTCGATCTCGACTTCTGATTTGCCATTTGATGATATTATACTTCCTAGGTACTTGAAACTCTTTACTTGTTTCAGGGGATATTCATTTAGGTGAATTGTTGTTGTTTTTTCTTCTTTAGTTATAGTCGTTACCTCTGTTTTACTTGTGCTCTGAGCTAGAGGGGTAAACAGAAAACTAGGTGTGGTACACTTCGCATGAGCAAGGAATAAATGATAAGAATACTTTTTTTACCTTAAGTGCATAGGCAGGCATGCTAATGTAACCGTTAGGAGTTTACGCTAACAATGGCATGAGTGCCGTCGGAGAAGGGGTTGATGACTGTGCTCCGCGCTATAAGAGAGAAAGACTGGCCACTATTCTACCATGCATTAAGGTCTGTGGCGAAGGGGTTACGAATGCAATTTGTAATCCCACATACCGCATTTAAAATTAGCTGCGGGCGATTTGGAAGCAGACCACTTTGCGTTGGTTTGCATACAATGGTATGAGTGCTGGTCATTCAGGAAGCAATGGCAAACTACTGAACATAAACTTGCCCAGGAATCACAAAGAGCCAAAATATGCTTGTAATTTGACTGCTACGACCTGTAAAGGATATGCAACTAACATCAAATCCACATACTTAATGTCTCTCCTGACAGAGCCCAGTAGATCCTCCCTCTCCCTGAGAGCTGCAATGTTTGCCGTAATCTTCTGGAATTCATGGGAGTAATCCTGCAGGATGTCTCGATGCCGCTGCAAGGTGTGGAGCAACGCAGCACTTGGTGATGCGGTTGAAATGTTCTGGGTGTACTCTACCATTCGGTCATTGACCTCTGTCAGCTGAAAACAAAATTATGTAGATGGCAATAAAAAGTGGTCCTCAGACTCTAAAGTGTTCTATAAAAATATCTTGGTATTCTGTACAATAAGGGAGACTGAACTATTGATCTGAGTCGGGAAACAAAATTATCCAGGTGGCAGTCCAAAATTATGCTTCAACTCTAAAGTGTTCTTCTTCTTCTGCTGCGTTCATCCGGAACGTTGTTTTAGACATAATTGCATTGTGCCAATTTACAGCACAGCTGTGATACTTGCGCCTTTAGGCCGACACATCCGACTTCTGTGGGCATTTGTTGACCGGGTTAACCTTTCCAGGTAAAGTGTTCTATTCTACAAGAACCATCTCCTTGTTCTAGGGAATACAGGAGATTAGAGTGGTAGTCTACATCTGAGACATGTTATTATACAACTCTATGTCATTCTTTAACCATTCTAAGACACTACAGACTATTTCTATAAAACATGTCCCGTGAGGCCAGCATGGCAGAATGGATAACAGCACTCATTCTGAAACATCCAGTGTGCTGATGCAGGGAGTTCAACCCTTAACAGCAGTCAGCTGTACTAAAGTGTTCTAAAGACTTCTTGTCCTTGACTAGGGGACAAATACCTCTGAAGTCAGAGTGGGTTTGCCTGATGGCGAGGGACACTAGTAATAGGAAAGTTAATCCACATGCAAAAATCAGTCCAGTGTTACTAGAAGTAGGGTATATGGACTATGCCTGAGTTCAAAGCGAGCAAAGGCCACACAAAACATGTCCCAAAGCAGGAACTTGTTATAGGCCTATGATATGATAGGACCATCACAGTCTTGTAGGCCTGAACGCACTGGAGAAATAGCTGGCCAGTCTTTTTCCTCTGTTAACAGCAACCAACAGAGGGCATCGAACCTCCTCCAACCTCTCATGTTTTAAGTGTGGCCTACCTAAGACCTATACTAACATGCCAAACACAGACTATAAAAGCCACCCTTTAAGCTGATGAAAGCCACTTTCAAGACTAGGACACATTTTTCTCTTTCAGTCCCAAACTAACATCATGTCTGATTTGCTCTTCCTTGTGAATCCTAACCACGGTACAATACGTTTTCTTCACTTTTACATTTGGTCGGAGCATACTCCGTGGCGAAGGGGTTATGGACGCAGTTCGTAATCCCGCATACCCGCATTTGAAACACAGCTGTGTTGGTTTTTTATAAAATGGTATGGGTGCCAGTCATTCAGAAAGCAATGGCAAACTACTGAACGTAAACTTGCCCAGGAATCACGAACAGCCAAGAAATGCTAGGGTTGAACACTAGATCCTATAAATGACATGCAACTAACTTTTTAACAGAGCATACTAGAGAAATCTGGCTTTCCCTGTGGCCACTTCCGTGTTTTATAGTTACTCGTTGAAACATGTGGATCACATATTTGTTATTATAACATTTCAGTGTACTAGCTAAGTATTCTTGTTTTGTTTTTAACTTGTTAATAAAAACTTTGGTTGAAATATTTGCTTGTATCTGTGTGTATTGTCTTTCATTAAGCTTCCTAGTTACGAGGGGTTTCAAATGAAAACCTTAAAAACGTGATAGAAATTACAATAACCATGCCATTGTCTTGTAACCTGTCAATATTGTTGTTAAGGATCTCCATAGTGTTAAGCATGTGACATCATTGTGCAGACAATCTTGGTGACATCATAAGGACAGTTTAAAGATGACCACCCCACTTTTGACATGCAACAAAGAGAAGCAGCATTCTGTTATCTGTTTTTTGGTCAGTGAAGGGCTTCAAACCTATAGAAATTATCAGCGAATGAAGGTCCAGTATGGTGATGCATGCCTGAAAGTCCAGCAAGTGTATGAGTGGAGTAGGAAGTTTCAAAACGGAAAACGGCGTGAATTCTGTGAAGTGGTACAGCAGGTGGTGCATGAGTGGTTACACACGTGACTAAGATAAATTTTTTTCTACAGGAATCTACTTTATTGGCGCTGGAGAACTTGCACTGAACGCAGTGGTGACTACACTGTAAAATGATACATTTGTCTTTTTCAGAATATATTCACACACACAAACATTTATGGTTTTCATTTGAAGTCCCCCTCATATATTTTACATTCACTTGTTTGTTGGTTTCCCTTCAATGGCTGTCACCCCTATTGTCAATAACATTTATACAAGGTGTGTGGGGTGAGCTGTGGTTGAGAGGAACAGCCTGCCGATGACTCAGAAGGTACCTGGTTCGATCACAGCATTGGGGGGCTGGACATGTTTCCAAGAACCACTGGTATCTACTGGTATCACACAGCCCTCACATCTTTTGGGTAGTGAGGTCAGATAGCTAGCCACCTCAGACAAGGGCAAAAACAGGTGGTAAAATGTGTGCATTAAAAATCTCACGGCAGTTGGAAAACACAAGGAGTAGGCTGTAAAGCCATGCCCTGACAAAATTGTTAGGAATGAAAATGTACCCATGGGTAGACAGAGGCTGTTATCTAGGAAGGAATCTATCTAGAGCAGTGGTTCTCAACCTATTTTGGCCCGTGCCCCCCTTCACCATATTTTCAGAACGTCATCCACCCCCTTCCTATCAAAAATTTTGCCCGTGCGCCCCCCCCCCCCCTCTTCACCGTATTTTCAGAACATCATCCCCCCCCCCTTTCATATTTCCTATCTAAAAATCCCCCCACCCCTATACAGTATACGTAAAAATGTACGGTAAATTTAATAGCACATACTAAAACAAGTCTAGACATCCACATAAAACATGATTTGTGGGTCTACTGACTTTATAATATGAATTTTAGAAGGATGAGACGCACTTAACTGTAAAGTATGAAGGGAAAAACAATATCAAGTAATCAGTTCTTGTATTAACGCGATCTTGAAATGGTCTTCATTTCCTCCTCCTCCCCCCCCCCCCCCCCCCCCCCCCCCCCCCCCCCCCCCCCCCCCCCCCCCCCCGGAATTCCCCCTGGGGGAGAATTCCCCACCGGTTGAGAACCACTGATCTAGAGGAAACAAATGCATGCCAAGGACTGACAAACTGACCTCTCACATGCATAGCTAGGTGTGACACATTCCTCTTGAAAGAGTAGAGTTCCCTTAAGCGCTCAGTTTTCATCTTCAATAGCCAGCAAAAAGCTCCAATACTAATGGTGCCCATTGCAGTCTTCTTCTTCTTCTTCTTTCGTTCGCTTGAAATATGTCTATAACTACAATGTTGTCTCTTGTATGAATCTAACAGTCTTTTTCAGTTCACACAGCGGTCCTTAGAGTTTATCTTTCACTGTCGTCGCTCTAGGCCAGAAGGTTTGCCTAGATATATTATATTTTGGGCAGTCTTGGAGTATGTGCTCTGCTGTCTGCGACGCCAATCCACATGTGCACATGGCTGTTTCACCAATCTTGAATTTTGTATACATGTGGTTGCGTAATCTATTGTGTCCTGTTCTGAGGCGCAGAATAATGACTTGTTCTGGTCTATCCATAACGTGGTAGTCATCTTGAGCAGGTTTTGGTGGCTTTCTGACTGATTTGATCATTCTTTTCTTTTGGTGGTATGTAACGGGCACATCAGGCTGTTCTTCTTTGGCTCCTTCCTTAGCCAATTGATCAGCTCTGTCGTTTCCGGGTACTCCACAGTGGGATGGTATCCACTGTATGGTGACCTTATGCTGACTGCTAAGTTCAGAAAGTAGTGTCCTTAGTACTGGCAATTTCCCAGACAGAAGCGCCTCGAGTACTGATTTTGCATCTGTCAATAGCACCACAGGTTGTGTACCATTGCTGGCACCCAGTAATTTCTCTGTTGCTATCTTGATTGCCTCAATTTCAGCATCATAGTTATGGCAGTACTTTCCTGTCGGTACTCTGGCTGTGTCCCTAGTATTATTTGGGTATTCTATGTACACTCCTGCTCCTCCATTTCGAACAGCATTTTGTGCTGACCCATCTGTGTAGACTCGGATCCAGAGGTCCTGTGGGTATTCTTCATCAAGGAAGCTGAGAGTGGCTGTTCTGCGCTGCACACTGTTCTGTTCTTCCTTGTCAAATATTCCTCTCACTTTTGTCTGGATTTGTAATGATAGTCTATGTTCATCTTTCCATGGAGTTCGCTCCGGAATAGTTGTTAGAGGGATACCAACTGTGGGCAGATCGGTGGTTTCTCTGCAGAGTCGTTTGGCTTGGTGGATAAAACTACTTCTTTTCAACCGCCCCATAGCTAGGTTATCAAATCTGTTCTTCATAGGGTGGCCTGGCAAGCTGAGGAACTTTTCTGCTTGTATTAGCGTTTTCGTATCTCTGCGCTCTCTCAGTGCTTGTGTCCTCCCCATCTTCTCCATTTCCACTATAGGGGTTGATCTCATCCCTCCTGTGGTGACTCTAAGTGCTTGATTTTGCACCTTGTCCAGCTCTTGTAGTGTGGTGTTTGATGCCGAACACCACGCAGTTGACCCGTATTCCAGGTGTGGTCGTATGCTCTGTTGATAAACTTTGCTAAGTATTTTCCCACTGGCTCCCCATGTGGTTCCACTTAGCTTTCTCAGGATGGCTATTTTCCTTCTTGCTTTTGCTACTGCTTTGTTGATGTGCTTTCTCCATGTCAGCCTGCCATCAAATGTTACTCCAAGGTATGTTGGTTCTTTATCTTCTCTTAGGGGTGTTCCATTTATCTGGATGACCCCTGCCTTTTGTTTTGGAGAGAGGGTAAATAGAGTGGTGCTGCACTTGTCAGTGTTTATGCTGACACACCATCTATTTGCCCATGCAACAAATGTATCTACAGCTCTTTGTAGCGATCTGGTGGCCACTGATGCATGTTCATTTGTGCTCCATAGAACCAGGTCATCGGCGTACATTGCTGCTTTAATTCCATGCGGTAGATTAGCAACGAGATCATTGATGAAGATTAGAAAAAGTGTGGGGGACAAGACTCCGCCCTGGGGAACACCGTGACGCAGTAGTACTTTCTTGCTCTTGAGTCCGTCTATCTGTACTCGGGCTCTTCTGTTGTGCAAGTATGCTTTCACCCATTTGTACATTCTTCCATTGACTTTGCAGTTTCTCAGTTTCTTCATCAGACCTTCTTTCCAGACTTTGTCAAAGGCTTTCTTCAGATCTATCCATGCTGCAAGCACCAGCTTCTTCTCTTGGAATGCATCCTCAATTTCTTGAGAGAGGTAGGTTGTCTGATCTTCCGTAGAGTAGCACTGCCTAAAGCCAGCCTGCTGTGGCACAAGGATGTTTTTACTTTCAATGTACCACTGCAGTCTGTGATTGATGATGCGCTCCAGTGTTTTGCAGAGACAGCTGGTGAGGCTAATTGGTCTGTAGCTAGAGGCAATGGAACTATCTTTCCCTGATTTTAGGAGGGGTATCATGATTGCTTCTCTCCAGGCTTGTGGAACACTGCCTAAGGTCCAACTGTTATTGAAGATCTGCAACAGCTTTGCTTTGGCCTCTGTTCCTAGGTTCCTGATCATTTCATTGGAGATACCATCAGCTCCTGGTGACTTTCTCATTTTCAGTTTTGATATGGCTAGCTCCAGTTCGCTGATTGTGATGGGTGCCTCCAGAACCTCATGTACTATTTCCTTCTGTCCCGTATGTTGCTGTTTCTCTCGAATCTCTTGTTGTTTCTCTGGACTAATTTTGATATTGTTATCTTGTGCGAATGAGTCCGCAAAATGGTCAGCTGCTTGCTTTCTTGTTAAGATGTTTCCATCTTTATGTAGTGCAATTTTTGAGTTTCTCCCTGTGCCCTCATCGTTAAGTTGTTTTATTAGCTTCCACAATTTCCTTGTGTCTCTTTCAAAGTTCAGAGACTCCGTTTTCTCCTGCCAGCTTTTCCGTCTAGCCTGCAGCTTGGCCCTTTGGAATTTGGCTTTTGCATGCTGGAATTTATTGTGGTGCTCTTGGCTGGGTGTGGCCTCTGCTTGCTTTCTACACTCTTCCACATCATTATGCAACTGTTCCAGTTCACTACTCCAGTAGGGTTTATATTGTTTACGGGCTCCTCTTGGTACTGTTTCTCGCGCTGCCTGCAGTATGCATTTCCCAAACTCTTCAACTACTTTATTTATGTCTTTCTCAGTGTTCAGGTTTCTAACCAGTATGCTGGTGCGATTCTTGTACATTGCCCAGTTTGCTTTCTTGTAGTTCCACCTCGAGAGGGTGCTGCTTTCACTTACAAGCTCATTTTCTACAGTTAGAAAGACTGGCCGATGATCACTGCCACCAAGTTGTTTCCCAACAATTCGTGTAATGTTCCACTCCAGGTCTGGTGAATGAAAAGCCAGGTCAGGTGTAGTTGTAGTGTGCCATGATCTCGAGTAGAAATTATGTGGGTAGGACGGCTTGTTAATCAAGATGAATCTATTCTCATCCTGCCAGTCTTCCAGTCTCTCTCCTCTCTGGTCCATGTGATCATAGCCCCAGCTCTGCGAGTGGCTGTTGAAATCGCCACACACAATCAGTTTTTCTGTTAATGGTAGTGTGTCCAGTGCCTGCGGGCGGTCGCTTGGACAGTAGTAATTGATCAGATGTAGGTCTGCATTGCCTGCCTTAAGTTTGAGTGTCTGATACTCAGCACCTTCCATGTAGACTTCGATTTGGGAAGCAGTGATGTTATTTTTGACAAGGGTCAGTATCCCACCTTTTCGCCTGTCCTTTCGGTCAGATCGGTAACACTGGTAGCCTCTGATTTTGAAGGCTATATTTTCATTGAAGTGAGTTTCTTGCAAGCAACATATGCTTACTTTTTCTTGGTCCAGGATGTTTTCTAATTCTATTTTTTGTTGTTGCTGACTCCCTCCGCATTCCAGTGCATTATTTATTGCAGTCTGATTATATGTCCATCTCGCTTTACCTCTGATCTGCTGCATTCTCTCTAGACCATGTTCTGCTGCATTAATCACATGTTTCCAGAGGGCTTCACCACATCTGCTTTATCATGCATCAAATCACCCCTCAGTGACGCAGTACCAGCCAATCTGTTTGTCTGCTTATTTCCAGCCACACTTGAGTGTCCTGGAGAAAAGATCCAGCAAATACTCACAACCCGAGACCTCTGAATTGATGCATGCCATTCTGCACAAAGCATGCCAGTCTCTTGAAAGAGGAAGAGAACACAATGTGTGCTTGTCTAGATCCCCATACCTGCTCAACATATATGCACAAAGTTTAATCAAAAATATCTTCAATGATGAGACAGGTGACAATTTGATCCACTCATAACTGGTGGAAACACAATTTCAGAACTCAGATATGCAGATGCTTGCTTGCTTGCTTGTGTTCGTTGGCTTGAGCTCCAACGCGAAGTCCTGTATGTCGGATGAAGGCATCCTGTTGTCCAACATCAGTGTGATGTCATACAGGACCTGAGGTTTGCGTGAGTATCCGTTGTCCCATGTCTGGCTTATTGGTGTGCAGACTGGTGGTTCCTCGCCATACAGGCAGACACTCTCCGACTTCGGAGGAATCGGCGATCCTACTGACTTTAGCCAGGACCCCGAAGGGACCTGTTGCCCAGGACACTCGTCGAGGACGTGTCAATAGGTCTTGGCCAGTATATAACCCGGCCCTGGTGCCTTGGAAACACCTCTGCGTCCCAGATATGCAGATGATACAGTCCTCCTCTCAAATTTTGCCAAGGATTTAGAAGAGCAAATCTTGTCTGTCAAAATACATAGTGAAGATAACATTTTCTATAGTGGTTATTTGCCTCTTTGAACAACTACTATGGAATCTTCTGGCATTGAAAGTTTTTTTAAGCAATGCACTTGCATCTTTAAAAAAAATGGCACAGCCCAATGGCAATATCTTCCATGGGTGCCACATTGAAAAAATAACATTTTGGTTGTTTCAACAGATATTCTGGCTTGTCTGCTCATTGTAAATTCAAACTAAAGAACGAGAATCAAAGGCACTTACCTTAGACAACAGCTGTGATATTTCCATTGCCATGGTATCAAACATATGTTCACTGTTAGTCTTGTTTAACAAGGGGGATGAATCACTGTCACAATACAATAAAGTGGTCACCTGTTAGTCTTGTCTGACAAGGGGGCAGAGTCACTGTCACAATACAATAAAGTGGTCACCTGTTAGTCTTGTTTAACCAGGGGGATGAATCACTGTCACAATACAATAAAGTGGTCACCTGTTAGTCTTGTCTGACAAGGGGGCAGAGTCACTGTCACAATACAATAAAGTGGTCACCTGTTAGTCTTGTTTAACCAGGGGGATGAATCACTGTCACAATACAATAAAGTGGTCACCTGTTAGTCTTGTTTAACAAGGGGGATGAATCACTGTCACAATACAATAAAGTGGTCACCTGTTAGTCTTGTTTAACAAGGGGGCAGAGTCACTGTCACAATACAATAAAGTGGTCACCTGTTAGTCTTGTTTAACCAGGGGGATGAATCACTGTCACAATACAATAAAGTGGTCACCTGTTAGTCTTGTCTGACAAGGGGGCAGAGTCACTGTCACAATACAATAAAGTGGTTATCTGTTAGTCTTGTTTAACAAGGGGGATGAATCACTGTCACAATACAATAAAGTGGTCACCTGTTAGTCTTGTCTGACAAGGGGGCACAGTCACTGTCACAATACAATAAAGTGGTTATCTGCTAGTCTTGTTTAACCAGGGGGATGAATCACTGTCACAATACAATAAAGTGGTCACCTGTTAGTCTTGTTTAACAAGGGAGATGAATCACTGTCACAATACAATAAAGTGGTCACCTGTTAGTCTTGTCTAACCAGGGGGATGAATCACTGTCACAATACAATAAAGTGGTTATCTGCTAGTCTTGTTTAACCAGGGGGATGAATCACTGTCACAATACAATAAAGTGGTTATCTGCTAGTCTTGTTTAACCAGGGGGATGAATCACTGTCACAATACAATAAAGTGGTCACCTGTTAGTCTTGTTTAACAAGGGGGATGAATCACTGTCACAATACAATAAAGTGGTCACCTGTTAGTCTTGTTTAACAAGGGGGCAGAGTCACTGTCACAATACAATAAAGTGGTCACCTGTTAGTCTTGTTTAACCAGGGGGATGAATCACTGTCACAATACAATAAAGTAGATAAAGTGGTAACGTGTATGATTACCTTACAACATTCATAGCACTGGATGGAAGATGCTTTGCAGAGAGTTTCTCTGGCACCATGCCATCTTGACAGACTATCATTTGTAACATTGTACTTCAAAATAGACATAACAACTTGAACCCATGGTAACCACAAATAGGCATAATAACCCACATACATATGCAACAAAAACATGGAGTAAAATGAGGTACAGCTTTGAGTGCTCGAGAGAAGAGGCCTCAGCCATGAAATGGAAGTGAATTTTCGCAGTGTGCACTAATAGTGTAGGTATCATCAGCGTAAAAGTTAGAGACAGCACAGGTGGGTCACAGTAGACAGGATAGATGGGCAATAGAGTGCACATACTTAGGATACTAGAAACATTGTAATAGTAAAGACCATGAGGAGTGGCTGCCCGAGTGGCTAAGAATGTTGGGTTCTCCTTTGGGAGACCCGGGTTTGAATCCTCAGTAAGGTGTGGATTTGTTTCTGTCGGGAGCAAAAAGAATACCCTAACCTGCAAAGTTTGCAGTGACTGCACTAGCCAGACGGGCTTAATTCTTCAGGTTCAAGACCCCCTGCCCTACACCGCAAGGTGCTACAGGTAGTAGATGCCAGTTTTTTTTCGACAGACAGTAAAAACCATAGAAAATCATTTCACGAACAAAGTGCATTACCTCTCATAGTTCCTGTGTGAAGAGTATGTAGTGCCCAACTTGCTAAAGGACACAAGTTTGAGGTCAATTTCATTTTCATACTGCCGTGCTTGACGCCGTAAATCTGAGTCAAAACAAGAAATCAGATTTATTTGTCATTTGTAGGTGACTACACAGTGAAGGTCAAAATCTGTTTCTGAACTTAAAAATAAAAATCATGTCCACACACAAAACTGCACATCATCCCACACACAAACAATCAGATTCAACAATGAAGAAATTAAACATGTCACAAATGTAAAATATCTTGGGTCCATAATCAACAACACTGGGACTATCCAATAGAGGTCAGACAGAGACTGGCCATAGCAATGCAGGGGCTGAATAAACAGTATTGAGAACCCAAGGCACAACATCAGCCAACAAGTTCAACTCACATTTTAGACATATCTTTCCTGTGGCTACAGAATATTGTTAACACTACGCTACAAGGAGCTCTGTACAGTTTTAGGACTTCATGTTATCTAGGCAACAAAGTGATGAATCTGGGTAGTCAGTTTCCTTCGTCTCCCGATTTTCTTCAGAGTAAATTTGCATACAATTCTGGAAATTATCAGGCAGTTATATTATGGAGCTGGATCGGCCTCAATAGGTGTACTATTAGGAAAATTAAATTCTTGTACTGTTGGGAATTAAACCCAATCCACTGTCTTGAACTATTCATCAGCATCAAATGCCATCATCCAAAAAGTGTTTCTCTTTGAATAACCATATTGTCAACACTCCAACACCAACTGTAAATCTGGGTTCAGAGATGGTGGAAAGAATGCAGGCAATGAACTACCTGGGGATATGTTTTGATCAAAGTCTTGCATATCATGAGCACATAGACTGGGTGATAGCAAGGTTTGGCTGCGATGTGGGTGATGGCGGTAGCAAACTGTGAGCAGCGCCATTTATGTATCCTGTACGAGGGACTGGTCCTTTCTGTTTTGGAGTATGCCATGGCGATCCTGACTATCAGCCATAAGCAGATGGAAAGGATGGAAAAGATACAGAACAAAGCTATGCGTATTATTCTTGGATGTACAAGAGATATGGCATGCAGGCGATGCGCTACCTTCTTGATTTTTCAACCACTGGGGACAAATACAAATTTGCAAAGCACATGCCTACCTCAGAGTCAACGCAAAAACACAACATCCACAGCAGGGCAGCAGGTTAAAAAGAGGAAAGTTGTGGATGGGTCAAGCCGAAGACATTCTTCAACAGGTGTGTTCACTTGAGGACTTCGAACCTGGCGAGGAGTGGGTATGAATGCCAACAGATTTCTGTACGTCCTTTTCAGTTTGCATCCAACTAGACAGACAATGCAGACAAGAAAATCCAGCTGCTGTGGAGGCGGAAGTACAGGCTTTGATCTTCAAGAATTCTTTGGAGGGTGATGCTGTCATTTACACAGATGGGTCAGTCATTCGACAAGTGAGAAGTTCATAGGCTTTTACGGCTCAGGCCGGAGGGAGAATTGTGAAGGAAGATTCTGGTGCTTTTGCTTTGACCACAAGTAGCATGACTATGGAAGTCATGGCAGTAAGTAAAGCAATAACAGACATTCACTAGGGCATGTTTCCTCAGTGACTCAATGAGCATGCTCAGGAGGATAGAGATGGGGTGGGTCCGAAGAGAGTGGCTGATGTCTCTGGAGCGGTCTCGGCTGGCAAAGATTAGTTTTGTTTTCATGCCAGGACATGCGGGTGTATGAGGAAATGAGAGGGCTGACAAGCTTGCAGGTAAGGCTACTGTGGAAGGCTGACAAGCCATGGACCAGGCTGACATTATGAATGCTCTACGAGAAGTAAGACTTTTGCGAGAACCAAGTGATGACTGTGAATCTACAACCATGGTCAGACTGCGATAACAGCAAATTAAAAGAGGTGTGGCAAAACAAGAACACTACGCGAGAAGCCAAAGAAGATTAATAAAACAACACAGAACTGGTGTCGTCAGTTGCTACACGCTACGGGATTTACTGAGGAGGGGATCCGAGCACTTATGGACTGAATGGTTCGATGTGCAATGAGGATGATCTGTCGACTAACTGACTAACTAACTAACAGAGGAGCGTGTGATATCATTAGATACAATAGTTCTTGGAAACATTCCTAGTCCTATGTAGGGATTGAACCCAATACCTTACGAGCAGGAGGCGGACTCCGTAACCTCTAAATTGTCATGGACAATTTCTCAATCATTCATGAAGAAAATTGGGGCTTTCGTATTTAAATATTATAGAAAAATTATTAAATACCAAGGCCCAAGAAGAACTGACATTCTACAAGATCTAAACATCGAAGCAAACTAGCTCATATACATCATGTCTCAGAAACTTAAACACTTTGCCCATATACCAGGTGTTTGTAAAATCTCACTACACTTTATATGTTGAACAAATTTGAAAAATAAAGTACATGATGTCATCACAAAATGTGCTCCACGAAGCACCGTGAAGCAATATGCAGTGAAGGGTTGACCAGCACAGACATGGACACAGGGCACTGAAGACAGCTTGGCCATGAACATGCACGGGGCAAGGGTTGTGTGGGGAATTGAATGCAGAGTGTGAAATTAGCAATGGCGTGTCTTTACCTGCATGCATAGGCTAATACAGGGTGTATTTTTAATGACAGTGGAGTTTTTGAAAATATTGCCATTCCAAGTTTTGTATTTACCTTTTATGTTGCATGAACTCCACAGATGGTGAATACAAAACTTGGAACGGCAATATTTTCAAACACTGCACAGTCATTAAAAATACACCCTATATATGGTGTGGAAAGTAGGTGGTTAGATAAACTGTGAACGTTAAAAGGGGAATGAGTGGTTTCATAAACTTTTCTGCCTAACACCCATCGATTGTTGATTCATTATGATCGTGTGCACTGCCATCTGGTGTAGGCGTTCATGTCTCTCTAGATCCAGATCCTTGTTGTTCTGTATCAACTCTGCTAAGCTAATGAATAACTCCTCAATGTCATCACCTCATTCCATCCTCCACATCATCATTTCTTTCGTTCTGCCTCTCTTTTCCCACTGCCGATGCCTATAAAAATATGGGGCTACCACCATATACCCAATACGCCTTAATGGATGGAACAATTTCCATTTACTTTGCTTTATTTACCCACATAAACTATGCAATACTTGTTTTATCTATTTTCCAGTAACAAAAAAGAAGTAAACAAACAACAGTAAACAACTTCACTTCAGTAAAAAGTTTCGTACCAGATTACGGAAATCAAACAATGAAAAAATACGTACACGATAATACAAACAGAAACTGCTTTTATTAAAGGTACCGTGTACATAATCATGCTAGAAGTCATTCACTAAGTCTTATACTAACCGAAGAATGAACAAAACATAAACAAACAACACCGACCTTCCCACAAACTTCCCTTGTCTGCCATAGTCAGTTTCTTTACAGCAGTCGCGAGTTTTCCGCTGCCAGGTGACCGCAAAAATCTGCCTAACCCAACTTAAAATTCTAAATAATGTATTCCCTCTTACAGAAATGAAACTCAGAAGCCGCAAATAACATGCTTCACGATTTATTGCCTAACATATTTCGCTGCATCTCGTCAGGTGTATACTGCAGAGTTTATATCATATGAATTAAATAAATGAATAATACTTAAGCTGAAACAATTTAAACACATTGTCTAGCCTGCTCTGTGGCGAAGGTGATACGGATGCTATTCATATTTCTGCATACCACTTTCGAAACACAGCTACGGGCGATTTGGCAGCAGACCGCCTGCACTGTTTTGCCTAGAATGGCATTGAGTGTCGGCCGTTCAGAAAGCAAAAGCGAACAACTGAATGTAAACTTGCCAAGAAATCACAGACAAAAAAAAATAGCTGGGTTTGACCACGTTAGAAACAATATCTGTGACTATGTGTTTTAATTGCTTCAGCTAAGGTATTATTCATTTATTCACTTCATATTATACATAGCTTTGCAGTATGCACCTGACGAGATGTAGCGAAATAATAGATTACGCAACCACATGTATACAAAATTCAAGATTGGTGACTCAGCCTTGTGCACATGTGGTTTGGCGTCGCAGACAGCAGAGCACATACTCCAGGATTGCCTAAACTACAACATATCCAGGCGAACCTTCTGGCCTAGAGAGACAACAGTGGAAGATAAACTCTATGGACCGCTGAATGAACTAAAAAAGACTGTTAGATTCATACAAGAGACAACATTGCAGTTATAAACATATTTCAGGCGAACGAAAGAAGAAGAAGATTATAGGCAATAAGTCGAGCAACGTATTGTTTATGGCTTCTGTGTTGAAATTTAACTTCATATATAGAGGTTACGAACTCAGTCTCCCGATCGGAAGGTATCGGGTTAGATCCCTACAACGGACTAGGAATGTTTCTAAGAACTATTGTATTTAACAATTCACACGCTCCCCTGATCTCTTGGATAGTGAGATCAAATACCTAACCTTCTCGGAAGCTGGAATTTGATTCTGGTGAATAGTACAAGACATTGGGTTTTAATCCCCAACAATACCAGAATTTAATTTTCCTAACTGTTAGGCTCTGGGGCCGATCCAGCCTCATAATATAACTGCCCGATAGTTTCCAGAATTGCATGCAAATTTACTCTGAAGGAATTGGGGAGAGGAGGAACTGATACCTAAATTCACCACGCCGTGGCCTAGATAATGTGAAGTCCTAAAACCGTACAGAAGCCTTTGTAGCTTAGAGTTAACAATATAAAATAACACAAAGTAATGCAGCTTTGCAGAACCCAATTACGGAAAACACAGGACGCTTTCATCAGCAAACAAATACATGCACAAAATACATCACATAAATACGGGAAAGACACTACAGTGACCCCATTAGGGCATAAGAATGGGATGAGAAGAATGTAAAGATGAGAACATGAGAACAATGAAAAGAACATGGGGAAAAAATGTTTTCATATGTTCTACTTATCTCAGAACCACAGCCTGGGATTCTGAGATTATTGACGTGGGCTCCAAGATAGGAGAAATGGCAAGAGATTGAGAAACTTTTTGACAGACCGCGATGAGAGCGACGTCCTGCATTGAATGTACCACAAAACGATGACAACGGATTCAAAAACTCTGCGGCAATCAATGTTGCAGTTTTAACAATTGGGCTATATCTGGGCGAGATTGAGAAAAAAATTTGCACACAGAACTTTATATGATCCCCAAATCCAGAAGATCGTCGCCAACCTCCGACAAGCAGAAGAGTTTTCACCTTCTGTCTATCTAATCTTCGCTGTGAGGGAGAGACAAGAATATTACAAACAGTGGACATTGCAGTTGTAAATAAAGTACATATTATCTTAAATGCTTATGTGTATAAATTAAAAGTATCACCATGTACATTGCCGGGCGGCGTAGGCGATCATGATTTACTGTTTAGTAGTGTTTAGTTCTCTCCTGTGTTTGTTGTATTGAATGAGTTCGACTACAGAGAACAGATTGATAAAATTAATAAGATAATGTTAATTAATCATTATGTTAAGTTTTTTAAGGTAAGTTGCGCGTCCTTTACAGCAACCAACACCCGCATTTTTTTTTTTTTTTTTTTGGCTGTTTGTGATTAACTAGGAAAAATTTACGTTCAGTAGTTAATACGTAATAGTTTGCCGTTGATTCTGAACGTCTGATACTGATGGCCATAGTGACATAGCCATGTCATACCATCGAAACACAAAGCTGTCTGCTTCCAAATCGTCTAACTAATCCAGTAAAATGTTTAGAGTTCCGTTTTAGTATGAGACTTTTAATAGGCTAGTTCATGTTGTATTTATGACCTTACTAAAAGGGGAATATAAATTTTTTAAAGAAAAAAAAAGTATATGCCTACTTGTAGCAGGGTCGATCGTGATTTTAAAATTGAGTGTTTACAAATGCGACCACCACAGGTAGATAGGCCTTGAAAAATAAAATCTAATGGTACCTCATTGATGCCTGTATGTCAATTCTTAGTGAAGATATTCACAATTTTGTGACGATGAAACAGATATGATGTTCTCATGCCCCTCATACGTTATTGGAACTCTTCAACATGTCTTATTTTTTTTCAACTTCCGGCCGACTCAAGTTTGTATCAAACTGGTTGTGACGGATACACAATCCGACTTTATCGATATGTTCCGTCATGTTAAATGATAAATAAATAGTACAAGTATACAAATAAATTATTAATAATCTTTAAACGTGTATTCTCTTTAACTTTAGTAGTTCAAGTAGTTCAGGATGTTAACTGATTCCGATCGATATTCACATCGGCCGCCATCTTTGCTTTCCATGAACAAAGACGAAACTCGTGAGCGAAAATAATGTTTTTTCTACCGCCATAATTGACCATAAACAATGAAACTTTCCACATAAATGTAAAAATGGGTGCAGAATTCGCAAAATACGTCTAAAAATATTGTACAATTAAGTACACACGCTTTAAAAAATAGAATTACTTACTTTACGGCAAATAATTAATTGTATTAAAAACTATGATAATTTCAACCAATCGTTGTGCACAAAATATTAGACAGACCTTTTCGGGGAAACCCCAGATGACTTCTGTTATTGTCACATGATATTTGAACGAATGAATGACATGGGAAGCATGAATGGTCTTTACAGAAGCCATTTTTGACGATGCAATGGAAAAGTCCGGGTGACGCTGTACATAACTTCCGGTTCAATTTTGGGTCATGACACAATCGAAAACCCTACTACTTGTAATCTTGTGTTTTGTTTTGTTTTTCATTTTTTGGCAGTCAGTTTTTATGATGAAAGTCGTGGACGATGACAGAAAAAGAGAAAAGAACAATCATAACAGAAATGAGATGCTTGAGAAAAATACTCAACATATAAAGAAGAGAGAAAATCAGAAATTAAGAAATCATAACTAAAGTGGGGGTTATAGCAGCGCTAGATTTTATCAGAAAACAGCAAGTTAAATGGTTTGGCCATGTAACAAGGTTATCAACTAACAGTATACCACAACAAGCAATGATGTACAGACCAAATGGAAGCAGTATTAGAGGCAGGCCACGTAAGTAATGGACAGAAGGAATAGCAGAGTCTATGGGGATCTTGATACATGAAGCCCATAAACGGACACTCTCCTGCTGTTTATGCTTCACCTTCACACAGCAAGGTATGAAAGGAAAAAGATGAGATGAGTGTCCTTTGCCACCAGGTGGACCCACTCCGACTTCAGAGGTACTTGTAATTTATAACCCCATGTGAAGGATGAGAAGTCAACATTTTAGCCCAACTTACTGATGTTATGATGATTTATTTGGTTTAGAGTTAATCTATATATATAAAACAGAATGTATGTGGGTGGGGATGTATTTGCTGCGTTCGCGAACGGTCTATCCGATTGAGATGAAATTTTCTACACGTCTTCTTTTCATTCCTGTGCAACCGACTGTCATAGTTTTTTAGTGTAAAATCGGCTACTTACTTACTAAAATTTAATATTTCATTTTTTATTATCATTTTTATATAGCAAGGGGACTTAACATAAGAAAAGTTATTTCAAGGGGCATAACTTTTAATAACAATGCTATATACTTTATAGTCATATTGTTGCACTGTTTTCAAAGATTTATAAACTCTTTGTCTATAGTTATTTACAGGCATATGAGTTATAATAAATAATGGTATAATCTTTAAGGCATTTTCATAGTTTTCATACAAATAATGCATCTATTTAAATAGTGAAAATTTTCTAACTCATCTTTTTATTTTGCTTCAACAGCACATTAATTTTTTTTTAACATTCTCATATGTATGGCGCGTTACACCCACGTTGGGTATTTCTGATGACCGTTGTCAAAGAATTGCTTCAAAAGAGATGTTGAATGAAAGAATGTATGAGAGGAAATAGAGAAGAAGGGCAGAATGTAGGACGGGCCTGCGAAAGATTTTCGTTCGTTAAAAAAAAAAGTAATTTTTTGTGATAGAAAGTTAGTTGCATATCGTTTGCAGTCAACCCACCGCACACCATTTATTGGCTGTTCGTGATATCTTGGTAAGTTTACTTTAGATAGATCTCTTCCAATCATATTTTCTACTATCAATCTATCTATTCTTCTATTCTATCTATATTTTTAACGGGAACGGGCCGAACATACATACATACATACATGCATGCATGCATGCATGCATGCATGCATGCATGCATGCATACATACATACATACATACATACATACATACATACATACATACATACATACATACATACATACATACATACATACATACATAGATCAGATAGATAGATAGATAGATAGATCAGATAGATAGATAGATCAGACAGACAGATAGTCGGGAACGGGAGCTTATATGACTACTTATATGAATTAAATGAGATGCTCCCCACCAGGGAATGGGTGAAGCCGGGCCGGGTCAGACAGACAGATAGACAGACAGACAGATAGTCGGGAACGGGAGCTTAGATGACTACTTATATGAATTAAATGAGATGCTCCCCACCAGGAGCTGGGCGAAGCCGAGTCAGACAGACTGACAGACAGATAGATAGATAGATAGATCCCGGCCAGGGCCTGGACGAAGCCGGGCCGGGTCAGCTAGTAGATTTATATGTATTGATTGAACCTTCTGCTCTACAAGAGCCAATCAGTACCTATTTTTCTTTTCTTTTTTAATTTATCTTGCCACTGGATTCAGATGGACTCAGACGAGAGAGTGTGGTCAATGAAATGCGCAACTCTTTCCAACTTTAATCCAGTTCATCGCGCAAGTCATTCGTCATCCAACTTCACACTCTGAATATCTCACTTAAAGCTTTTGGAATTAATCACGACACTTGGGAGACTGCTGCCAAAGACCAAAATTTGTGGCGTACATCATTATGCAAGGGTGTAGTCATGTGTGAAGCAAATAGGACTGCAAGAGCTGTAGGAAAAAAAGGCTGGATAAAAAACCACTGCAGGAGATCCTCCTCCTGGAACATTAAGTATTCTTTGCCCACATTGTCAAAGAACATTTTGAGCCAAAATAGGCCTTACCAGCCATCTTAGGACTCACAGCTCCAAACTTTTAACCCAAGCGGATGAAATTAATGGTCATCATCATTCTTCATGGACAAACACCATTTTTCTTTTGTAATACTTTATACTTTCAGGGTTGTTCAGGCTACAGAAATTAATCTGTACATATTTTATTTGCTAATGTCTTCTGCAGTTTCAATAATGTCATTACTTCCGGCCACGATTGAACGTACATGGTGTAGACTAAGCTACGCTGTACGCAGTCTGTCATCCTTCCAGCCACATTACAACTATGGATTATCTGGCAAAGGAAAGTCAAGGTTTGTCAGTGTTTTGTCGGTTGAATAGGCTGGCCAAGTGGCTAGAATGCCGGATTCTCCTTTGGGAGACCCGGATTTGAATCCTCAGTAAGGTGTGGAATTTTTTCTGTCGGGGGCAAAAAGAAATCCCTAACCTGCACAGTTCGTGGCGACTGCACTAGCCAAGCGGCCTTAATTCTTCAGGCTCAAGACCTCCCCCCAACCCCTCCCCACCATACACCGCAAGGTACTATATTGGCAGTAAATGACAGAATAGGCTTAGTAGTTTCTTCTTCTGTTGCATCTCATCTAATCTACCAGTGGAGCATAGGCCTTCAACCATCTCATACCAAGCCCTTTGTAGATTTGTTCTCGATAGGATGGACTTTGCAGCTAAAGTTTTCTATGGGATGAGGTATCCAGTCTCATGCCCACCCGACTTAGATGCCTCTTATGACATGCATGATAGTGTTACTTTTGTTTGCTTCCCTTCTGGGTCCCTGTAATATATGGGAACGGTCTTGCAAAGTATGATAAGAAAAGTGAAGACAAGCATACTTCAGGCAGAGTGACCGGCTTCTATTCATCAGTCAGTGGTAATACATGGGAGCAGATTCACGAAGTGTGATGAGAAAGGTGAAGACAAGCATACTTCTGGCAGAGTGGCTAGCTTTCATTCATCAGTCAAAAACAGAGTACCTAGTTGGGTTTTTCCCCCAGGACATGCTGGTGTGGTGAAAAACAAGCAGAAGGTCAGGCTGGCTGGGTCTGCACCGCTTGGTGGGGTATTGGTCCTTTGGGATCATGCATATAGTGCAGAATAACGGGAGGATCATTATGGCCTGGAGAGAATGGTGCTAGAGGGAGTGACCAGAGTGTCTCAGGACTCTGAGAAAAGACCAGACGAACACATAATCAGATCATTAGTATTGGGACTCTTCACTGGCTGTTGAAGAAGAGGACGGAGGACATATGGGAATGTCCCGAGTGCTATGATGTTCATGACTCAGCTCAATTTAACTTGTGTAAATGATGTACGTACATATGCAGGTGTGTATATATGTGTTTATGCATGTGTGTATGTGTGTCTGGCTGCCGCCTGTCTAATCTACTTCTTGTTTTTTGGGTGATTCATTCATTGCCTGTCTAATAACATGGTAGTATGTATTGTTTATGTTTACAGCTTTTATTTGACAATGCTTTTTCCCTATGTGAATGTAACATGCTCAATAGATAATTGATGTACGAAAGATGAGTGATTAGAAGGGCCAAATGTAAGACAGGTCCTATGTGCCCAATTTGTGACCCTTTGGAAATAAAGTTTGTTCATTCACTACATGAGCGAGGTATAGTAGTAGGTACCATAAAAGGTAGTCATGACAGACACAGCCATCAGGGTCTGAAGTATTAGATTAAGAAGACTCTAGGACCCTTTTTCACACTATGGAGAGTATGTAGGATACTTTTTCACACTATGGAGAGTATGTAGGATACTTTTTCACACTATGGAGAGTATGTAGGATACTTTTTCACACTATGGAGAATATGTAGGATACTTTTTTGCACTATGGAGAGTATGTAGGATACTTTTTCACACTATGGAGAGTATGTAGGATACTTTTTCACACTATGGAGAGTATGTAGGATACTTTTTCACACTATGGGGAGTATGTAGGATACTTTTTCACACTATGGGGAGTATGTAGGATACTTTTTCACACTATGGAGAATATGTAGGATACTTTTTTACACTATGGAGAGTATGTAGGATACTTTTTCACACTATGGAAAGTATGTAGGATACTTTTTCACACTATGGAGAGTATGTAGGATACTTTTTTACACTATGGAGAGTATGTAGGATACTTTTTCACACTATGGAGAGTATGTAGGTACTTTTTCACACTATGGAGAGTATGTAGGATACTTTTTCACACTATTGAGAGTATGTAGGATACTTTTTCACACTATGGAGAGTATGTAGGATATTTTTATACTGTGGAGATATGTAGGATACTTTTTCCACTATGGAGAGTATTAGATACTTTTTCACATATGGAGAGTATGTAGGATACTTTTTCACACTATGGAGAGTATGTAGGATACTTTTTCACACTATGGAGAGTATGTAGGATACTTTTTCACACTATGGAGAGTATGTAGGATACTTTTTCACACTATGGAGAGTATGTAGGATACTTTTTCACACTATGGAGAGTATGTAGGATACTTTTTCACACTATGGAGAGTATGTAGGATACTTTTTTCACGTATGTAGGATACTTTTTCGCACTATGGAGAGTATGTAGGATACTTTTTTCCACTATGGAGAGTATGTAGGATACTTTTTCACACTATGGAGAGTATGTAGGATACTTTTTCACACTATGGAGAGTATGTAGGATACTTTTTCACGTATGTAGGATACTTTTTCACACTATGGAGAGTATGTAGGATACTTTTTCACACTATGGAGAGTATGTAGGATACTTTTTCGCACTATGGAGAGTATGTAGGATACTTTTTTGCACTATGGAGAGTATGTAGGATACTTTCTCGCACTATGGAGAGTATGTAGGATACTTTTTCACACTATGGAGAGTAGGTACTTTTTCACACTATGGAGAATATGTAGGATACTTTTTTGCACTATGGAGAGTATATAGGATACTTTTTCATACTGTGGAGAATATGTAGGATACTTTTTCACACTATGGAGAGTATGTAGGATACTTTTTCACACTATGGAGAGTATGTAGGATACTTTTTCACACTATGGAGAGTATGTAGGATACTTTTTCACACTATGGAGAGTATGTAGGATACTTTTTCACACTATGGATAGTATGTAGGATACTTTTTCGCACTATGGAGAGTATGTAGGATACTTTTTTGCACTATGGAGAGTATGTAGGATACTTTTTCGCACTATGGAGAGTATGTAGGATACTTTTTCACACTGGAGAGTATGTAGGATACTTTTTCGCACTATGGAGAGTATGTAGGATACTTTATTCACACTATGGAGAGTATGTAGGATACTTTTTCATATTGTGGAGAGTATGTAGGATACTTTTTCATATTGTGGAGAGTATGTAGGATACTTTTTCGCACTATGGAGAGTATGTAGGATACTTTTTCATATTGTGGAGAGTATGTAGGATACTTTTTCATATTGTGGAGAGTATGTAGGATACTTTTTCATATTGTGGAGAGTATGTAGGATACTTTTTCATATTGTGGAGAGTATGTAGGATACTTTTTTGCACTATGGAGAGTATGTAGGATACTTTTTCACACTATGGAGAGTATGTAGGATACTTTTTCACGCTATGAAGAGTATGTAGGATACTTTTTCACACTATGGAGAGTATGTAGGATACTTTTTCGCACTATGGAGAGTATGTAGGATACTTTTTCACACTATGGAGAGTATGTAGGATACTTTTTTGCACTATGGAGAGTATGTAGGATACTTTTTCACACTATGGAGAGTATGTAGGATACTTTTTCACACTATGGAGAGTATGTAGGATACTTTTTCAACTATGGAGAGTATGTAGGATATTTTTTTCATATTGTGGAGAGTATGTAGGATACTTTTTCATACTGTGGAGAGTATGTAGAATCCTATTTCATACTTTGGAGAGTATATAGGACCCTTTTTCATACTTTGGAGAGTACGTAGGACCCTTTTTCATACTTTGGAAGCAATGGGTTAAAGGATGTGGCAGTCTACCCCAGAATTTGTTTGGCTGTTTATGATTTCTTGGCAAGTTTATGTTCTGTAGTTTGCCATTATATTGGGTATATGGTCAAAAAAAAAGTACATGATTCTTGTCTGCACTTTGAGGCATATATGTGAAAGCCATATTTTACTAGCCCCATATTTTTATAGGCCAATCAGCACTCAGTGTGGGATTATTATTATTGATCATTATCATGCTGGCGGTTTTTACTTCCTAGAAGATGTCTGAAAATGTGGGGTGAGGTGGAGAAGGTGGTGGAAGAGACTGAGCACCCGTATGTGTAGAGGATGATAAGGCGGGGGATCGGCAGGGGCTCTGAACAAATCTCAAAACTGAGAGGGAAGACCAGGAGAACTTTCAATCAGATGGCAGTTGGAACCATTGAACGAGGGGACGGAGCACGTGTGGGAATGTCCTGAGTGCAGTGATGTCATTTCTTAACGCAACTCAACTCAACATGTACGGAAATGCGACCTAAAGACTAAATGTCATGGCAGGGCAGACTAGGCTCCAAGTCATGGTTGGCGACAACTAGGGTCGAAGCTCCAACAGGCAGACAGTTAGAGCATTGCTAGAGAGGGAACATGCTGCATGGACAATACATGGTCTCTAAATTCAGCCAAGGCTTTGTGCTATGGAGAGGTAAAACTTCATTTTACAAACTATCGTTTGTCAAAACAGCAAGATATCAGTCAGTAATCTTCAGATAAAATAATAGTCTATAAGGCACAGATGAAGTAATGAATTATTAAATGATTCTCTTTTATTTCTTATTAGGTCAAATTTCCCAGCTTCATCTGCACCAAAAGTTCATGGGGAGGTTCTGTTTGGTCTTCACCCAACAATACTAGCCTTACAGGCAAAGAAGAGAAAAGCCTTTCATTGTATTTATTTGGACGAGAAATTTGAATCTGCAGGTATACATTCATTTGTAGTTAAGGTCTCATGAATACTGGAACTGATATACAGTGATACCTCAGTTTTCGCAGATAATTCGTCCGAAAACAATTAGTGAAATCTGAAACCGATGAACACTGAGGCAATTATTTCCATATGAATCAGTGTAAATCCAGTTAATTTGTTCTAGACGCTCCAAAATATATATAACAAAAACACATTTTGTAGAGAATAAATATAGTCTTTAATACTAAAACCAAGAAATTAATTTTTTTTAAATGAATGTAAAAGACTAATGTACGGAATAAATGAACATTTAACATGGCATTTACCTTTCTGAAGACTCTTCTTGGCATATGGAAGACGGTAAGGAGAGGAGAGAGAGGTGCAGAAATTATTGTTTGGAAGGAGAATCCCCCTCCATAACAACCTTAAGATTCAAGCACTATCTGGGGTCAATTTCCTTTGGGGTCTTTTGGCACTAGGACCACATGGGCACGCTAAGAAAATCCAAGGCAACCAACAAAAACCGAGACAAAATTTTTGCGGAAAAAAATTGACGAAAAACTAAACCGATGATAACCGAAGTCAACGAAAACCGAGGTATTACTATAGTTAGTAAGTTGTATGTTCTGTGGGTCCAGGTGGAGAAAGCAGTTGAACAGACTGAGCACCTGTATGTTGAGAGAATGATATGCAGGAGGATTGGCAGGGGCTCTTGATGAATCTCAAAACTGAGAGGGAAGACCAGGAGAACTTTCAATCAGATGGCAGTTGGAACCATTAGTAGTATGACTCTTCGCTGGCTATTGAACGAGGGGACAGAGCACATGTGGGAATGTCCTGAGTGCAGTGATGTCATTTCTTAGCTCAACTCAACTCTGTATGTCCTTCGCAGGATGTCATTATCAACACCGGTGTTTTATTGTCTGTCTGTAATATACTGGGTAATTTTTATGTTCAGTAGTTTGCCATTGTAAACTGGACTGATATTGTCATGAATATGGTTAGATGTGGGCTCAGTACCCAGGCTCATCACCTGTGAAAGTGAGGAAAAGATTGGCCACTTATTCCTCCGTGCATTCAGGCCTGCAGAATGTGAGATCATGGACCTGTAGCAAGAAACTGCTTTGAGGAACAAGCTGAAAAATATGGTAAAAGGTTTGCCATTACTTTCTTAAAGGCCGACACTCACACCATGTGGGGCAACCAGTTTGATGAGCGTTGGTGAATGTTGGGCGGCACTCAACAAACCCAACACCCCACATTGTGCCAACAACTTCGGGTGAATGAGTGCAATTTGGAGGGTACAACAGGCGAACAGAGCTGATCCAGCAGATTCTACATCTTGTTCCAGATGTATTGGTGTTACCTTTCCTCTGGAGTAAACTTGGCAGGCCAAGAGAGGGATTATTCTGCATGGGCTACACATGGTCTCAACAGTTCAGCCCAGGCTTTGTGCTATGGAGAGGTATAATAGTCGCTACCACCATGGGATGTAGTTTTTGTGCCTTGTTAGTAGTACAGTGTAACAAACTTTATTGTCTCTTATGGTGCCAGGCAGTGCCAGTGAATAAGTGAGTGATTCTTTAACAAAAACATCTGTATTTATGCGCAATATACAAAAATGCATAGAAGTTATCAGAAACATTTTAATTTAAATGCCCAGAGCCTTCTAAGTTAGAGCATTGCATTGCTGATCTGGCAGCTTCTGCAGCTTGTTTTATCCAGACGTATTGATGTTATTTTCCTGAGGATTAAACCTGGTCTGTCCTGCCATGACATTTAATCTTTAGATTGCATTTCCTTGCACAAGAATAAGGTTGTACCCTCCCAATAAGTTTTTCATTTTTCAGAAAACAGAAATTCAACTGTGAATCAGATTTGTGTCCTTGCATCACAGCATCACCTTCCAATGCAGCTGGTGACAAGAAATCTTTTAGACCATCTAGCTGGCAATAGGCCTCATCAGGTACTGAATATAATCTTTTCCTCGTAATTTATATTTTGTTTTCGCATTTTTCATCCCAACCAACACACCCTGTTTTGTCTTATATTGCCTGCATCTGTCAAACATTGCCTGGTGTGTTATTATACATGGTCAGTTTGGTCTGAGCATACTAGAGAAATCTGGCTAGATATTTTAATATGCAGTACAGTGTTTGTTGTGTCTTTTAAAGTAATACACTTTTATAACTTTCATTGTGTTATTTTTCCATGACCATTTGAGGGTCGTTGTAGTGCAGTGGCTAGCATATTTTCCTGCCGGCAGGGTGATCATGTGTTCGAATTGTCATCTAAGCAGGAATTTTTTTTTCACTGACCTCGGCTCCCAGGTTGACTCAGCCTGAAATGGGTACCTGGATATTTGTGGGGAAGTAAAGTCAGCCAATGACTTATTCACTACGTCACTTGTCAAGTAGCAGTTGGTCGCCGGAACTAAGGAGTTTGTACTTTGTGCGGTGCTTTTGGCCTGCCGCCCTGCGGAAATAGACCGAGCCATATGGTATAAATTCTGGTGCAATGAAATCTTCTTCTTCAGCATTCCGAGCCATTGAGGTTCTTTGCTGCAGATACAAGCCATCTCCATTCGTCTCTCTGGTTGATCTTCTCTTGCCAGTCGTTGATTCCAAGTGCTTGTAGGCCTGTATGTATATTATCTCTCCACCGTCTTCGTGGTCTACCTCGGGGTCTACGGTCATTTATTTCCTGAGTGTAAGCGAGTTTTGTTTCCCTATTATCTTCCATTCTTTCTATATGCCCCAGCCATTGTAGTCTATTAGCCTTCATGATACCAGTGATTAGCGGGGACTTAAACAGATCATAAATGTCTTTGTTTGCTTCTTCTTTTCCACTCTCCACTTTGTGTATCCCTAATGGGCCCAAAGATGTGTCATAAGACTTTGTTCTCAACGGTTTGTAACAAGGCTTCGTCTCCTTTAGTTGTACTCCAGGTTTCAGAGCCATACAGCACATCTGGTCTGATCAGTGTTTTGTATATTGTGATCTTGGTGTTACGAGATAGCGCATTTGATTTTAGCAGATGTTGTAGTGCATAGTATATCTTATTTCCAGAGTTGATTCTAACTTGTATTTCTTCCCTTATTATGTTGGAGCAGTTGAAGATTGTACCCAGGTATTTGTATGTTTCCGTTCTTTTAATGGTCATATTATCTGTTTGTATGTGGCCAGAGTGTTTAGCTGTTCCTTCTCTTGAAATTACCATATATTGTCTTATCTTGGTTGATAACCAGCCCCATTTGTTGAGCTTTTTCCTTTAAGTGAGTTAATATTTCCGATGTCTTTTGTTCATTTTCCCCTATCCGAATTCGAGGCTCATGTATCTGTTTTGTAACAAAATAGTTTTTACAAAGGTGGGGATGTTAACCCCACGCTTCAACCCCCAACCTGGAGGACCAGGGTGTTTCTCTTTGTCTGTTCTCTACCCTTTGACCTGTCCGGCTTGGGAGGCCCTGCTGGTAGCTACTGCTACCACCGGCATAGCTCTCAGGGTCATTGAGAAACTCTTGCTCCCCCCACACCACGACAAGGTGGAAACACCATCGGGTGTGATGAAATGGACATGTGATATATCTGGGGATGACACACTCATGAAATGGACATGTGATATTTCTCTGGGGATGACCCACTCATGAAATGGACACCTGAGATATATCTGGGGATGGCCCACTTCATGAAATGGACACGTGATATTTCTATGGGGATGACCCACTCATGAAATTACACACGAAGCAATAACAAGCACCTAATGTAGTACTGACTTGATTACCCAGTAGTGTGCTGATAAGTCTATGGAAATGAGGGCCCAGCTTAATCTCTTCAGTGTGTCATGATGGTATGTAAATAGCCTATTTTTTTACTGTACTTTCAGGGAGTATGCTTGGATGTGGACAAGCTGCAGGTGCCGGAGTGGAACAGTCAGGATGTGTTTCTGAGGTATTCATCTTTGTTTTAGCGGCCTAGTGGAATAATCATGGTCTATTTATCAGGTTATTCATCTTTGTATTAGGAGTGGAATGGAATAATCATGAAATATTTATGAGACATTCTCGTTGTATTAGGGGCAGAGTGGAATAATCATGTATTTATCAGGCATTTATCTTTGTATTGGGGGCAGAGTGGAATAATCAATGATGCATTTATCAAGTATTGATATCTGTATTGGAGGCAGAGTGGAATAATGAAATATTTATGAGACATTCACTTTGTATTAGGGGCAGAGTAGAATATTCATGATGTATTTATTAGGTATTCGTCTTTTTATTAGGGGCAGATTGGAATAATCATGGTGTATTTCAGAGGTATTCATCATACTTTGTGACTCCGCTGCCATGTATTACCGATGATTTATGAACCCTGCCCCCAACAGAAAAAATCCATACCTTAATGAGGATTTGAACCCAGGTCTCCCGAAGAAGAACCCGGCATTCTAGCCACTCGGTCAGCCACTCCTCACAAGATCTCAATATTGATAACGATTGGTTATTAAGAAAAACAAAAGCGGAGGAAATTAAATATATTGGATGGTGGTCAGCATAGCCGAATGGGTAAGAAAGCACGTTTTTAAACATCCAGTGTGCCGATGCCAGGTAAGGGGTTCAACCCCTACACCGGACAGTTGGACTAAAATGTTGACTTCTTGTCCTTGACTTGGGGACGTAAATTACAAGTACCTCTGAAGTCGGAGTCAGTGCTGCTAAAAGTAGTGTCTATGGACTACACTTGAGTTCAAGGCGAGTGAGCACCAAAAAATATTATTTTGGACGTGTAGACAAAACATGAAAGTCTGGAAAATATAACAATGGAGGGAAGTGTGCTGGGAAGATGAAAGAGTAGGAAGACCACAACATAGATAAATTCAAATTGTGATAGATGATGACAGAGGCAGGATATCTAGCTTATGATACAGGCACATTTCTCCAGGATGAAGTTCTGCAATTACTATTCAAATTGTGGCTGGCTGGTCACAAAATTATTCATCTGAGTCTGATGTTGGACCCTAATATAACTTCTTTTCTGAGGTTAAATGGAGTTGTGGTAATGGTACCGGGTGTTCGTAAAGTCTCACTACACTTTGTATGTAGAACAAATTTGAAAAATGAGAAGTATATGATGTCATAAAAAATGTGCTAAACAATTCATTAAATTAGCTACAATAGTCACTGCTATGGTCTAACGCTGTTTTGGGGAAGCTGGAAAGTACCAATGAAGTATTCATTGTAATAGGCGTTGGAAATGTCCACCACAGGCTTCAGGACATAACTGTACACGTCTCTTCACATTGTCAAATACCCTCTGCAAGTGTGTCTGTTGTTATTTCTTGAATGGTAATTCTGATAGCTTCTTTCAGGTCCTCAATTGTGTGTACATTATTTTTGTAAACATTTTCTTTCAAGAAACCCCATAGATAATAATCTAATGGAGTTAGATATGGAGTACTGAGCAGGCTCCACGTGATATTATGTGATGTTTTTGAAACTTTATTCCACAACATTTCTTTCTTCCGTTGATAACACCATTCTGTTGTGAGTGCAAAGAATTACTCCAGCAGACGACAACCATTGGTTGCATATACCTTCATGGTGGAGCAAATTTTTTGATGATGTCATATACTTTATTTTTCAAATTTGTTCTATATATACAAAGTGTAGTGAGACTTTATAAACACCCAGCAGAATGGAATGAAATGGAAAAGGACGGCCACTGTATGATGATGTTGAAAGATTCAGAACCAGTCGTAACATTTCCTTCTCTGATATTCTACAGGTCTACAAACTTGCCACTTTGGCTGCTGCTGCATAATGTGCAGGTAAGAGAATTACTTCTCTGTTCCTTGCTCACAGAGATTATTAAGTCATGTGACATCTTGTCATCATCATCATCATCAATAGATAAGAGCGCTTGCATCACCCTGAATATATTTAAAGAAAGCAACAGTCAACTTGAGCTTTGTTGACATCCCCATAGAGTTTGTCTTCAAATGGAGCAGATGTAGACACAATCATTTTCTCTGTTCTGCATGTGATTGACAATTGCAGCAAATGTTTAGCCCTCAGTTTATCAATTCCATAGTTACTTCATCACTGCCTTGTATCCCTAGTTTAGTTGGGTTGTTGAGTTGAGCTAAGAACTGACACCACTGCACTCAGGACATTCCCATACGCTCTCCGTCCCCTCATTCAACAGCCAGCGAAGCGTTATACTACTAATTGTTCCCACCGCTATCTGATTGAAAGTTCTCCTTGTCTTCACTCTCAGTTTTGAGATTCTTCCAGAACCCCTGCCCATCCCTGCAATCTCATTCTTTCCACATACAGGTTCTCATTCTGTTCCCCCATCTTCTCCACCTGGTCCACAGGCACTCAACCACATCTCCCTTGTCCCTAGGTAATCAACCACCAAGAGGTGCATTCCCAGTCAGCCTATCAGCCTGTTAATTCCCTCACACTCCCGCATGTCCCAGGGTAAAAGATCCATACAATTCTCACATGCCCTAGTTTATTGAACAGGTGGTGTTTTCGGTATGCAGAGTAAGATGTCTGCTGCATATTCACTTCAGTAGGGTTAGAAATATGCATATTCTTTCTGGTGGCTTGGATGCTGTGATTCCAGCTTGGTTTTATAATCACAGATATGAACCTTCCAGCACACCCTTTTGGTTCCTTGCTTGGAGAATGTAAGAAGAGCTATAGACCCAATAGAGATGGTGATTCATTGCTGAATGAGGGAGGAAGTCTATAAACCTTCATCACTCCGGTAGAGACAAGCACTTTTCAGGATTCAGGCAGCTTGAAATTTAATGCATTGGTCTCGAGAGTTCGAAGGACAAACAGCGCGCACATGTCGATATTGTAACAGACTCACAGAGTTCGAAGGACAAACAGCGTGCACATGTCGATATTGTAACAGACTCACAGAGTTCGAAGGACAAACAGCGTGCACATGTCGATATTGTAACAGACTCACAGAGTTCGAAGGACAAACAGCGTGCACATGTCGATATTGTAACAGACTCACAGAGTTCGAAGGACAAACAGCGTGCACATGTCGATATTGTAACAGACTCACAGAGTTCGAAGGACAAACAGCGCGCACATGTCGATATTGTAACAGACTCACAGAGTTCGAAGGACAAACAGCGCGCACATGTCGATATTGTAACAGACTCACAGAGTTCGAAGGACAAACAGCGCGCACATGTCGATATTGTAACAGACTCACAGAGTTCGAAGGACAAACAGCGAGCACATGTCGATATTGTAACAGACTCACAGAGCATGCTAAGAAGGGTGAAGACAGGCATGCTGCATGCACATTGGCATGTTTCAATTAAACAATCAAAGATATGGAGCATCTGTTGGATCTTTTCACCAGGAAATGATGGTGTCTTGGAAAAAGAGCAGGCGGACAGACTGGATGGGTCTGCACCTATGACTCAGGTATTGGTGCATGGTAAGACAGATGTGGTCAGAACCATTTATAGAGCATGGAAGAACAAACCATCTTGGCCTGGAGAGAAATGCACAGCAGGGAGAGACTAGAGGATCTGGCTGACACTCAGTATCCAAGGAAAGGCTCAACAGACACAACTGGTACCATTAGTATCGGTACTCTTTACTGGTTGTTGACGATGAGGATGTAGTGCATATAGGGTTGTCTTCAAGAAGTCTTAGAACCAAATAATCACTATTAGTTAACTAGCAGATTGCAACCATTGGTAATTATAAGAGCATCATCATCGTTATGTGCCATTCCAATAAGCGTGGTTGGTCATGTTTTGCCATCTCACACAATCACCAGAGTCGAGGATCAGTTTTGTGTTCTTGTCTCGACCATGCCACATGGACAAGCCATCCAGGTATTTACTTCTCTGCCTTCCCTTTATTCTTTTTCCCTCAATGTTGGCAGTTGTCACCAAGTTCTCCAATTTATTTCTTCTCATAACATGTCCAGAAAATTTGGCTATTAACGACTAATTTCTCTAATCAGTTTACGATTTTCATTTGTTTCTTGTAGGACTTGGTTATTGGTTTTTCTGTCTGTCCATGGTTTTCTTAGCATTTTCCTCAGAAACCACATGTCCACAGTCATTAGATGTTTTTCAAATTGTCTGCTCATTGTCCACTTTTCACATCCATACAAAAGTAAAGGTTCTATGTAGCACTTCAACACTTTTTTTTCTTGTTACAGTTAACAACTTGTTATTGGTCAATATGTTTTCCATCTTGCAGAAGGCTACCTTCACCATGGCGATTCTTGTTCTAATCTCTTCAAAGCATCTCCCATCAGATGTTATGACTGTTCCAAGATAATTGTACAGATTCACTTGTTTAAGTATATTCCCATTTACCTGTATATTACATTGTGGTATTTCTTTCTTCCTGGTGACGACCATAATCTGTGTCTTCTTACAATTTACTTTTAACCCTAGTTGTTCACTATGTGCAACAACCGCATCTACTAAATGTTGCAGATCCTGCTCATTTGTCTGCAATCAATACTGTATCATCCACATTTCAGCACCCAATTCTTGCACTCACTGCTTGAAGAAGTCAGTACGGGATAAAGGACCCCTTTCCACACTATGAGTCATTTTGGGTATATGGTAGTCGCACGAGATTTTAAGACAAGTTGTCACTCAGTGAGTGATGCGGTCGAGAATACAGTTAGTCACAGTTCCAACTTCATGGCAAAGGGTTGCCCCATGTGACAAATGGAACAGACAGCAGTCTCGACAAACCAATAGCCCGCACAGGTATACTATGCAGTAATGCCGCTGCCAGAATACCAACACAAAGGTCAGCCACAAAAAAATACAGTTCATCGTTGATGAAAGCAGCAGTCATTAGAAAACCAGCAGCCACACATTACTGCATACGGCAACCAAGTTAGTTCAGCGACCGACCAGCCGGCCGCTTTTTTTCTTAACATGCAGTTCACGCTACAGACAACCGTGGACAGATGTAAAAGCACTCCACACAAAATGCACAGCTCGCGGTGTCGAGAATACGCCAGCCCATAAGGGAAGCACTGAATAGTAACACAGTAACCCACCGTGAATGTTGTAACAGGCTACTACTATTCCATGGGGAGTTGAAAGACAGAAGAAGAAATAGAAGTAGAAGAAGAATACACACTAGCAATAGTATGAATGCTGTAATGAAAACAAACAAATGTAACTGTTGTTGTTGTGGTAATTCTGCTAACTTTTTCAGGATCCGATGAACTATGGTGCTATCCTCAGGACAGCCCACTACCTGGGAGTCGACCAAGTTGTGGTGCCTAGCTCAGACAGGTGTCTCTTTTCTGTTTCATGTTTTGTGTCTTAACTGTGTATTAGCTTTATTGTGAGGGGAAACACTAGGCAAGAAAGGAAGCAGGAAGTCAGAGATCTATGTGGACAGTTTAAGCAGCTGGTCGGAAAATTATGATATCAACAACAGCTTCATCAGAATGACAAAGAGGATTAGAAAGTCATGACTGCCAATGTCTGCCCCAGACCATGGCATGCAAAGCAGAAGGCTGTATGTTGGAAGAGGGACAAAGAAGAAGCTGTATGTTGGAAGAGGGACAAAGAAGAAGCTGTAAGTTGGAAGAGGGACAAAGAAGAAGCTGTAAGTTGGAAGAGGGACAAAGAAGAAACTGTAAGTTGGAAGAGGGACAAAGAAAAGCTGTATGTTGGAAGAGGGACAAAGAAGAAGCTGTAAGTTGGAAGAGGGACAAAAGAAAGCTGTATGTTGGAAGAGGGACAAAGAAGAAGCTGTATGTTGGAAGAGGGACAAACAAGAAGCTGTAAGTTGGAAGAGAGACAAAGAAGAAGCTGTATGTTAGAAGAGGGACAAACAAGAAGCTGTATGTTGGAAGAGACGAAGAAGCTATATGTTGGAAGAGGGACAAAGAAGAAGCTGTATGTTGGAAGAGGGACAATGAAGATGCTGTATGTTGGAAGAGGGACAAAGAAGAAGCTATATGTTGGAAGAGGGACAAAACAGAAGCTGTATGTTGGAAGAGGGGAAAAGCAGAAGCTGTGTATAGGAAGAGGGATAAAGAAGAAGCTGTAAGTTGGAAGAGGGACAAAGAAGAAGCTATATGTTGAAAGAGGGACAGATAAGAAGCTGTTGTTGGAATAGGGACAAAGAAGAAGCTGTAAGTTGGAAGAGAGACAAAGAAGAAGCTGTAAGTTAGAAGAGAGACAAAGAAGAAGCTGTAAGTTAGAAGAGGGACAAAGCAGAAGCTGTAAGTTAGAAGAGAGACAAAGAAGAAGCTGTAAGTTGGAAGAGATACAAAGAAGAAGCTGTAAGTTGAAAGAGGGTCAACGCAGAAGCTGTAAGTTGGAAGAGGGATAAAGAAGAAGCTGTAAGTTGAAAGAGAGAGAAAGCACAAGCTGTAAGTTGGAAGAGAGATAAAGTACAAGCTGGAAGATGGACAAAGAAGAATCTATAAGTTGGAAGATCTACTCGTCGCAAATCTGTGCAATGCCCTTGTGAATCGAAATTGCCCTTAACCAGTCTACATAAAGACTTACTGTATGACTTTTAATGTTGGAGTGAGATGATTGTTAACTTGTATAAATTGTCGACTGAAGTTTGTGTATGTGTTCCGTAAGCTAGCCCACACCTGAATGCTGGGTCCAGCTAACTTTCCCACTTAGGTCGTAACCTGTGACCCTTATGTTTCCTGTAATCCGCTGAGCTCACTGAGTATTACTGACCCTGTGTTTATTTTAATGTTTCCACAAAGTTGACTCTTGTTCCTGTCTCGTGGGTTGTCGCGTGTAATTTCTAGTCTGCTAAACTGTGTCTGTCTTGACCCATTTATGTCCATGACAGTGAAAGTCTAACATTTCATTCACCAACATCAAGCATCTGCACTAGTGAAGGTCTAACATTTCACTCACCAACATCAAGCATCTGCACTAGTGAAGGTCTAACACTTCACTCACCAACATCAAGCATCTGCACTAGTGAAGGTCTAACATTTCACTCACCAACATCAAGCATCTGCACTAGTGAAGGTCTAACATTTCAACTCACCAACATCAAGCATCTGCACTAGTGAACGTCTAACATTTCACTCACCAACATTCAAGCATCTGCACTAGTGAAGGTCTAACATTTCACTCTTCAACATCAAGGATCTGCACTAGTGAAGGTCTAACATTTCACTCACCAACATCAAGCATCTGCACTAGTGAAGGTCTAACATTTCACTCTTCAACATCAAGGATCTGCACTAGTGAAGGTCTAACATTTCACTCACCAACATCAAGCATCTGCACTAGTGAAGGTCTAACATTTCACTCACCAACATCAAGCATCTGCACTAGTGAAGGTCTAACATTTCACTCACCACATCAAGCATCTGCACTAGTGAAAGTCTAACATTTCACTCACCAACATCAAGGATCTGCACTAGTGAAGGTCTAACATTTCACTCACCAACATCAAGCATCTGCACTAGTGAAGGTCTAACATTTCACTCACCAACATCAAGCATCTGCACTAGTGAAGGTCTAACATTTCACTCACCAACATCAAGCATCTGCACTAGTGAACGTCTAACATTTCACTCTCCAACATCAAGCATCTGCACTAGTGAAAGTCTAAACATTTCACTCACCAACATCAAGCATCTGCACTAGTGAAAGTCTAAACATTTCACTCAACAACATAAAGCATCTGCACTAGTGAATGCCTAATATTTCACTCACCAACATCAAGCATCTGCACTAGTGAAGGTCTAATATTTCACTCTTCAACATCAAGCATCTGCACTAGTGAAAGTCTAACATTTCACTCACCAACATCAAGCATCTGCACTAGTGAAGGTCTAACATTTCACTCACCAACATCAAGTATCTGCACTAGTGAAGGGCTAACATTTCACTCACCAACATCAAGCATCTGCACTAGTGAAAGTCTAACATTTCACTCACCAACATCAAGCATCTGCACTAGTGAAGGTCTAACATTTCACTCACCAACATCAAGCATCTGCACTAGTGAAGGTCTAACATTTCACTCACCAACATCAAGCATCTGCACTAGTGAAGGTCTAACATTTCACTCACCAACATCAAGCATCTGCACTAGTGAAGGTCTAACATTTCACTCACCAACATCAAGCATCTGCACTAGTGAAGGGCTAACATTCACTCACCAACATCCAAGCATCTGCACTAGTGAAAGGTCTAACATTTCACTCACCAACATCAAGCATCTGCACTAGTGAAGGTCTAACATTTCACTCACCAACATCAAGCATCTGCACTAGTGAAAGTCTAACATTTCACTCACCAACATCAAGCATCTGCACTAGTGAAGGTCTACATTTCACTCACCAACATTAAGCATCCGACTAGTGAAGTCTAACATTTCACTCACCAACATCAAGCATCTGCACTAGTGAAAGTCTAACATTTCACTCCCAACATCAAGCATCTGCACTAGTGACAGGTCTAACATTTCACTCACCAACACACTCTGCACTAGTTGAAGGTCTAACATTTCACTCCCCAACATCAAGCATCTGCACTAGTGAAGGTCTAACATTTCACTCTCAACATCAATGCTATCTGCACTAGTGAAGGTCTAAACATTCACTCACCAACATCAAGATCTGCACTAGTGAAGGTCTAAACATTTCACTCACCAACATCAAGCATCTGCACTAGTGAAAGGTCTAACATTTCACTCACCAACATCAAGCATCTGCACTAGTGAAGGTCTAACATTTCACTCTACCAAGATCACGCATCTGCACTAGTGAAGGTCTAACATTCACTCACCAACATCAAGCATCTGCACTAGTGAAGGGCTAACATTTCACTCACCAACATCAAGCATCTGCATAGTGAAAGTCTAACATTTCACTCACCAACATCAAGCATCTGCACTAGTGAAGGTCTAACATTTCACTCACCAACATCAAGCATCTGCACTAGTGAAGGTCTAACATTTCACTCACCAACATCAAGCATCTGCACTAGTGAAGGTCTAACATTTCACTCACCAACATCAAGCATCTGCACTAGTGAAGGTCTAACATTTCACTCACCAACATCAAGCATCTGCACTAGTGAAGGGCTAACATTTCACTCACCAACATCAAGCATCTGCACTAGTGAAAGTCTAACATTTCACTCACCAACATCAAGCATCTGCACTAGTGAAAGTCTAACATTTCACTCACCAACATCAAGCATCTGCACTAGTGAAAGTCTAACATTTCACTCACCAACATCAAGCATCTGCACTAGTGAAAGTCTAACATTTCACTCACCAACATCAAGCATCTGCACTAGTGAAGGTCTAACATTTCACTCACCAACATCAAGCATCTGCACTAGTGAAGGTCTAACATTTCACTCACCAACATCAAGCATCTGCACTAGTGAAGGTCTAACACTTCACTCACCAACATCAAGCATCTGCACTAGTGAAAGTCTACATTTCACTCACCAACATCAAGCATCTGCACTAGTGAAGGTCTAACATTTCACTCACCAACATCAAGCATCTGCACTAGTGAAGGTCTAACATTTCACTCACCAACATCAAGCATCTGCACTAGTGAACGTCTAACATTTCACTCTCCAACATCAAGCATCTGCACTAGTGAAAGTCTAAACATTTCACTCACCAACATCAAGCATCTGCACTAGTGAAAGTCTAAACATTTCACTCAACAACATCAAGCATCTGCACTAGTGAATGTCTAATATTTCACTCACCAACATCAAGCATCTGCACTAGTGAAGGTCTAATATTTCACTCTTCAACATATAGCATCTGCACTAGTGAAAGTCTAACATTTCACTCACCAACATCAAGCATCTGCACTAGTGAAGGTCTAACATTTCACTCACCAACATAAAGCATCTGCACTAGTGAAGGGCTAACATTTCACTCACCAACATCAAGCATCTGCACTAGTGAAAGTCTAACATTTCACTCACCAACATCAAGCATCTGCACTAGTGAAGGTCTAACATTTCACTCACCAACATCAAGCATCTGCACTAGTGAAGGTCTAACATTTCACTCACCAACATCAAGCATCTGCACTAGTGAAGGTCTAACATTTCACTCACCAACATCAAGCATCTGCACTAGTGAATGTCTAACATTTCACTCACCAACATCAAGCATCTGCACTAGTGAAGGGCTAACATTTCACTCACCAACATCAAGCATCTGCACTAGTGAAGGGCTAACATTTCACTCACCAACATCAAGCATCTGCACTAGTGAAAGTCTAACATTTCACTCACCAACATCAAGCATCTGCACTAGTGAAAGTCTAACATTTCACTCACCAACATCAAGCATCTGCACTAGTGAAGGTCTAACATTTCACTCACCAACATTAAGCATCTGCACTAGTGAAGGTCTAACATTTCACTCACCAACATCAAGCACCTTCACTAGTGAAGGTCTAACATTTCACTCACCAACATCAAGCATCTGCACTAGTGAAAGTCTAACATTTCACTCACCAACATCAAGCATCTGCACTAGTGAAGGTCTAACATTTCACTCACCAACATCAAGCATCTGCACTAGTGAAGGTCTAACATTTCACTCACCAACATCAAGCATCTGCACTAGTGAAGGTCTAACATTTCACTCACCAACATCAAGCATCTGCACTAGTGAAAGTCTAAACATTTCACTCACCAACATCAAGCATCTGCACTAGTGAAGGTCTAACATTTCACTCACCAACATCAAGCATCTGCACTAGTGAAAGTCTAAACATTTCACTCACCAACATCAAGCATCTGCACTAGTGAAGGTCTAACATTTCACTCACCAACATCAAGCATCTGCACTAGAATTATTTTTATTTACCAGGTCTGTGGCTTGGGGGATATTCAGACACACATTTTCATAATTCCCAATTGTACCGAGTCGGGGTTTGAAGTCATCTCTGGGCGATTTGGAAGCAAACCATTTTGTGTTGGTTTTGATGACATGAGGCGTTGTATATCCTTTCCAGGACATTGTGGTCGACCCCAGCATTTTTTGGCTATTTGTGACTTCTTGGCTAGTTTACATCGAAGGGGTTACGGACGCAGTTCCTATTATCACATACCACGTTCAAAACACAGCTGTGGGAGATTTGGCAACAGACTGCCTTATGTTGATTTTTTATGAAATGATATGGGTTCCAGTCGTTCAGAAAGCAATGGCAAACTACTGAATGTAAACTTGCCCAGGAATCATGAACAGCCAAAGAATGCTGGGGTTGACTGCTACTACCTGTAAAGGATATGCAACTAACTTTTAGTGTGCCATTGATTTCTGAATGACCAGCACTCATATACCACTGTCTCGCCTGCAGCTGTGTTTCGAATGTGGGATTGTGAATTGCACTTGTAATCCCCCCTTCGCCACAGCTCTGACTTCACAAATTAGCAAATCACAAACATCCAAACAAATGCTGGGGTTGACTTGACTGTGACATGTAACTGACATGAAACAAACTTTGTTACTTTTACGACATCATTCGATTACCCTGGCTTTGTTTGTTTTTTCTCACATCGGAATAGTTGCAAGCTGAGTCCTGTAGTCAGCAAGGCCAGTGCCGGAGCTCTGGAGATGGTTAACTTAATGAGGTTGTCCAAGTCAGCCACGGAGATAGACTTTTGCAAGGTAAGAAGTAGTGGTTGTGTTAGCGTAAAGGAGATGGTTAACTTAACGAAGTTATCCAAGTCAGCTACGGAGAAGACTTCTGCAAGGTAATAAGTAGCGGTCATATTAGCATAGTTAATAGCAGACTGTGTTGAAAATGTCATGAGCATGGTCAGACGTGGGTTTGTTGCCGGCAAAAGTGAGGGAAAGATCGGCCAGCTATCCTTCCTGGCATTCAAGCCTACACATCGCAGACTCATAGCAGGAAACTGCTTCGGGACAATATGAATGATTAAGTCAAGGTCAGAAGTGAAGCAGAACTGTAACTAAGGGAGGGTTTGCTTGGTGAATTCTCTAGAAGATTGTAGAAGTTTAACTCTGAAGTCACATACATTGGTGTTCAGTGTGTTAGAAGGTTGTAAGGGATGGTTTTCTTGTTAGTTGTTAGTCGCGGTTACAACTTCACGGCAAAGGGTCACCCCATAATGCTCTGTTCCTGTGCCAGTAAATATAACACAAAATGCTCCACACTGTTCCATGTGAAAAGTGTAACAGACAGTAGTTCCGACAAACCCAACAGCACACACAAGTTACCTTGCTTTTGTTGGTGAATCCTCTTGAAGACTGTAGAAGTTTTAACTCTTTTAAGTCACATACACTGAAAAGTCACATACACTGGAAAGTCAGGGGCACATCTTTGGAAAGTCAATAAACGGGAAACAGTCATATGAAATATATACATTGCAAAATCACACACATTGGACAGTCACATACATTGGACAGTCATATACACTGAAAAGTCATTACAACTGGAAAGTCACATACATTGGAAAGTCACATACACTGGACAGTTATATATATTGGAAAGTCACATACACTGGAAACAGTCATATATATTGGAAAGTCACATACACTGGAAAGTCACATGGGTAAGACAAAACAAAATGTCATTACTGCATTTGTTGACCACCTAAAAAATGTTGGAAACACATGCTTGGAAACTCAATACATGGACACATAATATTGGAAAGTCAATACAGGGAAACACCCCTCAATTTGGAAAACAAAACCTGCAAAGTTTTGGAAACACACCTGCAATGTTGACACACTGCACATACTTGGGAAACACCCTGCACGGGAAACACCACTGGAAGTCGCATTGGACACACCTGCAATGTTGCACACACCTGCAATGTTGGACACACCTGCAGCGAATGTTGGACAGTCATTTGACCAGTTGCACGGTTACATTCCTTGGGGGCAGTGATCACGTTTCATAATTCCCCGACACACTGAGTCGAGTGTCCAAAATTAACTGTAGGCGATTTGGAAGCAGGCCACCATGCGTTGATTTCAATGGTATGAGTGTTGGTCATTCAGAAAGCAATGGCAAACTGCTGTATGTAAAAATGTCTAGTAAATCACCAACAGCCAAAAAATGTTGGGGTTGATTGTGATGTCCTTTAGGGGACATGTTGCTAATGCTAACTTTAACAGTTACATTCATCAGTGTCCTCATTCATTAGTTTATTAAACATGTGGTATGTCCAATGCGTAGTTTAAAGATTGTTACTTGTTCTCGTTGGTAGAGTTTGTAACGTGTTTCATCTTTCTGATGGCCGTTTATTTATGAATTGTTATAATCTGTTTTACATTTGTTAATGTTATTGTACGCAGTGGTGGCAGTCACAAGGTGGCATTGTTGTTGGAACTGGAGCTTGTGCAGATGCACGTGGCCGCTCGATGTTGCTAGACCAGTTTGTTGTGACATCCCCTACAGTGCTTATTTTAGGTATGTTATGTTTGCTGCTCTTGTCCACTTTTGATTTTGCTTTCTTTGTTTAGTTAGCAGTTTTTTTTTGTTTTTTTTTAAATAGTAACACTGTAGCCCACCATGCAAGTCATAAGAGGCATGAGGCTAGTAACCATCAGCCAATAGAAAAGTTAGTTGTATATCCTTTCCAGGACGTCGCAGTCAACCCCAGAATTTTTTGGCTGTTTGTGATTTCTTGGTAAGTTTATGTTCACTAGTTTGCCATTGCTTTCTGAATGACTTGCACCCATACCATTGAATGAAAACAAACAAAAGATTATATGCTGCCAAATTGCCCACAGCTGTGTTTCGAACACTGTATGTGAGACTGCACTCGTAAGCCCATCACCACATAGCCGGCTAAGAAAACTTAGTGGCAAAATCCAACTAACTTGTAAACAAGTACCCCTCTGTTGTTTTTCCACCTTATAGTGGTAGAGAGGCTTGCGCGTACCAGTGGTCCCCACAGCTGTTGACGGTTGTGCAACCATTGGTAGGGTCTCCCATGTCGGACAAGTCCAAGGATAGGGACCCGACCAAGAGATGCATACAAACATGTTGCCATATAGGCAGACTTGAGGACAGTCAAAGACTAGGGTTTAAATCCTTATCGAAGTCAGATGTCCCAGCAACAGGCCTGACAAAACTGCAGCCCAGCTCACTTGATGATGTGTTAATGATTTTTTTTTGGGCGTTAGCTCGCTTTGAACTCAAGCATAGTCCATACACACTATTTATAGCAGTGATGGACTGAATTTTGCGTGTGGGTTAGCTTTCCCTATTAACAGTGTCCTTCGCCTTCAGGCTAACCCACTCCGACTTCAGAGTTACTTGTAATTTATGTCCACAAGTCAAGGACGATAAGTCAACATTTTAGTCATACTGTCTGGTGTAGTGGTTGAACCTCTTACCTCGGCAAGCAGCACACCTGGATGTTTAAGAACAAGCATTCTTGTTCGTTCAGCCATGCTGACCTACAATGTTGATAATAATGGTGGTGATGATGATAATGATGGTGATGTTGATAATATTGATGATGGAGATGTTGATAATATTGATGATGTTGATGATGATAAGAATGATGATGTTGATAATAATGATGATGATAAACACGTTCTGGGCATGAGTTGGTTGAGCAGCATATGCTTCATTGGGAGCAGAAGAAGAATTCTCATAAGATGTGCAGACCGCTTGATCGTTGACTGATTGAATGAAACTTTCTCGTGTTTTCTCTAGGAAATGAAGGCAGTGGTTTGGGCCAAGAGCTGGAGAACTGCTGTGATCACATTTTAACAATCCCTGGCCATGAACCAGCACATCTGGTGGAAAAAAGTCCACTCGCTGAACGTGTCTGTGGCAGCTGGTAAGTAGAAGCCACCAGGCAGTGTTTGTCAAATGGTCCTCTACTCACTTCTTGACTTTGGTCCCCAACATGGAGGATAGGCGGTTGAGCTGTTAAGGCCTCTGGAGTGTTTATGCTTGTGGCTACGTTTCCTTATGCATTTTCCTCATGTTGGACATGGTAGTGCATGGTTCCGTCACCCTGCTACTGAGTGCATGCAGCGAATACTGAGAACTGTGAATTTCATGTAGGGGTGCTTTTACATCTGTCCGTGCAGTTGTCAGTAGCAGTGAACTGCATATTCAGAAAAATGGCGGATGGCCTGGTCCGTTGAACTAAGTAGGTGCCTCATGCAGTAATGTGCAGCCGCTGGTTTTCTAGTGACTGCGCTTCATGGCAGACTTTTGTGTTGGCATTCTGGTAGCGGCATTATGCATAGTATATAGTTTGTCAAGACTTCTGTTCCACTTTTCACATGGGGCAGTGAGGAGCATTTTGTGTGATATTAACTGGTATAAGAACGGAGCATTATGGGGCGGCCCTATGCTGTGAAGTTGGAACTGCGACGAACTGCTGTATGTTGCTACAGGAAAGATGAAGGTTCTCAAACATGTTAGGTCATATTACACAAGAGAATTGTTAGTGTAGAAAACCAGGGATTACTTCATGATTTAAGAACTGTTTACTTAGCCTGGTGGTAACTTCTAGGAAGGAGAGGCAGCAAGGAAGAGAACTGATCATCTCATCTCATAATGCTGTCAGCTAGTCACTGTGATGACCTCTCATTTCATACTTCTGTGGCAGGTTAACCAGTCTTGGGGGTTTATGAAGATGTCACTCCAGCTCATTCTACATTGACGTGTTGGTGGTAGATTCCCCTTGACCTTCACATAATCCCTATGGCACTGAAATTAGCTGTACCTGTTGGCTTTATGTACCTACTGTGCTACTGGAAATGATGTGTATTACAAACCCCACAGTGGTGAGCAAGCAGCAATCTTCAGATTTCATACAGGACACAACAGGCTGAAATAGCACTTGTTCTTCTTCATACATCAACTGAATGTATTTAAAGAAAGCAGCATTTAAAGAAAGCAGCAGTCAACTTAAGGTTGTTGACAGCTCCAGTTTGTCCTCAAATGGAGCAGTTGTAGGCCAAAACAATTTTCTCTGTGCTGTATGTTTGATAATCTAGCAGCAAATGTTTAGGTGTAATTTTACCAATTCCAGTTACATTCGTCTGTATCTCCTGTCCTTAGTTTAACAAATGCTATTTCAGCCTGTTGTGTCCTGTATGAAGTCTGAAGAGTGCTGCTTGTTCACCACTGTGGAGTTTGTAATACACATCTTTCTGGTGGCCAGGAAGCTTTGATTCCCACTTGGTTTTACACATGCTTCTAATAAACTGCCTTGCTTCATCATATATTATGCTTTTAGTATCAGAGGTTACAGACTGAGAACTATATGGATTTTCTGCCATGGTCATGCGGGGGAAGGGAGGATGAACAGGTTGATAGGCTGGCAAGGAAATTGCACCTCACGGTACAGATTACCTATGGATAGGGGAGAGGTGGTCGGGCACCTGTGGGACCAGGTGGAGAAAGCAAGGGAACAGATTGAGAACCTGTAGGTGGGGAGAATGATATGGCAGGGGCTCTGGACGAATCTCAAAACAGAGGGAAGACAAGGGAAACTTTCAATTAGATGGCAGTTGGAACAATTAGCAGTATGACTCATTGCTGGCTGTTGAACGAGGGGACAGAGCAGTGGGGATATCCTGAGTGTAGTGATGTTGGTTCTTAGCTCAACTCAACTATGTCTGTATCAGGTTGATGTGGTATTCCACCTTCCTTTGGCAGTTTGAAATGGTGTGTTGTATACCTAGGGTAATTGACAATAAACCAATGATTTTTTGGGGCGTCTGTGAAGGTGGTCTGTCATAATGCTTTCCTATTTGGCAGTGACCATGCTGGTCGGAGGCCATAGCTGTTGGAAGAGATTTTCTGAATACCTAACAAGAAGAACACAGGCTTATCTGAAGACTCTCATGATCACCCACTTATTGGCATGGCATATGATGATATACTGCAGTAGATTTGTTTGTATGAGTTCATTTGTTTTGAATTCAAGTGTAGCCCATACACAAGCTACTACTTCTAGTGCACTTGACTGATTTGTGCATGTGGATTTGCTTTCCCTATTACCAGATGAAACCAGTACTTGTAATTTACATCCCAAGTCAAGAACGAGTCGTCGATATTTTAGTCCAACTGTCCGGGGTAGGGTTTGAACCCGCTACCTCAGCATACCTGATGTTTAAGAAAGAGTGCTGTCATCCATTTAGATGCTTGGTTCCCCATGTGAAAATCATTCAGCGTTTCTTTTCCCCCATCATTTCAGGTATACTGTTGCACTGGATCCGAACCTCAAGCATAAAGAGCTGACAGGGTGGGCACTGCTTTAGGCCACCTTCATGTCATTAAACATCAGTATTTTCACTCATTTTATTTACTGTGTTTGTCTCATGAAACCCTTTTGCAGTGGCTGACCTTGAACTCGAACGTAGTCCTTAGGCGTGCCACTACTTTTTAGAGCACTGGACTGATTTTTGCGTCTATTAGCAGTGTCCCTCGCCGTTAGGCGAACCCACTCTTAACTGTCAGAGGTACTTGTAATTTACATTTCCAAGTCAGGGACGAGAACTCAATATTTCAGTCAAACTGTCCGGTGTAAGGGTTGAAACCACACCTCAACATCAGCTCATTAAATTTGTAAGAACTAGCGCTCTTATCCATTCAGCCATACTGACCTCCCCTAGAGCCTTATAACGGGACCTGGACAGATGGTGCTAGACCCACATTTGGATACACCAGTGATGTAGTCTCTACCACACCAGCCACCTTTAATGGTGATCTTTAATGGGAACAAGATTCCCTGGGTGGGGTGCAAGAGGATCAACTTAATTGCGCCAGGTTTTATCCCACATTCAGTATCTTCCGAAGGGCAGCCTGTTAAAAGCATCACAAAGAGCACGAAATCAGTAGCTCCAGCAACAACCCCCCTAAGTCTCTAAGAAACTTGCACTTGTGAACCAAATGACAAAGTCCGGAATCGAACCCAAAATCTTCACAGTGTGAGACTGGCGGCTTCACCGCGGAGACCGTACTAATGTCACTACAATGAAATCTACATGTCTGATCAACACGCGAGTTCAGAAAGCAGACCAGAACCCCTGGAAAAAAGAAAACATGTCCAGATAGACCGGAAGTGACGGCACAGTGTGTATGGCAAAGGAGAGGTGCAGAACGTGAGTGAAACATGACAATAGGGTAAAGAGGGAAATATAGACAAGACAGTGTAATGTCTAACAAAGATTTTAACAAATAACACAAGAGTGCAGTTAGACAGAGACACAAACTAGCGAAAAATGAAGAGCTCTATAGGTGTGACAGGAAGAGAGACGGACACAACGCTGTATAATATATGCATACGATAATATCCAGCACACGTCTTTCTCACAATGACTAAGGCCATGTTTGGTTGCGTTTCTTGTTTTCTTCTCTCCATTATGTTTTGTTTTGTATTATGATATATAATCCAAACTACTGAAAGTGATTGTTAAATAAAACTAATAATAAATGTGACAATATTGTTTGATACTGAACCAGTTTACATACACCTACAACAGAGCTCCCTATGCATATAAACATACACAAGCATAGACATGATGCAGATTGCACTTGAATACAGATTTAATGGAAGATTAGTTTTTAAAAAAAATACACAGAGTAATGTCACTGGTCTCCTAAGCCCAGCAGTGTTTTTTTTTACCATGTCCATCAATCATGAGCTAGCTTAACTCTTTCAGTAACAGGTTTGGAGGTCAACATGGCTGAATGGATAAGAACTGCATGTTCTTAAACATCCGATGTGCTGATGCTGGGGTAAGGGGTTCAACCCCAACACTGGACAGCTGGACTAAAATGTTGACCTCTCATCCTTACCTTGGGGGTGTAAATTACAAGTACCTCTGATAGCGAGGAACACACAAAATTCAGTCCAGTACTACTAGTAGTATGTATGGACTACACTTAAGTTCAAAATGAGTGAGCGCAACAACAAAAATAGAATAGGTACCAGGTTTTTGTAGCTGATGCCCAATAAGGGAAATATTGCTGTGAGGGCTTTCACGGAAGAAAAATACAAAAATACAAGTAATCGATATTGGGGGGGGGGGGGGGGGGGGGGGGGGGGGGCCTGGAGATTCTCTTGAGAATGCTCTAAACAAATTTAGCAAGTTAGAGAACACATTACACCACTGTGGCTGGGATTCACTGGAAAAAGCCGATCATGATCATACGTCTCGGGGGGACCAAAGAAGTTCAGTTTGTCAATAATGGGCAATACTGAGGCACCTGTCGTGGATAAACACCTACCTACTACAACTGTAATCTAAGTCTACACAATTCAATGTCACCGACACCGTCAGTGAGGCATACCTGACAACAGCACAGGCCACCTTGCTGAGCTAGCTACCTGAAATGACACAAAGCTTCCATAATCCAGGTGACTATTTTTGTTTTAAGACCACTATGGAATAAAAGAGGAACATTCTTAATCTTTTGACACAGAGATAACATTGTTTAGAGGTAGGGCCAGGCCATGCAGTGCATTTAGAATGGATAGAGTCCAGTGATCCTATAGACTTCAATTTGTAGGTTATCCAGAGACCTGCTTGCTCATGTGCCACTAGTCCCCCATAAGACATCAGAAAATAGGCACAAGATTAGCCAACCAAGCGTGTCTAAGAGATGACAAAGGAGGTATGCTACAGAAATCTGCAGAAACAATTTTCAACTAATCATGAGCAAGTCATCAAAAATAAAATAAAATAATTTTGCCACCTGAGATGAAAGGAGACTTTTCCCACTAAAGAATAGAAGAGTTAAGATATTAAAATGGGAAACTACAAGAAGTGGCATAGGATAGGAGGGCATGTGTTCAGAGGATGTGGAGAAGAGATTAATGACAGGAGAAAAATGGTGTCCTCTCATGCGCTCAAATATATTTGTTTTTTCTTTAAGTGCAAGCATTATCTACACATCTGGTAATGCAATCTCCATGTCCAGAATCTGAGACTCCCTTCTGCAAGGATATTTCTTAAGTTGTGACCTTATGTCTCCAGAAGAATGGCCTGAATACGTTGACACTACTCCAGTGTGTGGAAAACTTCAGGCTTCTCTGTTCTGTTGTGCAGTGTGGTCATCTGAATTTCCCTTCTTGACAAAAGCATGATGTGTGTTTGCCCAGTTATAGCAGCATCTGCCAACCAGTCAGAACTCTCCTAGCATGTGCCGCACTATTACACACATATACACACCACCTCAAACGAAGTCAAGTGCAAGTGCGCACAGCTTCAGTTTGGAGTCATCTTGTTTGTGACACTAAAATGTTCCATGTCATTGGCACTAGATTGATATTCTAAGCAATTTTGTGTTTAGCAGTTTGCCACTGCTTTCTGAACAACAAGTCAACGCTTATGTCCAACCGACCGGTGTGTGGAATGAACCCACTAACCCAGTCAGCACACAGGAAGCTATGAGAGCATGATAAACCTCACTGGCCATGCTGGCCTCTACAGCCAGTCTTCTGACATCTATACACATTCAATGTTTCTGTCTGCTGCTGCTGTTGTACAGAGCAAGTACAACATCTAATAGATGTCTACAAAAGAACTACATAAAAACAAAACATGACACAACAAAGCATCCTGGCACAAACCAAGATTTAAGCTATTAACCTTTTTTGTTTCTTTTATAGCGCATATGTCATGCCTGTTTATGCAGCTTTTAACTAAGTTAAGCTTGTCAAATTTTGGCATAGATTTATATATTGTTTACTTTCCTATGGACAGACTCCATCCCAGACAACAGAACAGGCTCTAACACATCTCACGTTATTTCTGCATCACGATTTCCCTAGAATTCAAAATACCATTACTGGAACATCATCATGAAGTCAGTATTAACATCTAGAGCAGTGATTCTCAACCGGTGAGGAATTCCCTCCCACAAGGGGCGAATTTTAGTTTCGGGGGGGGGGGGGGGGGGGGGGGGGGGGGGGGGGGGAATTAAGATTAATTCAAGATTGCGTTAATACAAGAACATCCTCCATACTTTATAGTTCTGTACTCTCTTGCCACCCTTCTGAAATTCGTTTTATAACGTAAGTAGACCGCCAATTCATGTGTTTATGTCGACCTCTAGACTGTTTGTAGTTGTTTTATTAAATTTAGCTTCCATTTTTATGTAGTGTGTGTGTGTGTGGGCGATTTATGGGGGGGGGGGGGGGGGGGGGGGGGGTGGAAGAGAATAACATTCAGAACATATAGTGAAGGGGTGCATGGGCCAAAAAGAGTTGAGAACCACTGATCTAGAGAGATTAACAAAGCATTAAAAATGACAATTCTCAAATGTTACGTATATTCAACACTACTACATGGCATGGAAGCCTGGACAATGAATAAGCAATTAGAAAGTCTAACAGAGCCCTGGACACGTGGATATACAGAAGAATATGTTGTATTTCATGGAGACAAAAAACAGTCAAATGCAGAGGTTCTAGAAAAACTGGGAATGAAAAGAGATTTCGATGAAAGAAATAAGAGGCAAGTGAAATATTTCAGACACGTTAAAAGACATAACACTCTTATAAAAACCATACTGGAGTGTAAGGTTGAAGATAAGAGGTAAACGCTACAAACAGAAAGATAACATCAAGAGATGGACAAACAGCAGTCTGACCGTATGTACAATCAAGATGAGATACAGAAAGTGTTGGAGATGCATCTCTGCCAACCTTCATTGTGAAGATGACACCTCACTGATTGAATTAAGGGACACGCCTGCCTCCTGTGCACTGGGACACCAGATTGCTATGTTTATGACATTTCAAAAGCTGATATAGTATAGCTGATACATTCAACAGATGTTTATAATGCCACATCCACAAACATCATTGCTACAGAGAACAGAAGCAGACTACAAACAAGCTCAGAGTCACACAAGAGGAAACTACTGTTAACATGCCATTATTTTACTCGGTTTCACGTTAAATCAAACATCGCTGCAAACTAAACACAAAAGAGGGGGAGGGAGATGAGAAAGGGATAATAGGAAGTCTGCTGAATCAGAACAGTGTAATACAGTACTGATGATTGTTTGATGGGCAGTACAACAGACATGGAATCATAATGCAACTAAATCTGCAGAAAACGACAATCTTCCAACACACTAAACAAGTTCAACAGATCATGCTCAGCGACAGTGGTTCACAAAAAAAATATAAACTGCAAATCCACGTCATTTACAAGCAAGAAACTCATTGTATGGAGTTCTTTTCACAAAAATTAATACAAGACAATGGCCAGGCTTCTCAATTTAAATGAACTATTCAAAATGGGAGTCATGGCAGCGCAGTAGTTAGCCTGCTTGCCTGGTAGCCAGGTGGTGAAGTGTTCAATTCTGCATCAAGGCGTGGATTATTTTATAGTTGACCTGGCCTACCAAATCGACAGTCTTAAAATGGCTCCAGGAAATGTGCTGGAAGGTAATAGCAGCCGATGTCATACAGACATCATTATCAAGTGCCGATTAGGCTATAAATAAATATGGGGCTGGCATCATATACCCATTACACTCCAAGAAGTGGACAAGGGTCCTTTACTTATTGCAACTTTACTATTCACTGTTATATTATTTGCTATGCTTTCTTTCTTTCCAATAGTAACTAGCTGCTGTAATAATTCTTTCCAACATGAACTAGTTGCATACTATTATTTTCCAAGATTAACTAGTTGCCTACTATTATTTTCCAAACTTAACTACTTGGATGCCATTACTTTCCAAGATTAACTAGTCGCATAGTATTACTTTCCTAAATTTACTAGTTGCATGCAATTACCTTCCAAGATTAGTTAAATGTCATGCTTTTTCTTTACAAATCGACTAAGACATTCTACAACTAACTTTTACAGTGAAAGTTTCATATTTCTCATGTTAAAAATTACTTCAGCAAGCATGAAATCAGTATTACTGATGTAAATTTGGTACAAACACCAAAACATGAATGTTAATACACAATAACATAATTACACAAGTAGAGCGCAACAAATTCATGCTGTTTTAACTGTGAAACTGTCACAGGTGTTCTTGCAATGGGCCATAGAGATCAAATTACAGAGGCTTGGGAGGGAAGGTGTGGGTGTGTTTTTGCTGCAATCATAACATCAGATGGAAGATGCATGAAAGATTTGGGGCAATCATAACAGCAGATAGAAGATGCATGACAGATTTGGGGTAGTCATAACATCAGATGGAAGATGCATTACAAATTTGGGGCAATCATAACATCAGATGGAAAGGCATGACGGATTTGGGGCAATCATAACATCAGATGGAAGATGCATGACAGATTTGGGGCAATCATAACATCAGAGGAAGATACATGACAAATTTATCAGATGGAAGATGCATGACAAATTTGGGGCAATCATAACATTAGATAGAGGTCAGAGCGCTTGTTCTTAAGCATGCAGTGTGCTGATGCTGACATCCTTGACTTAGGGGCGTAAATTACAAGTATCTCTGACGTTGGATCGCCAGATGGCGAGGGACACTGGTAACAGGGAAAGCTAATCCACACACAAAACTCATTCCAGAGTTTATAAAGTAAGTGAACAAACAGAAAAAGATGGAAGGTGCATGACAAAGATTAAGAAGCCAAGCAAATGCTGCATTGTATGAAAAGTATCTTAACTATAATGCATTCAAAAATGTCTGAGAATGCAATACATTTTTGACAAACCAACAAAGAAATTTTGCTACTTTCCATGGTTTTAATTGCCTTTGGACCTATCAAAGACATTCCTTGGGTGGGAGTAAATATGACGGCAGGAAAAACTTCATGATGCAACAGATACTTTTTCTTTAAATTGAACGTGAATGATGGCAAATATTTGTGAACGCACTATAATAAATCAATTTCAGTGAATGTCAAGAAGAGACATGTATCAAACCTGCCCTGCTGTGAATTTTGGACCTGAGCATACCAGGTAGAGTCTGGAGGCAGCAGAGATTCTGAGACGCATGTTGTGAATACCTTGGGTGACCAGTGTAGAAAACAGTGATTGCATGAAATAGGCTAATGAAAGTGCAACATTTATACAAGGGGCCTTCAAATGAAAACCTTAAATGTTTTTATTTTGGTGAATATATTCTGAAAAGATGTATCATTTTTTGACAGTCACCGCTGTGTTCAATGTAAGTCCTCCAGCGCTGATAAAGTGCTTGGATTCCTGTCGAATAAAAACGATTCAAGTGGGAGGATAACATCAAGAGATGGACGAACATCAGCCTGACAGAATGTACAGTCAAGGCGAGAGACAGTGTTGGAGATCCATTGCAACCAACATTCAATGCGGAGACGACACCTGATTGACTGCCTCCATTTGCACACTTGCTGGGCTGACAGGCATGCATCACCATACTGCACCTTCATTTGCTGATGAATTTCTATAGGTTTCACCCTTTCACTGATCAAAACACATAACAGAATGCAGCTCCTCTTTGGTGCATATCAAAAGTGGGGTGGCCATCTTTAAATTGTCCTACTGACCATCTGCACAGTGATGTCATGTGCTTTACACTCTTTGACAACCATAACAATATTGACAGGTTACAAGACAATGGCATAGTTTTTGTAATTTCTACCACACTTTTAAGGCTTTCATTTGAAGCTCCCTGGAACACAACTATAAGAAAGTGACAGTGTCCTTGGTCATATAATGAAAAGATGGGCATTGAAGAACAGCAAGACAGTAAACATTAGAGATGGCAGAGGCAGACCCACAGAAATTATATTGATGGTCATCACCTTGTCTGTTCTCTTTCGGGGGAAGTGTATCACTCCTAGTTATGTACATCAAAGTAGTGATGGTCTAAAACGAATAAACATCATCAATAAAATTGACCCAGAACAGAGGACTGTGAAATTTGGAGAGGCATGAACACCTAAGCCATTCTTCAAGCTTGCACAGTGTGAGGATTAAATTTGCCTGTACGCATATGTGGCTTTGACAAGTTGCTCTCACTCTTCGGCCAGGACAAAATTTCTCTGGGCACACACAAACAATGATAGTTTGAAAAAACTGTCGTTACCATCCATAGTACCTTGAAATGTAGGACAAGGGCTGGTCTTGAGCCTCAGGAGTTAAGGCCACCTGGCTAGTGCAATCACAGCGAACTGAGCTGGTTAGGGTTTTCTCTCCCCACAACAAAAAAATCCACCACCTTACTGAGGGTTCAAACCAGGATCTCCTGTTTGGGAGCTGGTCATTCTAGCCACTCGGCCAAACACTAGATGCTATAATGAAAGCAAGAATGTTCTGTTGTCTGTCTGTAACACACAGGGCTCATACTCTTCCCCCTCCCCCCCAGAGCAATGTTACCTCTAGACTCTGCTAGCACCAGTTTGCTCTGGTGCATACATTTTTTGGCTCAGCAACATTGATATGATAGTAAAATGCAGACTTGCTCACAACTTTCAGTCTACTAGCTGACAATACAACCGATTGCCACAGTGATTACAAGTAGCATTGGATGACATTTTACCCTACAATTTATCTGCGGCAACCGGTCTAAAATGAGACTTCAGGAAATCCTGCAAGAGAAATCTACAGAGTTCGAGCCTGTTGAGGGTGGTGGTGTGACGGTCAAATTCTGTTAGCACACACGACAAAATTCACAACACATTGCTGTAACTGATGTTTTTATTTCCAATTATAGCCTGAATTCATTACAAGTGCTGAAGTGCTTACCTATCAGAGAATCTGATACTTCACAAAGATGATGGGTAAATATTTCAATAAATAATACAATATAAAATAAACAAACTCAACTAGCCATAGAAGTTAGCATCAGTTCTTCTCTCACTGATAAATGGTACAAAACATTTGATTTCACCTCAAGCTAACAGTTGGATTGTTGACATCTACTTAACTCAGGTGGTCACGCCGCCGCCGCCGACATGCTGTCTGTTTACAGCTATCTAATCACATAAGAAAAACATACAACATGCATTCATGTAGAAAATTATATTTTCTGACCAACCAACATACAAGACAAAATCATGAGTAGTTTTTGTAGCAAACGACGTTCACATAATGGCAACTCATTTGATGAAACCAAGCAAGTCATGTGGACAAAGTGGGCTCCGAAATCTCTGGGACAATTTGGAAACAATTTGTTAATTTACAAGCCTCTAAATAACTGCAAGCTTGGCTACTTTATAAATGCATTTAAAAAATTAAAACTACAAATTCATTTTTTTTTTAAAAACCACTACAATGCATTTAAAAACTAAACACTAGAAGAGATCCGTTTGGGAAAAAAAACTGCAGCTACGATTTGTTCATTCCTACACCTCCCCTAACCCCTTCTTCTAAGAACACATTTCTGACTGATTTAACCTCACTGAAGTGAGGACAATTTGGACCTCCCTCCCTCCCCGACCGATGGTATCCCCCAGCTCTGGTTGATCTGCTGACTAGGACACATGAAAATGCCTCGCCCCTCTGGTTTTGAAATTTCAAGACTGACTAGCAAACATGAAAACACTATTGATCAAGACACCTCAGCTGATAACTGGGGACCAAAACAAAACACGGAAAATGTCACATACATAGCAGTTGTAAGAAAATGAGAAACAAAATGTTCATATGTTCAAATGGTTCCTATACTAAGTCAACACAGCCTTAGGAGCAGCCATCCTCGCCTCCCTCAATGTCCTGTACTGATTGCTCTGGAGGCTCACACCCTGCTGACACAGACAAATGTAAACATCAATTAGAGACAGTCTGCTGACACAGACAAATGTAGACATCAGTTAGAGACAGACTGCTGACACAGACAAATGTAAACATCAGTTAGAGACTGCTGACACAGACAAATGTAAACATCAGTTAGAGACAGTCTGCTGACACAGACAAATGTAAACATCAGTTAGAGTCTGCTGACACAGACAAATGTAAACATCAGTTAGAGACAGTCTGCTGACACAGACAAATGTAAACATCAGTTAGAGACAGACTGTTGACACAGACAAATATAAACATCAGTTAGAGACTGCTGACACAGACAAATGTAAACATCAGTTAGAGACAGACTGTTAGAAACAGTCTGCAGAACCAGAAGTAGACAAATGAAAGCATCAGTTAGAAATAGTCTGCAGAAGTAGACAAATGAAAACATCAGTTAGAAACAGTCTACGGAAGTAGACAAATGAAAACATCAGTTAGAAACAGTCTGCAGAACCAGAAGTAGATAAATGAAAACATCAGAAACAGTCTGCAGAAGTAGACAAATGTAAGCATCAGTTAGAAACAGTCTGCAGAACCAGTAAGTAGACAAATGAAAACATCAGTTAGAAACACGTCTGCAGAAGGTAGACACATGTAAGGCATCAGTTAGAAACAGTCCTGCAGAAGTAGACAAAATGAAAACATCAGCTGCTAGAAACAGTCTGCAAGAAGTTAGACAAATGAAAACATCAGTTAGAAACAGTCTGGCAGAACACAGAAGTAGACAAATGAAAGCATCAGTTAGAAATAGTCTGCAGAAAGTAGACAAATGAAAACATCAGTTAGAACACAGTCCTACGGCAGTAGTACAAATGAAAACATCAGTTTAGAACACAGTCCCCTGTTTGACACAGACAAATGGTAAACATCAGGTTCGAGACAGACTGCTGACACAGGACAAATGTAAACATCAGTTAGCAGGACTGCTAGACACGAGACAAAATGTAAGAACATCAAGTTAGACACGGACAGTCTTGTTTGACCACAAGACAAATGTAAACTATCAGTTAGAGACAGACTGTTGACACCAGACAAATGTACAACATCAGTTAGGAGACAGGACTGGTTGACACAGGACAAATATAAACATCAGTTGAGGACTGCTGACACAGACAAATGGTAAACATCGTTTAGAGACAGACTGTTGACACCGACAAATGTAAACATCAGTTAGAGACAGGTCTGGTTGACACAGACAAATGTAAACCATCAGTTAGAGACAGTCTGCTGACACAGACAAATATAAACATCAGTTAGAGACTGCTGACACAGACAAATGTAAACATCAGTTAGAGACAGTCTGTTGACACAGACAAATGTAAACATCAGTTAGAGACAGTCTGTTGACACAGACAAATGTAAACATCAGTTAGAGACAGTCTGTTGACACAGACAAATGTAAACATCAGTTAGAGACAGTCTGTTGACACAGACAAATGTAAACATCAGTTAGAGACAGTCTGCTGACACAGACAAATATAAACATCAGTTAGAGACTGCTGACACAGACAAATGTAAACATCAGTTAGAGACAGTCTGTTGACACAGACAAATGTAAACATCAGTTAGAGACAGACTGTTGACACAGACAAATATAAACATCAGTTAGAGACTGCTGACACAGACAAATGTAAACATCAGTTAGAGACAGACTGTTGACACAGACAAATGTAAACATCAGTTAGAGACAGACTGTTGACACAGACAAATGTAAACATCAGTTAGACTGTTGACACAGACAAATGTAAACATCAGTTAGCAACAGTCTGTTGACACAGACAAATGTAAACATCAGTTAGAGACAGTCTGTTGACACAGACAAATGTAAACATCAGTTAGAAACAGTCTGCAGAACCAGAAGTAGATAAATGAAAACATCAGAAACAGTCTGCAGAAGTAGACAAATGTAAGCATCAGTTAGAAACAGTCTGCAGAACCAGAAGTAGACAAATGAAAACATCAGTTAGAAACAGTCTGCAGAAGTAGACAAATGTAAGCATCAGTTAGAAACAGTCTGCAGAAGTAGACAAATGAAAACATCAGTTAGAAACAGTCTGCAGAAGTAGACAAATGAAAACATCAGTTAGAAACAGTCTGCAGAACCAGAAGTAGACAAATGAAAGCATCAGTTAGAAATAGTCTGCAGAAGTAGACAAATGAAAACATCAGTTAGAAACAGTCTACGGAAGTAGACAAATGAAAACATCAGTTAGAAACAGTCTGCAGAACCAGAAGTAGACAAATGAAAACATCAGTTAGAAACAGTCTGCAGAAGTAGACAAATGAAAACATCAGTTAGAAACAGTCTGCAGAAGTAGACAAATGTTAAGCATAGATTATCACTAAAACACCTGAATCTCAGCATTTCTGAGAGTTTATTCCTATTCTGACCGTGCCATAGTTCATTCCATACACCAGGGACTTATTAATGTTGACTTATCCTAGACAAGTACCTCAGAAGTCCGAGAGGGTTTGCCTGAAGGCAAGGGAGACCAGTAATTGGGGGAGCTAACCCTCACACAAAACCAGTATATGGTGCTGGGCCCTTATTTCTGTAGGCAGGCTGGCAATATGGGCGATGTGGTCAGTACCACAAATATTGCCTTTACTTCCAAGGAATTTTCTGATAGCCATTTTAAGCTAGGTCGACTAGGCAGCCCAGGTCAATTATAAACAAAATGTCCACCTCCTGGGAGTTACTCCCAATGACAGATTCAAATATGTAACGACCAGGACAGGTGGCTTACTACCACATAACCGTGACTCCCAATGATCCATGACTGGGTTATGGTAAAGTTGATTTTCTGATGTTGACTGTTACATCTCTGATATATGGAGACTGTGTTTGGATAACTTATGTTTAATGTATTTATTTCCTCAATGGATTCTCCCACTGTGGTGCAAATAAAACTGATGCTCTAATGATATGTTAGAACACAGGAGAAGCCTGAGGCCAGGGCTGTGATAACATTCCTGATGGGAAAAACACCTACAGAAATACACAGGAAGATGAAATCATTGTTTTGTTGAGTCCTGCCCTTTGTATGCTTCAGCAAATAACTGGATTAGAGCTTAAGTGTGGCCGCTCAAATGTTGCCAAGATGCTGATGACTGTCCTCACACACACAAAAATGCAGCATGTGTGAAGAAAATAATGGGTTTCACGATCGTTAATATGTGAACAGAAATGAGCGATGCTAAATTGCCGTCAATGGTTGCTCAAAAAGTGCCAATCAGAAAACATTTTGATGATCATGGCGACAGCAAATGAGACGTATTTACCATTATAACCCTGAATCCAACATTTTCAAGGTGCAATAGAAAACCCCAGGCTTCCCAATACTTAACAAGCCAAGACACAGAAACCTGCAGGAAAATAGATGTTTACATGCTGTTTTTAGGTATGCCACCATAACACATCAAGCAAACCTTTTGGCCTAGAGAGACATCTGTGGACCACTGAATAAACTCAGAAAGACAATGACAATTATACCAGAGACAAAACTGCAGACTATTTCAAACAAACAGAAGAAGGAGAACTTCACTTTCAGATTTCAAATGGCTATGCGGGACACAGAGGTGTTTCCAAGGCACCAGAGCCAGGTTCTATACTGGCCAAGACCTACTAACACATCCTAGTCATGCGTCCTGGGCAACAGGTCCCTTCAGGGTCCTGGCTAACGTAGTAGGATCGCTGATTCTTCTAGTCGGAGAGTATCTGTGTGCACGGCGAGGAACCACCAGTCTGCACACCAAAAAAGCCAGACATGGGACAACGGATACTAGACATGGGACAGTGAATACTCACACAAACCTGAGTCCGGTATGACATCACACTAATGTTGGACAACAGGATGTCTTCATCCGACATACAGGACTTCACTATGAAAGTTCACAGCCAGCGAAAGTAAGCAAGCTAGCAAGCAAATGGCCATGCAAGTTTTGGTTTATAACATTTTGCTCGATCTTTGTAAGCTGACCTACCGTTCATATTTTTTTTTTCATTTATTCTTGTAATTAAATCTCATGCAAGTTCTGGTTTATAACATGTTGCTTGATCAGTATATATAAGCTGACCTACCGTTCAAATTTGTTGTTTCATTGGTTGCTTGTTTAGATGCACTTATCTATTGCTGCTTTCACAACTGTAGCCATTTTTGCCATCTGATAGTTTATTATATAATTTGTTTAGGGTTGTCACAATGGCGGTCGCTGTGGCATTAGATTTATTGCAACGCACAGCCTCTATTTGTCTCCCAACTTGTTACTGTTGCAGGTTTGCTACCGTGAGACACGTGCCAAGGTATGTGACAGACGAGCCAGGCCAGCAAAAGCTCTCATGTTGGCACAGGTCACAAGGAATTTGGCACCACTTCCAATGGGTTAACAGCGGAAACATTCACATCTTGTTAAAAGTACAAATATAGAGTACAGTTTATCATGTAAAGATTCACAGCTTTTGACAACTTATTGTTTCTGCTTTTATGCTCCTGCCTGCCTTGGAAAACTGAATAACACAGAATGACCTTGGAAGGGGGGAAAAGGTCAGCCAGTGGTATTTAGGGCAGAACGTATGGTGGTTAATCCATGACTAGGAGACAAATGGTGTAAACTTGATTTATAGCACACCTCTTTTCTAGCTGTCCGAACATGACATTATGCATAGTGACACACACAACCTTCACCCCATTTATTCTTGTCTTCATGTTTTTATCTATATTTGGACAGACAAGAAATTACTACAGATTTTCTTTTGATAATTTTTTTTAAAATTACAGTTTGGCAAGCTTGATCTAGCTTAATTATTATCTTTTTAATTCCTAGTCTAATATTTCTTTGTCATTTTAAAACATCTTTTAAATGATGTTCATTATTTTTTTTTTATATATATACAGCCTACACATTTTGTCATGGTGACTTTTCTTCAACTGTTTGTTTGTTGTCCATGAACCTGTGTCATGTAAATATGTAAAACATACACAGAACTTGATAGTAGTTATAAGTGGGAATGGTACTATTTACACAAATATTTTGCATTCTGCTATTGAAGTAGACAGCACAAATTTTCTCTTCAAACAGAACCACAAGCAACAGGTTGCACAACTTATTACCTAGCATATTTTGTTGCATCTGGTCAGGTGCATACTGCTGAGTATATATCAAATGTAGTGAATAGATAAATCATATTTTGGATTAAATGCATAACACAGTCACTGATACTGTTCGATTTGCAGCATTTCTTGTCCCTGCAGTAATCGCAGTGTCAATATGAAGTCTCTACTTGCATAACCTAGGATTTAGACATCTAATTGTCTTAGCGTATTTGGGTGATCATTTGTTCATCGAATACAATACATGAAACACCTTTGCTTTGTTAACTTTATGGCCACAATTTAGCAGACGTTGAGATGGCAGCTTGCCAACTGCATGGGGAAAAGTAGACAGGTGCAAACTTCGATGATACTGTCACGATCCAGGCATACCTGCCTAGGACAGACCTTGATGTACTGAAAGGATGCAGGAAAGGGCAAGCAAAGGACTTCCTTACAGCTGGAGATGCATTTGGCATATACTGCCAGATCCAATTGTATAGACCAACTGGCCCTGGGTGGGAGACCAACTGGCCTTGGGTGGGAGACCAACTGGCCTTGGGTGGGAGACCAAATGGCCCTGGGTGGGAGACCAACTGGCACTGCGTGGGAGACCAACTGGCACAGGGTGGGAGACCAACTAGCACTGGGTGGGAGTTGGCTCAGTGGGTGACGTGGTCAGTAGCACACCCGCAGCCTTGACTTTCCAAGACATTTCCTGGTACCCATTTAAAGCTGGGTCGACCTGGGAGTACAGATCAATGTTTACAACCCACCCCGATGCAGATTCAAACTTATGACCACCGGGATGGCAATGAGCGCCAAGCAGATCCCAGGCTGATAGAGGGCCATGTTTTAACTTTAGCATGAGGAAACTACGGGGTGTAGATAACATGTGAACCACATCAAGCTCAAAATGAATGAGTGGAGTCTATGCAGGTATTAGATACATCATCATTTGTGGATCAGGGATCATGAAAGATGCTTCACAATGCTAAGTTCATGTGAATAAACATATCGACTCTACGGGTGTAGAGGTATTGCTGTCGTAAAATGTATGAGACCCCTGGAAGGTTAACCCGGTCAACAAATGCCCGCAGAAGTCGGATGTGTCGGCCTTACGGTGCAAGAATGCAGCTGTGATGTAAACAGGCACAGCGCAGTCACATACGGGGGGAAAAAAAACTGGATGAACGCAGAAGAAAAAGAATAATGTATGAGAGGAAATAGAGAAGATGGACAGAATGTCAGATGGGCATGCGTGCCCAATTCTAAACCCTTTGAAAATAAAGATTTTCGTTCGTTCGTTCGTATATTAGATTAGAATATTTATATTAGACAATTCAAAATTTTTTGGGGGGTTTTTGAGTTGTACATTACATATGAATGTACATCTTTTAGTTTAGAAATAAAGTGCAATGGACTGTGACTGGTGTTTTGTCATTTGTCTCCACTACGAGGCAGCAAGCATGAACGAGCGAGAATATAACAAAGTAGCTTCATGGTATATACACAAGATATCAAGACTGTGACAAGCAACAGTCAGATTGTACACCCAAAGCAAGAGACACAAAGTACTGGAGACCCACTGCAGTCAAATGTCACCATGGAAACAGTATTTGACTGGTTGACTAATCAAGCATAGATTAGCTTTCTTTAGTGCAGCAGCCCTATGCTCTATCCAATCTTTTCTATGCTCATTTTAGTGTTCATCCAATCTCTCTATGCTCATTATAGTGTTCATCCAATCTCTCTATGCTCATTTAGTGTTCATCCAATCTCTCTATGCTCAGTATAGTGTTCATCAATCTCTCTTTCCTTAAGGCAGAACAATTTATTAAAATGTTTATGCAACTCCTTTTCCCTTTTTGTTCTCCAATCTTTTCTTTAAAGGGTTTATATGTACCAAGGCTCTTTGCTCAATAGTGTTCATCCAATTTCTATCCCTCATTAATTTTTCCAATCCCGCTATGCATTTGAAACTTGATGCTCATTTGGCATCCAACTGGCTTGCGCATTAGTGTTAAACCCATGCTATGAGAGGGGGTTTCCAATTATGCCCAAAAGGCAAACCCCACCCTTAACATCAACTCTTGCCAAAGGCAAACCAATCCCTAAAGATTTGTGTTCATCCAACTCCTTTTAAAGGATTATCCAACTAACTTCTTTATTTTACCAACCCCTTTTCCTTTTAGGCATGACAACCCCATGTCATTAATGTTATCCCAACCCCCCAAAGGGTTTACAAATATTCCTTTAAAAAGAACGATTTATAAAATTACCATCCCGCAACCATTCTTTGAGGTTTCTTGTAAATGTTCTGGGGAAGGGCTTTCAAAACAAATGCAACCCCAATCATTTAAACATTCGGGCGAGCAACATTACTTTGGGCCGGTTTATGAAAAAAGGGGGGAAAGCAAAGAAAACAGAACAAAAATTGCCAAGAAACAAACACCAAATAAGATGGGGAAATGCAACATGGAAAGGATTCTTAACCTTTCACCAACACTCTTCATGACAAGACTTGTTTTCACACCATTGAAAGGGGGATCACAGGAACTAAAATACCAACCTGCCACAGGAAGATAAACTGAAAAGGCTACAATCGCCTTTTCCCTCACCCACGATTATTTACTTGGGCTCTATTATCCTGGGGTGGGAATGGGGTTATGAAAGGATGGGGGTTCCTTACATTTATCCTTCCACCTTTTGGGGGAAACCCCCCCCTTTTTTTGAGGGGGAAAACACCTTTCTAGTTATGCTGTATTAAGGATATGTCCTATCCAGAGCCAACGACGTTTGTTTATTCATGGTTCACTGTATTTGTCTAGTTCTCTCCACGAGCTCCACACTGGTGATGCTGTCACACCATCTCATGCCTTCTATTTTGTGCAGGGACCAATGAGTGAATATTTGTAGTTTAGCTGGTAATCGCTCGAGTCCTCCATCCATTCATCATGACATGTACAACTATCAGCAGGTGAACTGATACATTTTGCTGGAGATCTGAAAATATGAAAAAGCATGATTGCTCATGCCAGTCAGCAAGGCACTTGATAACAACGATGAATAAACAGGCATTTCGCCATAACTTGGCGTGTATTTTACCTTCACCATCTCCCTGCATGTCCGATGTCCACAGCGTGAGGTTATCTCGGAGCAACTGCATGATTAATGTAGAATCTTTGTAGCTCTCTTCACTTAATGTGTCCAACTCTGCTATAGCATCATCAAAAGCTGCTTTGGCTAGTCGGCAAGCACGGTCCGGGGAATTCAGGATCTCATAATAGAATACTGAGAAGTTGAGAGCCAGGCCCAGACGTATAGGGTGTGTTGGTGCCAACTCTGTCATCGAAATATCACTGGCAGCTTTGTATGCAACTAAACTTTTCTCTGCAGCTTCCTTCCTGTCATTGCCGGTGGCAAACTCAGCCAGGTACCTGTGGTAATCACCTTTCCTAAAATAGAAAAGACAAGCTGGATTAGCATTTTAGCAAATATCATGGAAAATTGTGTAAACTTAGGGCAATCATGAATAACTGGTCAATTATAATGCTCATTCTTCTGTGCTTTACTCCCCAAAAGCAAACAAATTGTAAGCAAACAGATTGTAAACAATTTCATGCTGAATCCTCCTAAGCTTTGCTGTATCTTGTAGTTCCATACTTTATTTTCTAAAGAATTGTTCATGACTTTTCCCTTTGTTTCTACCTTGTTGCAGCAATTTCATGCAAACTCCACCTACGTTTTGTTATCTCATATAGTTCCTTTTCCATCCATTTTCTTATTTTTTTCCTGAAGAACTGTTCATGATTCTCTCTTGTATCTCTAGCTTGTGGCAACAAAGAGACTTTCATGTCCCAATCACTCAAAGACCTATGTTGATAGCGTAACCACTGGCAGGGTCACCCAAGTCAGGCAGGTCAAGGAGACAAAGACCTTGTAGGTAGTTTAGAGACAATAAATGGCTAGGGAAGGCAAACCTGAAAGGACTGCCTGTTGAAATCAGATTAACAATGAATCACAAAAGCTTCACAAAAGCAGTGCAATGGTGACATATGTCAATATGATGTTCATAATTGGGTGGATTTTTCAGCACAGGTTTACTAAGGAATGTTGTATCCCTCCCGCCAACCTCCTTTTGTCATCTCTTATGACACCTACTGACTTGCAAGTAGACTGGGAGAAACCAAAGGCAATGGAAGGCAAATTCAAAAAAAATATACTTATGGGAATTGAATGTCATAAACTGTCATTTACTGCCAATATAGTACCTTGCGGTGTATGGCAGAGGGGTCTTTGAGCCTGAGGAATAAAGGCCGCCTGGCTAGTGCAGTCGCCGCGAACTGTGCGAATTGAATGTACTTGGCCAAATTTAACAACATACTGTTACCAAATATTTAGCTGAAATTAAAACACAAGACTTGCTAGAAACAAGATTTCTGCAATCATAGTTGGACAGAGCATGATTAAATGTTGAGTTTGTCACGTAGTTTCATGTGTTTTGACTTGAAATTGAGAGAACGGGAGCAAAAAGTGTGAGAGAGAGAAAGTGAAATAGAAACTATCCACAGTATATATATACAATGACAGTTTGCAACAACTATAAAGAAGCCAGCATGGCATGTTAAGACCAAAGAGTGGTCAATATAAACTGACAAGTCATGTGCACAAGTTTATAATGGGAAGCAGTTCGCCCAGTGAATGTAAAGATTCTGAAATGACAGTGTATAAATGAACACATTTTGCACTGTTTGGTGCTAACAGAAGTAGAAAAAGGAAGCAGGGATTAGAGGACGCCCTATAATGTAACCCCTACTTCCATGAGTGCCAAACAATACATGTGTTTATTTATGAACTGTCTTAGAGGCCTCAAGGGGTTCCCCATTTGATGTTTCTGTGGCATGACTGGAAGATATTTTATAGGAGTGTATGATAAATATAACTATTCTGACTTTCAACATGTAACATCAAAGAAAGTGGAGATTGCAACACTCACAACACATCAGCAAAGTTTATATCAGAAACCAGAAATAAAATCCAACACAGAACATAAGAAAAAGAGCAGGAAATTAAAATATCATAACTAATGCTGTCAAGTATTGTCCCAACTTGTATGTACTGATTGGCGCAATATCCTTCCTCTTACACCTTCAGATGTCCAACCCTGAATATATTTAAAGGAAGCAGCAACAATCAACTTGAACTTGTTGAAATCTCCACAGAGCTTTTTCCTCAATTGGAGGGAGGTTAGGCCAAACTATGTTCTCTGTTCTGCATAAGTTGGACACTCCTGAAGCAAACATTGAGCTGTTATGTCATTTTACAAGTTCCACAATGTCATCAGTATCTCTTGAGTTTACTGAACAAGTGATATCTCAGCCTGTTATGTCCTGTGAGGAGTCTGAAGATTGCTTGCTACCTGTTTACTTTGTTCGTATTGGTAATCTGCATCATCTTTCTGGTGGTGATAAGCAGCAGAGCCACCTGTGCTTAACCCTTTACAGGGCAGACTCTTGTCCGTTTTCTAGCCCTGAACGGGCAAGATTTTTTCAGGTTCGGTAAAATTTCGGGTCGCGTTAGTAAAAACATCACAAATAAGGTGTTAGTCAACCGATTTTAGTTAAATAAACAACACAATGAAGGGAAAAGCATGCAGAATATGTTACTCACGTGATTGTTGTCGGTAATCCATATATGAACACAAATATTTACGAAATACGGCATGTTGCTTGTGATTTTCCGTCATCTATACGGCAATTTACAAACACATTTTCAGAATCATAATCACTTTATTTAAAGTCCGACTCAGACTGCTAATGCAAAGTAACGCTTTGCACTGATATCTAGCTCCGATTAATAGTCAACTTCGTGCCCTTTAATGTCATTTAAATTGAACCTAGCAAAATCTCAGCTATCACTTGAAGAATCGCCGAAATCCGTTTTGAAAAACAGCGTAAAAATCCCAAAAACTATCAAAAATTTTCCGTAAAAGTCCGTTCAAATTCATACTATCGCGTTTACAAATGGCGGCCACGTTGTCAAGCTGTCGGCGAAAGCAAAAGTAGCGGTCGGAAGTGTCGGAAAGCCGAGAGATCGCGATTTTACAATGCATAATAGTATCGGCCGGAATCGGCCGCTACGATCGTTTTATGGCATCGGCTGGAATTGGCCGCTATGACCTGTAAAGGGTTAATGTATAAATTCACAATATCAATTAGATATAAAATTCTTACATCTTATAATAAAAGACCTTGGATTCTCCAGTGGCTGCATTTGGAATTAAGTTGTTGTCAATTATATTCAGGACATCTTGACAGATGCGATTTAGTTCATTCTCAATCTGGATTAACAGAGAAAATAAGTGACATTAAGATCAATAGCATGTAAAATTCAAAACAAGTTATCATCAGATAGACATGATTGCCCTACATCAGGCATCATATTTCTCATCCCTGGCATATCTACAGAGGAACTTGCGTACCACTATACCCAAAACAATTATTCCCACAAAAGTATAGCCACTGTCAGGGCCTTTCCCTACATTTGAAACAAAGGATAGGGACCAGAATAATAGAGACACATTGTGGTTCTTGAAAGATTTCCCAGCCCTGTGCTGAGATCAAACCCTGTACCTACCTGAGGTGGGCACTTAATTTTGTAACCGCTGCTCCCCCATCTGCTCTCTAATCTTGTAGGTAGACTGATGACTATCAATAAGCAGGTAATACTGTTTCCACAAATGCCCAAAATCAGATGCACCTAGCTACAAGCCTGACAAAAAATTGCTACACAATTCAAACCATCCACACTAGACATTGTAAGGGAGGCTGACTGCAGTAAAGTTGTGAAGATGCAAACAAAATTGAAGTAGATATTGCCTATCCTTTTAAGTTTTGCTTTTCTTAGATATTTTACACAGTGGTCCCTACACTAACAATCCTCAGCTGTTTGAGAAGATCATGATTAAACCTGTAATCTGGGAAGGTTAACCCAGTCAACAAATGCCCACAGACGTCAGATGTGTCGGCTTAAAGGCGCGGTATTGCAGCTCCACTGTAAACAGGCACAACGCAATCACACCCAAAAAAAGACTCCAAATGAGCGCAGAAGAAACCTGGAATGTTTTTTCGAGGATAGTCGTCAAGGAAAGGCCATTCAGTTTGTGTAATCCATATGGCAGAATGTGACTGTTCCGTTACAAACACAAGAGCAGAAGAATCTAGGCTACTGTCTATAATGCACCTGGAAATATTTACCTGTCTGAATTGTCAAACCTTTTCTTAGCACATGCTGGCAAAAAATAAAAGACATATGCCGACTTCAGAGAAAAATGGGGCTGGCACCTGAATTTTGTTTAATTTGTTTCTATCTCTGTATGTATGTATATACAGATAAAAATGAGGCCACCTGTCCTTGATTATTTGACCCTGCAACATCAGCTTAGGCTTTCTATCTCGATCTATGCCAAGGGATTCCCCTATTCACTGATTATGTATGACTCACTTAGCGGGTAATCGTGCTCTGGTATTAGAAGCCACTCTAAGCTTTGGTTATTCTCAAAAAGCAATGAATAATCTCAAAACAAATGGCAGAAATATTTCTAGTCCTTTAATGATTTTCATCAGATAAGACAAAGTGTCAACGGCAGCCCTAGGCAAATACTATTCCACGTGGGTTTTGTTTAGTGCTTGCTTCAACAAAGTCCAAGGTCATCCTCCTTTGTATACAGTCAGACGTCATCCTAACATATTTAAAGAAAGCAGCAGCCAGCTTGATGATGTTGACATTTTAATAGTTTGTCCTTGAAGGAGGCATAAGCCACATTGATGTTATATGTTCTGCTTGAGTTGAAGATTCTTGCAGTGAATGTTTAGCAATCATTCTATCAATTCTAGTTACATTCATCAGTATCTTTAGCTTACTGAATAAGTGGTATCTCAGCCTGTTGTATCCTGTATAGATTCTGAAGATAACCACTTGTTTACTTCTGTGGAGTTGGTAATATGCATCATCTTTCTGGATCTGTGGATACTCTTGATTCCCACTTGCCTATTTGTGGGCCTCTTCAATGTCAAGCATGTTGCAATGAGACAAGATCCATTGTATTACAATACTAATTTTTACATGAAATACCCAAGGCCCATGGAGGGAGCATCACAAAGCAAGGCCCAATCTCAGCCAGTCCATTCTGTGCTGAACCATGACACTGTCTATACCTCTCCGCAGATATGAAGTTCCAATACAGATCCTGCCCACCTTGCAAGTTGCATAGGACAGAGGAAGGAGAGCACCCGATATAGATGGCACTTCAGTAATACTTCTACCTGTTATCCCCCAATGGAGCACATACTCTCAACCAACTCACACCCAGCTCTCATATTGTTTGCTATATCTTGCAGCTCCCTTAGGCGTTATGATGTAGTACAGCAGGACCTCTGCAGATTGTCGTAATCACGGCCTGAGTCGTAGGTCTCCTGATCCACTGCCAATTCCCCCAGCAACCTGAACTCTCATGTCCTGGGTGTCTGCTGCAGTATCCTGTGTCCATCCTGAACTCTCATGTCCTGGGTGTCTGCTGCAGTGTCCTGTGTCCATTTGCGTGCTGGTCAAACTTCTTCCAGAAGCCATGTTCTCAAGCCACTATGATGCTTATAATACAGCCAAAGTATGTTAGTTTCTGAGAAATGATCTTTATGAGCCAGTTGTCTTCAATGTTCTGACCTTGAATGACATCACCATTTTCTTCTTCCAAGTCCATATAATCAGAATCCTACCAGTACCATTAGTATTGGGACTCTTCACTGGCTGTTGCAGATGAGGACAGAGCACATATGGGAATGTCTCTATTGCTATATCAGTTCTAGACTCAACTTCTAGATATTCTAAGAACTTTTCTGCAACTGAGCTCAAATTATTACTTTTGATTTTCTTCTTTTGTGATTGTAAATTGTTTTATGACCCACATCCGTATGTAGCCACACAAAAGATGCATGTTCTCAAAAATGTTACTTTAATTTCTTTCCTGGTGTTGTGCCTTAGGTTCTAAGTACCTTTTTAAACTCTTCATTGCTATGGCCAGTCTAACGTGTTTTTAAATAGTTCCCATTGTTGATAACATTCAAAGTTTGTGACATTTTCAATTTCTTCATTGCTGATTGTTATTTTTGGTTGGAAAATAATAATGTATTAGCTGTCTGTCAATGGCATCTATAAAATCTCTCCAGAATAATACAGCCTAATATTTAATAATAGTGCTGACAAAATGTGACAAAACTGGTCCTGTGACGTTGCTTTTATGTATTTTTGTTTATGTAGAAAAACTTTCTCCTATTACACTCATTGTGCAAACTTTGTATCCATTTTGCTCATTGCCCCCTGGATTGTGTTTCCCCAGCTTCCTCTATAACCTTTGGTATCCTATCATATCTAACCTATACTGTTGCATGTGAAACATGGGCATTAGGCAGACTATCTGAAAAAACTCTAGAGGCAGTGCAAATATGCTTTCTGAGGTAAATGCAAATAATACCATAGCTGGTAAGAAAAACAAACAAAACAGTTCTGCAAGAAACAAATGAAAACCGATTAGAGAAATTAGTCAAGATTTTTGTGGGCATGCGATGAGAAATAAATCAGAGAACTTTGTGACAACTGGTAAAATTGATGAGGAAAAGAAGAACGGTGAGGCAGAGTGATAAACAACTGGATGACTTGGCCACATGGCATATTGGGACCAGAACACAGACCTGATCAAAAACTGTTTATCATTAGAGATGGCAAATCATGACTGCCCACATTTATCAGTATGGCATATAATTATGATCTAAGCATCTAAGTAAATATTTTGATGCTGTCTTTAGTCAGGAATTTCATTAACATTCCTCCTCAACTGGTTCATCCTTATTTATTGGATGCATAAAATGGGATCACATTCATGTTTTCTTGTATGTGATTCTATATATTGCTAGGACTCTTTGCTTCCAACTCTACTAATGCCTTCTATGCCTCTTTAGATAAAATTAGGGCTACATCACTGTGATAGTAATTTTCCTCTGCATGAAGTGACAACAGTACTGTTTACATGTGTTCAGAAGCTTTTTTTGTCTGCTTCCTTCTATCATGATTCAATTAATCCCAAAATGATAATCGTATATTTCATGTTTACTATGACTTGTGCAGCCTTTCCCCAATTCATACTTAGTTCTTGCATATCCTTTACAGGACGCCACAGTCACCCCAACATTTTTTGACTGCTTATGATTTCTTGGAAAGTTTACATTCAGTAGTTTGCCACTGCTTTCTGAACGACCGGCACGCATACCATTTTATAAAAACCAACGCAGGGCAATCCGCTGCAAAATCGCCTGTAGATTTGTTACGAACGTGGTATATGTGTGAATGCGTAACCTCTTCGCCACAGACATTGGTGCCAATTTCTGAGATTTCCCTATGTGAAAAAAAGTCAGCGATTCAGACTCATAGCTTTCTCCATATCACAATCCTTCTTGAAAAAAGATTTCCCTTTATCTTGGTTAAATGAATTATTTTTCTGTCCTTTTCTTAAGACATTTATAGTTGAATTTTGCAGATGGAATGCCACCCCAAAGCCAAACCTCCATGTCGCTTTTACGTTTTTTTCTTCTTCTTTCATTCGCTTGAAATATGTCTATAACTGCAATGTTGTCTCATTGTACGACGTCGTATTTTAAAAAAGAAGAAGAAACAAGAACAGGTTACATTACAGTGTTACTATTCTTTGCTTCCTTTATGGGCTCGGGTAACACTAAGTGACTTTGGTACTGGGTCAGGGGTAAGTCTACACAACATTTTCAAATAGACGTCATGCCTTGTTCAGGGCTCAGACTACTTCAAAGCCTATGCATCAGATGCAACACTCAAGTCTTCTAAAAGATTCACAATGTACCAACTCAATGTTCTTGAAGCTTCTTGGTAGAGATTGTGTCAACATTTTTGGCTTTACATTTTCTGATCTCTCACACACTCACTCTCTCCCTCTCAGCACACATATCTGTTTTCATCTTATATTCTTGGTAAAGAAACATGTCTGCCTAGGACAATGCATGTATAAAGGGTGCTCCAATTTCAGCATTTCTAGATACATGTAAGTTCTCTTATTGAACACCTTATCCAAAACTACAACTAATACACTTTAGTCGCTGACTATATCTATTTAAATGATAGTCCATCTCTCCTCACTCTCAAACCTCTTACAGGCTTAGCTGCAAGTTATCCCTTCTGATATTTCCACAGCATCTATGATTCAATGTTTTCAGTGTGTTCAAAGATGTTGGGCCAGTCAAATATGGCACCAAGACAGTCTTTTATGTATCCCCCACAAAATAAATGACATTTCCAAATCCTGTAGTCGACGACGAATGACACAGAGCAAGGTCATCTGCTCCATCCTGTTTTACCCCTGCCTACTAAGTGGGAAGTCCAGAGACTTCCACATAAAAATGTGGCAAATCCCCTAACTTGCTGGGTTTTCTCTTCCTCACTCAGTAACAGAACAGTCAGTCAGTTTTCTACACATCCAGAAATGAAATTCAATTTACAATTGAAGTTGTTTCTGTCCAAATTATGTGACAGTTTATCATTTGGTGCAAACCATGCAGTTTTAAGGGTTTCAATTACCAGAACTATACACATACATACCAACAATCTTTTTCCAACAACCTGTATCTAACAATAACATACCAGCATGCAACATTTCAACAAGAAACAATAGCTCATTCAGTGCCAAAGGATGATATATCGCCAAATGCAACTTTTTTTTTTTCAACTTAAGGACAGTGTATCGCCTCGCTAGGGTCGTCATGTTATTTGTTTCCTTTTGCAGCATCTTCCTCAATTTTAAATGTTCAGTAAGCAGAAATTTAGTGGGTTGTGTTAGCATAGCTGATAAGGAGCTGCACTGATGTCACAAGCGAGGTTGACAGCTGCATTCATCATCTCGATAAGTGAGGGAATGACTGACCATCTATTCCTCAATGTATTCAGACCTACATGTGACTGCCCCATCACATCACACACCCATATTAGGACATTGTTTTGAGACAAATTAAAACTGTTTAATGGAAATTTACCCTCATTATTCCCTTCATTCTAATTTATTGCATGCTTACCACCTTGATGGCTCGTAAGTTGCAGAATTATTTGTTTGTGGTAAGTTTTGTGATTTCAGAAACGGCAATACCCACTAGCTCTCATCTTGATTTTTTAAATATGATAAAAATATAAATACAATCCTCTTTAATGTTATATATAACACAAAACCCCTAAGTATGCTTTTCTGCCACCAATTTGATCCGTGCAAACCTACTCTGTTTAGCACTGAGTCAGTTAAGTACATTATACACAACCTTATTGTCCAGTTACGTCACACTCACAATTTTTCTGTAGTCCCTTGTGATTTCTTGAAACTCCTCTGCCAGTTTTCCCTGATCTTTCTGTTCTATGCTACTGATAATCCTCCAAGAAGCTCTGCGGGCACCAATGACATTCTTGTATGCCACAGACAGAAGGTTCCGCTCCTCCACTGTCAGTTCAGTATCCTGCTGGGCCACACTCTTCATGGCGGCCACCATCTCTGTAAACAACCAGAACAATACACAATATAGAATGGACATTTTCTAAATAACTGTAGTATATGTGCTTTTGGCTGTATATTACCAGGCCCCATAAGAGAAGCATAGTAACACTGTAGCCTCCCATTATGTTGCAAGAGGGTTGGCATCAAACTGGCTACCTCATCCCTATGAAATCCAACCCATCATAAACAAGTCTACAAGGGGTTTTGGTGGTTTAGAGTCCATTGAGAGATGGAAGGCAACTGCAGGAGACGATATAACAGAATGTGTAATTTTTTTTAAGACTTAAGTATATTAGCTACAAACAGAATGGGCATTTTTAACTCTTTCGGTGCCAAACAAAAATTGGGTCCTGACCAAACAGAAATTCATGGCAGAAAATTTGAAGTAGGGGTGTGTCACAAAAATGCTTTTAAAATGGTTAAAATGGTAGCAGATATTTTGTATTATATATCAAATTAAAGAGTGCACACAAGGAACATGACCGTGTTAATAATTAATTGATCAATCAATCATGTGCCATGACGGAAAGCGTGGGCGGTCGTGACTCGCCATTTCACTCAATCACCAGAGTCATGGATCAGCTCAGTGTTCTTGTCTCGTCCATGCCATGTGGCCAAGCAATCCAGGTATTTTCCTCTCGGTCTTCCTCTTGGTCTGTTCCCTTCGATCTTGCTAGTTGTCACTTTCTCCAATCCATTTCTTCTCATAACATGTCCAAAAAATTTTGACTGTATGTCTAATTTCTCTAATCAATTTGCGATTTTAATTTGTCTCCTGTAGTACTTGGTCATTGGTTTTATCTGTCTGCCCATGGTATTCTTTGCATTTCCCTCAGAAACCACATTTCTGCAGCCATCAGATGTTTTTCAGCTTGACTGCACATTGTCCAAGTTTCACATCCATACAAAAGAACAGGCTCTATGTATCCCCTCAACACTCTTTTCTCGTTTCAATTGACATCTTTTTATTGGTCAGAATGTTTTTTATCTTGTTAAAGGCTACTTTCGCCATGGCGATTCTTGTTCTAATCTCTTCAAGGCATCTCCCATCAGATTTTATGACTGTTCCGAGATAATTGTACTGATTCACTTGTTGAAGAATATTCCCATTTACTTGTATACTACATTGTGGTATTTCGTTCTTCCTAGTGATGACCATAACTTGTGTCTTCTTACAATTCCAACCCCAGCTGCTCACTGTGTACAACAACTGCGTCTACTAATTGTTGTAGATCTTGTGCATTGTCTGCAATCATCTGCATATCTAATGTTATTGATGTTTTGTCCTCCAATGCTGATTCCATTTATATCTTCTACATTCCTGAAAATATTTTCACCCAGCACACCAGCATGCCCCGGAGAAAAGATCCAGACGATGCTTGTCACCCGTGACTTCCGAAGCAAAGCAAGCCACTCTGCACGAAGTTTGCCTGTCCTCACCCTACTCAGCATGCTTTCTGAGTCAGTTACAATCACGATGTGTGTATCGCATTCTCCATCCAGCGGAAAGCTGCACTGACCGCCTCCACCTCCATTCTTAAGCTACATGTTGTGGTATCATATGCCAGGCTCTCCTGCACCAAACGGCGACCATTAGCTTTTGCTAAGAACCCCCAGGCACTTCTCCTGCCTCTCAACACCGAACCATCTGTGTATATAATCACATCACCCGGGCGAGCATTATCCTGAATTTTTGTGATGTGACTCATACTAATTGTTCTATGTTGATCACATTCCAAGGCTCCTGATTTCTTTGGGATTGCAATCAATAAAGAATTACATAATTCAGAAGGTATATCTCCGGTATCATATAATGTGTTCAGCAGTCTGGTGACTTGATCATATATATATATATATATATATATATATATATATATATATATATATATATATATATATATATATATAACATACTGCTCATTTTATTATTCATATCCTCTATTTGGTATTTGCTGGGATGATTCAATTAGTTAATCGACCAGTAATTCTCACTGAACGTCAAATCATTCATGTCCATAAGTACTCCATCCCCTCCTCAATATCTCTATCAGCGTGTAGTGGTCAACACAAATTCTATCTTGGGTGTCTATTCTTCTTTGGTCACCCTACATAACACTCTTGTATATCTTCATCCTTTTAAACCTGTTTGTACGATCTGCATATTCACTGTCAATTTATTCATTTAATAGTCCTGTCTCTCTGGCAGCACTCACTATATCAGCCCAGTCCATTGCTCATCCACTTGCTACAGTAACCTGGCTGGCAAGCATGTCAGCTTTTCATTTCCTCTCACACCCTGGCACAAAAATGAAGAGTTTTCGCCCTTGACCTCCTCAGGGACTCCACCCACTGTCTTTAAACCCAGCCCATCTCAAATCTTCCTGAGCATACTCATTAAGTCACTGAGAAAGCATGCCTGGGATAATTTAGTTAGCCTAGCAGATATTGCTACATCTCAGGCAAATCCTCTGAAATACCCATATCACATCAGTTTTATTTCTATTGCTGAATATCCCACTGTAAAGAAACTTTTTAAATTAATTAGCAGTCATTTTTTTATGTTAATTTAGGCTGTAACATGTTTTTATAACACTACAACATGATCTTTTCATTTATTTTAACAGACTACAAAAATAAAATGTGCAATTGGTATTTCAGAGTTAGAAAAATTTAGATGTGAAAAATTAATAAGCAGCCAATTTTAATTTGGACAAAAACATCTTATCAGTACAACATGGCCTTTTTAGCCGATTGCCTGCTGCGAGCCAGTAGGTCGGCGCAATGGAACGGTGCTGGTCTGCCAGAAGCCAATCCATCGACTTGGTAAAGACAGTGTGTTATTTTTTTCACTTCTCGTATTTTCTGCAATTTTTAGCGCCCGGAAATGACGATTTACACATAAAAGATTGCCCTTCGATCAGTGTCAGACAAGACGTGTGGATGCATTGTTTTTGGGAGAAAACGAGTGTTTCTTCTTTCTCTGCATTCATCCGGAGTTTTTTTTTTCTGACGTGATTGCGTTGTGCCTGTTTACAGCAGAGCTGCGTTCTTGCGCCGTTAGGCCAACACATCCGACTTCTGCGGGCATTTGTTGACCGGGTTAACCTTCCTGGGAAATGAGTGTTTAAGTGGTTTGTTTTGATTATTTTAGAAATGGCTGGATGTAGATTTACATCAGATCAAGCAAGATTGTTGTTTGAAACGGTTTTAGATGGTAGTGATTCTGACTTGAACGATTGTGTGGAAGATTCTGATAGTGAGTCTAGTTTTTCAGCACATGGTGATAGGGAAAACAACAATGACAGTGGAAGTTTGTCATCAACTGAGGTGTCTGACAATGAATATCAGGATGTCAGAATTACTGCAAAGCGCAAAGGAAAGCAAACAGTAATAGACCACACTTGTGCCCCAAATTTTGCATTGTAGCCGATCACAAATAAGCTTAACAGTATTTTAAATAATAAACAGAAATGTGCATATATTGTCAATCTCAAAGTGCCTTCCTGATTTTCTCAATTTTGTGTGAAAATGACGTGCTTCAAAATATGCAGTTATAATTATTTTTGGATGGTTTTAAGAAGCAAATCTTATATTTGTGAACAAAAGTGAAGTGTTTATCATAATTCAGTAAATTTATCAGGATTATATTCAAAGGATAACGCTTTGATAAGTATAAATTTTTAATAATTTTCATTCCTTTTATTTAACCTGCTGTTACAAAACATATCAATATTGTTATTTTGTAAACATCTCACATAATTAGTAACACTGTCATGTTCCCTGTGCAATCTCCTTTAATCTGATATATCATGCAATATACATCTGCTACAATTTTAACCATTTTCACATCATTATTGTTACACACCCCTACTTCCCATTTTCTGCCATGAATTTCTGTTTGGTCAGGTCCTACTTTTTTGTTAGGCAGTGAATCAGTTAAGTGTGCTTGTTACCACAGTCCAGGTTAAGCGCCAGCATGTAGCAGCATTCTCTTCAACCAGTATCAGTAAGACTTGGGTCAACGCAGGAAAATATGGCCAATTGTGGACAACTGAAGAAGATGCTCTAAGATATATGATAGTGTTCAGAGCCTAATACTGAGTAGTGAAGGTTGTTTGCTGCTACTGTTTTTTCCATGGGATTTTATTTTGGCATTCACTCGTTCTGAACTCAAGCGTATTCCATACATATGCTACTACTTCTAGTGCACAGGACTGATTTTTGTATGCAGATTCGCTTTTCCTATTACCAGCGCCCCCTACCATCAACCAAACCCACTTTAACTTAAGTTTCTTGTAATTTACATCCCCGAGTCAAGGACAAAAAGTCAACATTTTAATCAAACTGACCAGTGTAGGGGCTGAACCCAATACCTTGGTGTCAGCCCACTGAAAGTTTAAGGGCAAGCGCCCACTCGGCCATGCTGACCTCCTTTTCATGAGATAACGGTAGCTCAGAAAAATTGGTAAAAGATTATGCTAGTAACCAATTGATGACATTGTATTTTTTTTGCGCTCACTCGCTTTGAACTCAAGCCTAGTCCATACACACTAATTATAGTAGTGATGGACTGAATTTTGCGTGTGGATTAGCTTTCCCTATTAATTTAACAGTGCCCCTTGCTATCACACACACCCACTCCGACTTCAGAGGTACTTGTAATTCACGTCCCCAAGTCAAGGATAACTGGTCAACATTTTAGTCTAGCTATCCGGTGTAGGGGCTGAACTGCTAACCTCTGCATCAGTACACCGGATTGTTAATATGCGTTCTTACCCATTCAGCCATGCGGACCTGCTGACGTATATGAAATAAGGGATATCAGTTGTAAATATAATTACTCAAGCTGAAAATACCGATAAGAATTCAATGATTGAATACACTGCTGCTAAGTAATCATCATCATGTGTCATGTCAATACAATAAGCTGGGGGAAGGGTCATAGGATCAGCTGTCATCTTGTCTCGACCATGCCATGTGGCCAAGCCATCCAGAAATTTGCTTCCCTGCTTTCCCCTTGTTCTTTTCCCCTCAACCGTGACAGTTGTCACCAAGTTCTCTACAAATTGACAAAACATGATTTTCTAGGTATCTGTACCTACCATAATGAAGGTTTCTAGATACAGCATTTGTAAAGAAAGTAGTTTGTCATTGCTTTCCCTCTTAGCAGTGACTATACTGGTCAATGGTCGTAGTGATTGGCTCAGAAATAGAGATACTCTGCCGACAGCAGTGAAATTGGAGACCTACAGCTGTCAACTGCTCTTCTACTTCATCCACCCACCTGCACAAATGCCAATGGTTTCAGGTAACCCTGATCAGCAGGGGGCTAAACAAACATAGTTTGCATTATCCAGGTACCAATATCCCATTAGATGTCTTTGGCCTTCACAATCTACCAGTACCAAAACTTGTCAGAAAAGAGTTCAATGTGATCTGGGATTTTTTTCATTAGCCAACAGAAATAAGACTGGTTGTTTTTACACAATATCAAAGACAACTTTACTACACCAATAAGATAACTTAAATGGCTAGCCTTGTATAGACTTGAGCTCATGTTTAATCACTTAGCAACGACTATTGTTGAAAAATTAGGGATGCACCCGTTCATTGTAAATTGTATTTCAACTATTTCAGTGTTGGGGATGTGATGTCCGCATGTAATGTACCAGAGCGAAAAATTGAAACCCCGTCTGCTTGCAAGGAAAATAAGTTTCTACTGACTTTTCTATAATTAGACAAGATATTTATTGACTCAAACGTCCACTGCAATCATGTTATACAGTCAGAGGGGCGCTTGTTTTAAGAATTCGTATATTTCTAATGACAATTCTTAACAAGATGGCGCCTGCCATTGAAAGGAAAGGAATGCAGTAGTTAAGGAATGCTGATTTTAAAACTGATATTTCAGTTAATGCCTTAATATTTGAGCTTTTGGACTTAATTTCCGTAAAGGTGAAGACATTTTCTAAATGCACTGTTATGCTTACATGGAATGAATCATGATTTGTTGAGTTTTTGACTGATTTTACAACGCAAGTCATAATACCGTTAAAAGTGCAAAAATCCAACAAATGGTGCCAACGGCAAGGGTCACTATGAAAAGGCACTTACCATCATACCGCTCAGCTTGCTCAGCAAGCTTAGCTTTATAAACACACTCCTCCCTTGTTGTCATTTCGGAAATAGGAAGATGTCAATTTTACAACGACGATTGAAAGCGATTAAAACACAAAATAAATCTGCCCTTCCAAAATGGCCGCACCCGCTACAGACTGAAAAAGTAGTTCCTACTTGTAAGCAAAGTTAAATCATTCCGCCTAGTGAGCAGTCTCTAAGGCTAGGCCCATTCAAGCTTAGCAACTCACGGTAACGTGAAGTGGCGAGAGATGTCGCAGCTTATCATATGCGACATTTTTTCTTTATCTGTTTTTGTTTTCAATATCCCGTTCATTCCTCCTGGGCTGTAACTGGAATAAATATTATATGTTGTACATCGTTAAACATTCTATTTATTTTTAATTGTTCACAAATAATGTTATTCAACATATGTTATAATAGATAAATTGAGACTCTTTCATACGGTTGAGTATGTTTATACTGATTATCATATATTATATATAGTTAAGCATTATTTGTTTTTGTTTTCAATGTCCTGTTCAATCTTCCTGGATTATAATCGGGATATATATTATTTATATGTTGTACATATTTCAACCTTCATTTTTGTGTATAATTATTCATAGATAGTTATTTTAACATGTTACATTGATATATAATTTATATTTATCTCCTCGCCTTCCCATTGCTCTTTTCCCGTCAATCTTGCTAGTTGTCACTAAATGTTCTAGTTTATTTCTCTGCATAATGTGCGCTAAAAATCTTGACTGACATCACATGATTTCTGGAATCAATGAACGGTTTTCATTTGTTTTTTGCTCATTCGTTATTATCACGATTAAGCCATTAAAATTTGATTCAGTCAGGATTTCCAACAATGTGTACAGGCTGAAATGATAAGAGTGCTCGTTCTTAAATTTCTGCTGCGCTGATGGCAGGATCAATCAATCAATCAGGTGCTGTTTCCACAATGAAGGTTGGCTGCAATGGATCTCCAACACTGTCTGTCTCTCGTCAGATTGATGTTCGTCCATCTCTTGATGTTATCTTCCCACTTATAACGTTGTCTACCTTTTCAGCTCTTGTCCTCAACCTTGTCCTTGTGAGACTACGGTCAGTAACCGACTACCACAAGGACGCACGGATTGCAGTCTCTGCACTGAGGACATCAGCTTTTAACTACATGCCAGACCTAACTCCTCATCCCAACTTTCATCCTAACCATAACTATTAGGGCGGGATAGGGGTTCAATCCCTGCACCGGCATTAAGCTGGACTCAAACGTTGACTTCTCGTTCATAAGGCAATGACAAACTACTGAGAGTAAAATTGCCTAGAAAAAACCTGGGGTTGATGGCAACATCCCGCAAATGGCATACAATATTTGTTTAACTGTTTCAGTGCCATGGGATGATTAATCGTTTTAGGTGACTTCACGTATCTGCCATGGACTTATATACAGTTGCTTTCCTTATTCAACCCTCTTTAATTTGATACATAATGCCACATGTCTGCTAGAAGTGCATGTCAGTGTACTAGAAGTAGTAACATTTGCATGGACTACGCTTGAGTTCAAAGCGAAAGAGCGCAGATAAAAGACAAAAATTGCTAATGTCCTTTTGTAGCTAAGTTTCCCGGCAACCAATAATTTTAGACCCAGTCCGCCACTGCTCTGAGCCCTATGATGTTCAACGAATTTAGAGATACAAAGATAAAAGATAAGAATTTATTACATATGCCCTTCGTTTTATAATATGAATTCTTATAGAACCTTGAGGCCATTACAATCACTTGAAGTAGAGGAAAGAAGTACAAATTAAAGGACTCACTAAGTTATCGCATGTTGTTTTAAGCACATTGCAGTAAACCCTGTCATTTATTGACTGATTTACTAGGCAACTGTATGGTCAGTAAGTTACCATTGCTTTCTGAACGACCGACACCTCATTCTATCAAAATCAACGCAAATAAATATACTTCTAAATCGTCCGCGGCTGATTTCCAACTCGCCACTCAGTGTGTCGGGGAATTGTGAAACTGCGTTTCACTAACTCCTACGCACCCTTGCTGATAATAAATTATAATGTTGCATGTTCTTTGCAAGACCAGGACGTGTCGATCAAGCTTAAGTTTATTTCCTAGACAATTATACGTTCACTGTTTTGCCGTTGCTTTCTGAACGAGAACGTTGAAGTCCAACTGACCCGCCTAGAGCTTCATCCCGCTACGTCGACATCAGCGCATCGTAAGTTTAAGCGCTTAGGGCGATTTTATCCGCTGTTACTACAGAAGGACATTACATTATAATGCCCGGAAACCCTGAGGTGACGAAGCAACGGGTTCATACATCATTCACAACATTTATTTATAGTTCTTCCCTAAATTCCTGAGCAGCAAGATCCGGCCTCGTGGGGTCGCACTTTTTTTTTCCCATTGGGACAGAACAGCGTTCCCGTGGAAGACAGATTTTGTGTAAGAATGTGCTACTTTGAGCAATGTCAGTGCTATCACTACACGACTTAACTATGTAAGCGGCGGAATGTAGTACACGTGAACAGTTCGTGTGAGTCACGCGTCTTAAGACAAAGTCAGGTATGACGAATGATCACGTGATGGCGGTATTTGAGGATAATTGGAAAACCCCGTACTAGTAATATCGTTAGCAGTCAGGCGCGCGGTTCTTGCCAGGTTTGCTTTTAAGAGAAGCCACTAGTGTGGGATGGGTGGCATTTTGTGGGAAAACAAAACATGTATACACATCAGCGTTTCGGTTAAGGTACAAGAAAAAAAAATATCTGCGAAATACACATAATTATCAATAGGGAAAACACTGAGGTGTATTGAGGCTGAGGTAGCTGGTTCAATCCCTTACATAGGTCAGCTGGACTAAAATGCAACACGTAATTCCGCACAACGTTAGAAACACATCTGCGGGCGATTCGGAAGCAGACCGCCTTACGTTAATTTCCATACAATGGTATGAGTGCTTGTCGTTCAGCAAGTAATGCAAACTACTGAAAGTAAACTTGCCCAGGAATCACAGTCAAAAATGCTGAAGTTGGCTGTAAAGGATATTTGCTACTATGCGTTCTAATTTATTTTTGCTTACGATGTGCCCCTAAAACTTGACTATGTCTAATTGTTTTTTAATCAGTTGACGGTTTTCTTTTGTTTCTTCCCTGCAAAAGTCGGATGTGTCGGCCTAACGGCGCAAGAACGCAGCTCTGCTGTAAACAGGCACAATGCAATCACGTCCGGAAAAAAAGAGAAAAAAACACTCCCGGATGAACGCAGAAGAAGAAGAAGATTTGTTTCTTCTAGATCTGTCTTATTCTTTCTTTCTTTTTTTTTTCCCCATCTATCCATGGTATTCTTTGCATTTTCCTCTAAAACTACATTTCCACTGCCATTAGATTTTTCTCAGCTTGTCTGCTTATGCTTGTCTCCATGTTTTATGTGAATATGTTCTTATTCCGAGTTCGTCCGAAATGTTGTTTTAGACGTAATTGCATTGTGCCTGTTTACAACCTGCGATGTTTGCACCTCTCGGCCGACTTCTTCGGGCATTTGTTGACCGGGTTAACCTTCCCTGGTACATGTATTGTTTTTTTTTTGTTTCTTTCTCATTTTCTCACTGCAATGTACAGCTTTTTATCAGTCAGTATATTTTCCATCCTATCAAAGACTACACTTGGCCATAGCGATTCCACTTGTAATCTCCACTTGACGTGACAGTCTCATCATCTCATCTCATCCTGTACCTTGGCGGTGTCGTGGTGAAGCATAAACAGCGGGAGACTGCCCGTTATGTAACCTAAATTGATGTTCTGTGCACAGACTTGGCGAAACGGTGCACAGACAATCTGCATGTCTTGGCCACGTGGTGATCCACGACTCTGGTGATCGCGTGAGATTGCGAAACTTGACCACCCACGCTTATCGCATGGCACATGATGAATGAATGTTGAGTTAAGTTGAGCTAAGAACCGACATCACTGCACCCAGGACATTCCCATATGCGCTCCGTCCCCTCGTTCAACGGCCAACGAAGAGTCACACTACTAATCGTTCCTATCACTATCTGATTGAAAGCTCTTCTGGTTTTCCCTCTCAGTTTTGAGATTCTACCAGAACCCCAACCAATCCCCAGCAATCTAATCCTTTCCACATACGGGTTCTCAATCTGTTCCTCCATCTTCTCCACCTACTCCTACAGGCGCACGACCACCTCTCTCTTGTCTATAGGTAATCGACCACCAAGAGGTGCATTCCCTGCCAGCCTATCAGCCTGTTCATTCCCTCGCACTCCCGCATCGCCATGGCAAAAAATCAATACATTACAATCTGTGACCTCTGAAGCGAGATGAGCCATTCCACACGAAACATCCCTTTCTCCACTTTACTAAGGAATACCAACGCAAACGGGAAGAAGCACGTATAGGGCTGATTTAATCGGCGGATATTGAGGAGACACCGAGTCTAGCCCGACCTGGATGCAAAGCCTGGTCAAGCATGTATAGGGCTGATTTAATCGGCGGATACTGAGGAGACACCGAGTCTAGCCCGACCTGGATGCAAAGCCTGGTCAAGCATGTCAATAACGCCGTTGTGAGAAAGAGTGGAGATACCACAAACAACGCCTTGTGGGGACAGTCAGCAGTAATGATACTTTGGTATGGCTGCTGCATAGGAAGACTCAGCCCGCATGAGAATGTGCAGTGACGTCATTCGACGTAACGTAAAATAAGAAATACTTAAAACGTGAAGAACACGTTTTAAACATAGAACTAATCTCAAGCCAGTTCGTATGTGCTGTGTTGAATTATGATCTGACTACATCTTAATATGCCTCTACACAGATGTGACGTTCAAGGGCCGGTCTTCTAAACGCCCTGGTTGGTGAGCTTGGAGAGGGAAAGAAGAGTCCTGCAACCCAGTTCCCGTGAAGATGGTACTTTGGTACCGGGCCGGGAGACAAGTCTCTACACTAACCTCGCTCCGGTAGATGTAAGCCCTTGTAGAAGTCTGAACGGCACTGCATCGACTTCAGGAGTTAACAAACTCAGCTCTTCCAGAGGACTAACCAACAAATCACCCAGTAAACCAACTTGCCAGTCAGCCAGCCAAATAACAAGCCAGCCGACCAATCTACCAGCCAGCCAAACAACAAGCCAGTCGACTAATCTACCAACCAGCCAGCCGACCAATCTACCAGCCAGCCAAACAACAAGCCAGCCGACTAATCTACCAACCAGCCAGCCGACCAATCTATCAACCAGCCAAACAACAAGCCAGCCAACTAATCTACCAACTAGCCAGCCGACCAATCTATCAGCCAGCCAAACAACAAGCCAGCCGACTAATCTACCAACCAGACAGCCGACCAATCTACCAGCCAGCCAAACAATAAGCCAGCCGACTAATCTACCAACCAGCCAGCCGACCAATCTATCAGCCAGCCAAACAACAAGCCAGCCGACTAATCTACCAACCAGCCAGCCGACCAATCTATCAGCCAGCCAAACAACAAGCCAGCCGACTAATCTACCAACCAGCCAGCCGACAAATCTACCAGCCAGCCAAACAACAAGCCAGTCGACCAATCTACCAGCCAGCCAGCCGACCAATCTACCAACCAGCCAGCCGACCAATCTATCAGCCAGCCAAACAACAAGCCAGCCCATTAATCTACCAACCAGCCAGCCGACCAATCTATCAGCCAGCCAAACAACAAGCCAGCCGACTAATCTACCAACCAGACAGCCGACCAATCTACCAGCCAGCCAAACAACAAGCCAGCCGACTAATCTACCAAACCAGCCAGCCGACCAATCTATCAGCCAGCCAAACAACAAGCCAGCCGACTAATCTACCAACCAGACAGCCGACCAATCTAACAGCCAGCCAAACAACAAGCCAGCCGACTAATCTACCAACCAGCCAGCCGACCAATCTATCAGCCAGCCAAACAACAAGCCAGCCGACTAATCTACCAACCAACCAGCCAGCCGACCAATCTACCAGCCAGCCAAACAACAAGCCAGCCGACTAATCTACCAACCAGCCAGCCGACCAATCTATCAGCCAGCCAAACAACAAGCCAGCCGACTAATCTACCAACCAGCCAGCCGACCAATCTACCAGCCAGCCAAACAACAAGACAGTCGACTAATCTACCAACCAGCCAGCCGACCAATCTACCAGCCAGCCAAACAACAAGCCAGCCGGCCAATCTATCAGCCAGCCAAACAACAAGCCAGTCGACTAATCTACCAGCCAAACAACCAGCCAGTCAACCAGTTCGCTTTATAAAAACGTATATAAAGATTATATCCCGTTAAAAGACGTAACTATACTGGGGGGAGTGGTGTAAGGTTGAAGGTAAGCGTGCAAGACTCAAGACGTCAACAAGGATACAGGTGGGGAGGTAAGGTTGAAGGCAAGAGGTTGACAACGCTACATGTCCGGAGATTAAAAAAAATAATATGGACGAACAGCAATCTGACAGAATGTACAATCAAGGCGAGAGTCAGACAAGTGCTGGAGATCCATTGCAGTCAACCTTCATTGTGGAGACGGCACCTAGTTGATGACAGAAAGGTAATCAGCATGTAAACTGATTCATTCTGTCAAGGGGTGGGAGAAAGAGAGGCATGCTCTTTTACTCAGCACGCCACATGATGATGAGGTATAATGTCCGTAGCATACTTGGCTGCTTGAATTTATTTGAAACCCTTTCCATATGACACCCTCTCGGGACGCGGCACTGTCTGCTATGAAATTACCCGCTTCGTATTTCTGCAAATCGGTACTTCGTTTCATCAGCCCAACTCACAGACAAACACTCACTGAGTGCGCCTGCAACCGACCTGACATGCTGCACACTAATAATAGACAAGACACTTCGACGACGTGAAACTGACTGTAAACCTCCAGCTATTGTTCCCAACCGGGAAACTAGTAGTGGGGTGTTGTATTGTTGAACGCGCATGCGGATGTTTTTTGGTCCTTAGCTGTTGTTCCCTTTTCAACCCGCATTCCTGTGCGAGATGCATATCAAAAGCTGGTGTTGGTTCACACAGGGACGGTTTCAATTTACCGTAGATCCGGTAGGCCTCTCCAATCTCCTTCCGCGGATTCCCCGGCACCGCTTTGCTTTTGCATAGACTGCGGGGTATCACTGCACGCCGCTTGCGGTTGCAACTATTGATTGATCAGTGTGCGCGCGTCTGCCCACCGCCCTTTTCTCTTTAAACTAATCCCACTACTCTTTCTCTTCGACTTTTCCTCTTTAAACAAAATTCTTCTTCTTCTCCTCATCTCCCAAATGAAGTTTTGAAAAATCGTTTAAAAGGCAAGGGGGTTCACTTCATTGCACTGGGTTTGATCACACATGGCTCGGTCTCTTTCCGCCTGCTGAAAGCATCATACACAGCACGATCTCATTAGCTCCAGCACCATCTACAGGAGTGCCAATTGCTCACTCCCTTTGAACTCAAGCCTAGTCCATACACACTACTTCCGGTAGTGCTGGACTGAATTTTGAGTGTGGATTAGCTTTCCCTATTAACAGTGTCCCTCGCCATCAGCCTAACCCAATCCGACTTCAGAGGTACTTGTAATTTACGTCCTAAAGTCAAGGACAATAGGTCAACATTTTAATCCAACTGTCCGGTGTAGGGGTTGAACCCCTTACCTCAGCATCAGCAGACCGGATGTTTAAGCACACGCGTTCTTATCCATTCGGCCATGCTGACCTATAAATGGTGTATAAAACCTCAACCAACTCACGCCCTGCTATTTGTGCACTTATTGTTCATTATTGGTTGATGTTGCAGCTGAAGTATGCTACGTGATATGGTAACCAGTTCCCTGCCAACTCTCCTTATGCGCCACTTACGGCATGCATGGTAGGGTACAGTGTTGCTATTCTTTGCTTGTAGAACAATGTTAACTTCACGGTAATTGCAGAGTCACTGAAGACATCTTTCTGCCAACACAACCCTGGAATTAGATGCCAAATTGCTATGGCCTTGGTGTATTTCCGTCCAAAGATGATGTCATACTTTGAACTATGAATTCGTTTTGGGTTGGTTAGTTTGACTGAATATCATCTATGTGGTTTCTGGTTAGTAGATTGATTTTTTGGCCGTAGGACTCTCAGCTTTCACTTCTTTCAAAATATCTTTATGACTTTTAATCGGTCCACGTCGTGGTCATCAATCTTCTATACAAGCACATCTCTGCGGATTCCATGCAATTCCTAACTTGTCTGCTATCAGCTCTCATATCACAATATGATTCATCTATTCACTTCATATTTGGTTTTTATTTGCTGGCTTTGAACCCAAGCCAGCCCTTACATGTGGTACTACTTCTAGTGCACTGGACTGATTTTTGTGTGCGGATTAATTTTCCCTATTACCAGTGTCCCTCGCCATCAGGCGAACCCACTCCGACTTCATAGGTACTTGTAATTTACGTCCTCAAGTCTAGGACAAGAAGTCAGCATTTTAGTCCAACTGACCGGTGGAGGGGGTGAATTTTCTACCTCGGCATCAGCACACTGGAAGTTTACGAGCAAGCTCTCTTATCAACTCGGCCACGCTGACCACCAAGAATAAAACTAGTGAAGCTGCGGTAAAGACGTGGACATGTGAACAATATAAATTAGCACAAAACAATTACAGAACAGAATTACGAAAAATACAGGACGTTGTGGCAACTAGCCTTCATCAGCAAATAAATACATACACAAAACATAACATATAATCACGGAGAAGACCCTCCAGTGACAATATTAAGGCATAAGAACGGGATGAGAAGAGTGAAAAGATGAACAAATGTGAACAATGAAGAGAAAATTAAAAATAAAAAAAAAAAAACCGTTTTGCTACTTACCTCAGAATCCCAGGCGTTTTCTACATTTTCGTTTTCTCTGTATTGTTCTCCTTTTTTCATCTTTTCACTCTTCTCATCCTGTTCTTATGCCTTAATGTTGCCACTGGAGGGTCTTCTCGGTGATTATATGTTGTGTTTTGTGTATGTATTTGTTTGCTAATGAAGGCTAGTTGCCGCAACATCCTATATTTGTCGTAATTCTGTTATATAAAGCTGCATTTCTCGGTGTTATTTTATATTGTTTACATCCCCTCCCAGAAGAAATATAAGAGCAAAAACACAAATGATATAGTTATACAATAGTTATTACAGTTATTACAACCACAACAACAAAGTCAGAGAAAAACCAGAATTAACAACCCAGAATCTTCACACCGGCTTAATTATTTTCACATCCACAAAACCATTTATGTGATTTATCACTATGTTAACAATATATTCAATGATTAATGAAAGACGGGGCATACTAGGCAATTTGTGTAACAAATAAAGAAGGGAGAATTTTCTTTTCAAATCATCACTGATTAATAAACATTAATTTTGCGGTGTATTTTTTTCATTTTTAAGAGCATGCATCTTTCCCATTGCAATATGCGATGTGAGACCTGGACACTTACTAAACAAGCTGAACAGCGCATAAATGCTTTTAAATATAAATGTTCTAGATGGGTTCTAAGCATATCTTGGATACAGAAAAGAACAAATGCATTCATATGACAAAAACTGAATACTTAAGAAAGTTGGCTACTAAAAACGATAAAACAAAGAAAATATAAATATTTTGGTCACTTGAAACGTCATGAAAGTTTGGAAAGAACAATCATGGAGGGGTATATACCAGGGAAGTGAAGAAGAGGAAGGCCAAAGAGAAGATGGGCTTTTGAGTATAACTGTTATTCACACAGCAACCATCACCATCATGTGTTCTGCAAACAAGCACAGGTGTTCATGTCTCTCCACAGATCTCAGTCCATGGTGTTCTGGATCAAGTCTGCTGATATTCCTCCATGCCATCACACAAACTCCCTAAACGAGTTTTTTACGGCGAGCTGTGCTGTCGTAAATGCTCCCAAGGCGGCTAGAGGAAACGCTTTAAAGATACTCTGAAGATCTCACTAAAAGCTTTTGGAATTCATCACGACATTTGGGAGACTGCTGCCAAAGACCGAAATTCATGGAGTACATCATTACGCAAGGGTATAGTCACGTGTGAAGGAAACAGAACTGCAAGAGCTGTGAATAAAGGCTGGACAAAACACCCACTGTAAGAGATCCGTCTTCTAGAACGTCAAGCATTCTTTGCCCACATTGTCAAAGAACATTTTGAGCCAAAATAGGCCTTATCAGCCATCTTAGAACTCAGGCTCCAAACTTTCAATCCCACTGGATGAAATCAATAGTCATCATCATTCTTGAAGGACAAACACCATTATGCCAGCACCTCAGTCCATCCTGCAACATTTCTCTCGGCCTGCCCTGTCTCTTCTTCCACTGATCTTTCCCGCTGTCATTATTTTGTTCTTCGCTCGCTGTTAACTCTAGTGTAGTCCACATACATGATATTATCTCTAGTAGTTGCCACCACTAGGGAGTGCACTAGACTGATGCTTGTGTGTGGGCTCATCTCACCGCGTCCCTCTTGTACCTTGCGGTGTTGAGGTGAAGCATAAACAGTGGGAGAGTGCCCGTTTATGGGCTTCATGTATTGAGATTCCCATGGTCTCTGCTGTTCCCTCTGTCCATCATGTACATTGCATGGGGACTAGCTTTCCCTATTACCAGTATCCCTCGTCATCAGGCGTACCCACTCTGATTTCTGAGGTACTTGTAATTTACGCCCCCAAGTCAAGGAGGAGAATTCATTATTTTAGATCAGCTGAGCGGTGTGGGGATTGAACCCGCTAATTAGGCATCAGCAAGTTGTCACGATGTCTTTCTTCCCATTATAAGACCAAAGGAAGCTCATTCACTGCCAAACAAACCGTATGCTCTGCTCAGCAATGGTGAAATTTAAAGAGTCTTCACGTAAAACTGTTGACACATAACATTGTTATTTGCCCAGCAGTAAGTGAGTTTTCACATAAAACTGTTGACATATAACATTGTTATTAGTAATATTAGCCCAGCAGTAAGTGAGTTTTCACATAAAACTGTTTCCATATAACAATGTTATTTACCCAGCATCAGGTAAGTGAGTTTTCACATAAAACTGTTTCCATGTAACATTGTTATTTACCCAGCACCAGGTAAGTGAGTTTTCACATAAAACTGTTTACATGTATTATTTACCCAGCATCAGGTAAGTGAGTTTTCACATAAAACTGTTTACCTGTAACATTATTCTGTAACCAGCATCAAGAAAATGAGTTTCTGGGTGTGAACATTCAGAATCATGGAAATAAAACACATTGTTGAGTAGACCTGTTAATTAATTAGCACTGATGACACAAACGAGTTTGCAAAGTAATTAGGTTTTTCAGTTACAGAGTTATTCATTTTAGCATCAATGAAATAACACAAATTTAACTGCATGAACTCTCCATCAATGAAATGAGTACATGAGAATTTAAATAACAAAATGTCGAAACTTGCATGAAGTTACTTATCACAAACCGTATCCGATATTAAACAAAAAGTCATGGAAGCTGACGTGACTGAATGGTGTAACACACTCACACTTCTCCGGTTACCATGGTAGGGGGTTACCATGGCAGGGGGTTAGTTCTGCTCACCAGTCAGTTGGATTTACATGTTAACTTACTGTCCTTTAAGTTAGTTGCATATCCTTTACAAGACGTTGCAGCCAACTCCAGCATTTCTGGGCCGTTCGTGATTCTTGAGCAAGTTTATGTTCAGTAGTTTGCCACTGCTTTCTGAACAAACGGCACACATACTATTGTAACGAAACAAACACAAGGCGGTCTGCTTCCAAATCGGTCACAGCCGTGTTTCGAACGCAGCATGCGGGATTACAAATTGCATTCGTAAGCCCTTTGCCACAGAGCCGGCTTGAAATGAGGATGTAATTCACAAGTACATCAGAAGTCGGAGTGTCCTGAGAGCTGTGATGTCAGCTCTTGACCCAACTCAACTGAACTCTAGCTGTCATGTGACTAATTCCACTTCTATGATAAAGGTTAAAGTCAAATCAATTATAAAAAAACTAGGCATACGTGATTTAAAAATGTACTCGCATAGCAGATATGGCCTTTAGGGTGTAAAGTGTTGGGTTATCACATATTTTAGGTACCTCTAAAGTTGGAGTGGGTTCGCCTGATGGCGAGGAACACTGGTGATGGGGAAAGCTATTCTACATGCAAACATCAGTCCAGCGTGCTACCCTGTAGTGGAACCGACTAGAGGTAGCAGGACTTGTATGGCTACACTTGAATTCAAAGTGAGCGAACTAAAGATATCCGTGAAGGTTAACCTGGTCAACAAATTCCCGCAGAAGTCAGATGTGTTGGCCTAAGAACACAGCTCTGCTGTAAACAGGCACAACGCAATCACGTCCAAAAAAAATCCGGATGAACGCAGAAGAAGAAGAATCAAACATATTTTAGGCCATGAAATATGAGGTAGGGTGCCCTGCTCCCTTGTTCATCATATTTCTTTTCGGGATCAGCATGGCCGAATGGATAAGAGCGCTTGTTCTGAAACAACCGATGTGCTGATGCTGAGGTAAGGGGTTCAACCCCTACACCATCAGTTGGACTAAAATGTTGATTTCTTGTCCTTGACTTGGGGACGTAAATTACAAGTACCCCTGAAGTCAGAGTGGGTTCGCTTGATGGCGAGGGACACTGGTAACAGGGAAAGTTATTCCACACACAAAATTCAATCCAGTGCTACTACAGAAGTAGTGTGTATGGACTATGATTGAGTTCGAAGCAAGCAAGCACACTCACACAAACAAATTATTTCTTTTCCAGACAATTTCCAAAAAACTTATAACTCTGTGTCTGGTACTTATTTTAATCAAGGCCTTACTGGTTGGAAAATCTAATCCTGCTGCTGCTAGGGATTAAACCTAAACCACTGTCCTGCCAGGCAAGTGCACTAATTACTACATCACTGCAGCTCCTGGCATAAATGACAGAAGGAATAAATGTCATCGCAATAAATTAGAAAAAAGAAAAGGCCCAGCTGAAGATGAACCCATGGCCAATACTATGATATGGGTGTACACTGATATGTTTTTACATATACTAGGTAAAGATATTACTAAGTAGGCTGAACAACTCTTTCCTTTAATACCTTTCCTTTGCATAAACAACTGCAGCACCCCCGTTATACAATGTTCAGAATGTCATTCAAGTGTCAAATGATGTCAGGAAACACCCCCTCCTTGACTGGAGATCAATCCCGAACTGCCCATCTAGTGAGCCATTATGCTAGTACATATCCATGATGGATGGATGGAGCATGTATGGGAGCTACCATAGTGCTGTGATGTCGGTTCTTGAGTCAACTCATCTCCATGATAAAGTAACACTAACACTATCCGTTATACTATAACATTTTCCAGAAGGAATAACACATTCATTTTATTTCCCATCTAAATGGGGTTTTGAACACATGATCACTGGGCCGGCAAGCAAGCATGCTAGTCACTGCTCTACCGTGGCTTTCCCATTCCCACCAAGTCATATATGGTGTATTTTTAATGACTGTGCAGTGTTTGAAAATATTGCCGGTCCAAGTTTTGTATTTACTATTATGTTGCATGAACTTTACAAAGTATGAATACAAAATTTGGACCGGCAATATTTTCAAACACTGCATAGTCATTAAAAATACACCCTGTACAAGATCATGGGTGAGCCCAACACCAGAGCGTTATGTGTCGACTCTGCAATTATGGAAACCTCCTTGGAGGGCGGGGAAAGCCCATGGTCTCCCCTTGCCTTCCCTTGAGGGCTGACCGGGATGTCCTTGGCTGTTCTAAATGGGCCAGCTGGGATGGAGATAAATGCCACAACAGTGAGAGTCAAACGTCCTACTAAACACCAGGAAAGGCTAACCCGGTCAACAAATGTCTGAAGAAGTCAGATGTGTCAAACGAAAGGTGCAAATGTCACAGCTCTGCTATAAACAGGCACATTGCAATTACGCCCAAAACAACATTCAGGATGGACACAGAAGAAAAAGAAGGTTAAAGGTCACAAAAACATATGTTCCAGATACTTGTCTGTAAAATGTAAAAACATTCCGGAAGTTTCTGGCAAAGTCAAGATACACCCAACCCTGGAGGTCAGCACCGCCGAATGGGTAAGAGCACTCGTTCTTAAACATCCGGTGTGCTGTTGTCCAGGTAGCGGGTTCAACCCCTACACAGGTCAGCTGCACTAAAATTTTGACTTCATGTCCTTGACTTTGCCATGTAAATTACAAGTACTTCTGAAGTTGGAGTGGATTCGCCTGATGGCGAGGGACACTAGTAATAGGGAAAGGTCATCCACATGCAAAAATCTGTTCAGTGCGCTAGAAGTAGTAACATGTGTATTGATTATGCTTTAGTTCAAAGCGAGCGAACACACACACAAAATACCCAAAACAAAAAAAACTAAACAAATCACCCAAGCACCTTACAAACCAAAGTACCACCCAGCAACCAATAAACATGGTCATGTAAAGATGCTAAAAATATGATCATAATGTACCAACAAATTATTTATCACTCGTGAAAACACATCAAATACAAAACACTGCTTGGTATGCATATGTACATACATCGTGTGTACCTAAAGCTTCTTATCCAAAATACAAGATAAATACATTTAATTCAAAACAATGCACTGCCTTAGTGAATTTAAACACAGAAGCCACAAAAAACAGATTGTACGATTTATTGCCTGGCTTATTTTGCTGCATCTCGTCAGGTGCATACTGCAGAATTATACATCAAATCAAGTAAATAGGTGATAATAAAGCAGACAGTCTCTGATGCTGTCTGAATGTAAAGCATTTGTTATCCCCACAGTAATCGTGGAGTCATAATGAAGTCTTTCTGTCTGCATAACCCAGGTTTTAGGTGCTAAATTGCAGAGGCTCTCAGCATATTTGAGTAGTTTATTGCTCGTCGAAGAAAGGGAAAAGCTTTTCTTTGTTAACTTTATGGTTATATTTGTATGTCTCTCAACAACTGCTAAATTACAAAGATATATAACTCACAGTATATACCTGGCGAGATGCATCCTGGCAATAAAATGTGCAACCTATTTTTATGGCTTCTGTTTTTAAATACATATAGCATGATCAACTCCTCCTGTCCCAGCCAGTGGGTTACATTAACCCACTTTGTTCTAGCTATTAGTTTAACACATTATCTGCCGGATGTCGGAAAACACTCCTTCCTCAACTGAAGGTCAAACCTGGACAACTCAGCTGGCGAGTCCTCCATTCTAGTAGTACTTCTAATAGGAGTAAAACTATCCATTATGCTAGTACCTCTCCCTGACAAAGTACACTATGTATTATACTAGTACATCTCCCTGATAGAGTACACATCCATTATGCTAGTACATCTCCCTAATACAGTACATATCCATTATGCTAGTACATCTCCCTAATACAGTACATATCTATTATGCTAGTACATCTCCCTGATGAGGACATTATCCATTAGGCTAGTACATTTCCCTGATAGAGAAGACTATCCTTTATGCTAGTACATTTTCCTGACAGACGACACTATCCATTATGCTAGTATATTTCTCTGATAAGAGTACACTATCCATTATGCTAGTACATTTCTCTGATAGAGGACACTATCCATTATGCTAGTACATTTCCCTGATAGAGGACACTATCCATTATTCTAATACATTTCCTTGATAGTGGACACTATCCATTATGCTAGTACATCTCCCTGACAGACGACACTATACATTATGCTAGTACATTTCCTTGATAGAGGACACTATCCATTATGCTAGTACATTTCCTTGATAGAGGACACTATCCATTATGCTAGTACATCTCCTTGATAGAGGACATTATCCATTATATACATCTCCCTGATAGAGTAATCTGATCTGATCACAAATACTGAAGTACTGGAAAGATCAGGTTGTGTGACGGTTTATTCCATGCTCAGTCTTCATAGACTTAGATGGATAAGACATGTTAGGAGGATGGATGATGGTAGAATACCAAAGGACATTTTTTTTGATGAATTACTGATGGGTAAGAGATCTCAGGGTCGGCCTCTACTACGATACAAAGATGTGTGTAAGCGGGACATGATTGATACAGGCATTGATAATGCACATTGGGAGCAAGTCGCCGCGGAACGTGTTGCATGGAGGGCAAACACCAGAAATGGAATAAAGGCAAAGGAAAAAATTATTGAAGTCACACACCGAGCGTGTGAGACGTAAGATGGTGCATGATGGTGGAAATGACCATGTGTTCACATGCACCCACTGTGAACGGACATTTACACCGCACATTGGCCTTATCAGTCACATTCACTACCGCCATAGGTAAAAGTTATTATGCCTTTTTAAAGCACAAACTATCGTCTGTCAAGACGGCAAGGTGCCAATGTGTGTTCAATGATATAGTACACTATCCATTATGCTAGTACATCTCCCTAAGAGAGTACATTACCCATTATGCTAGTACAGTGGTTCTCAACCGGTGGGGAATTTCCCCCCCCCCCCCCCCCCAGGGGGGAATTTTAGGGTTTCCAGGGGGGGGGGGAATGAAGATCATTTCAAGATCGCGTTAATACAAGAACCAATTACTTGATATTGCTTTTCCCTTCATACTTTACAGTTATGCACGTCTCATCCTTCTAAAATTCATTGTATAAAGTAAGTAGACCCACAAATCACGTTTTATGTGGATGTCTAGACCTGTTTGAACATATTTACCTTCCATTTTTACGTATACTGTGTAGGGGTGAGGGGATTTTTAGATTTTTAGGTAAGAAAATATGAAATGATGACGTTCTGAAAATATGGTGAAGGGGGGCACGGGTAAAAATTTTTATAGGAAGGGGGGGGGGGGGGAGAGAATGACGTTCTTAAAATATGGTGAAGGGGGGCACGGGCCAAAAAAGGTTGAGAACCACTGTGCTAGTACATCTCCCTGATAGAGTACATTAGCCATTATATGGAAAGAATAATCTAGCAGGAATATCTGCCAGTATGTTTTGATTTTAGTCAGCTTTCATTACTGAAGATTTGTTTGGATTTATGGCATTTCATCATCAAAGATTTTTTTGGATTTATGGCATTTCATCACTGAAGATTTAAAAAAATGTACGGCATTTCATGGCTGAAAATAATAATTTAAAAAATGTATGGCATTTCATCACTTAAGTTTTGTTTTGTTCATTAATAACATTTTTTCACTTAAGATTTCTTTGTTTATTTCTGACATTTCATCACTGAAGATTTAATAACAAAATCATGTTAGTGGCATTTCATCACTTAAGATTTTTTTTAAAAAAACCCGCTAATTTTAGTTTCACTCCACAACATAAGATTTTTTTTTAATGTGTTGATTTCAGCGGTACTTCACAACATAAGATTTTTATTTTTATGTATTGATTTCAGCAGCATTTCACAACATAAGATTTTTTTTTAATGTGTTGATTTCAATGTCATTTTACTACATAAGATTTTGTTTAATGTGTTGATTTCAGTGACATTTTACTACTTAGGATAAAAAGTGAGTTGAGTTTTGGTATTTAATCACTTAAGAAAGACAGGATTGTGTGGATTGTAGTGGTACCTGGTAGTTAATGTGTTAAATCCTTCTGTCCTAGATAGTTGTTACATTAAGCAACCCTACCCTATTACTTTAATTCTCTCAAACGTTAACCCAAAATCTAGTTAAAGTCTCTAAATCTATTTAAAAGTCTAATTTCTATCACAAGTATTACTTCTGCACAATGTGTCCCAGACAATCATTTTAACTTTTTTTATCCACAATTTTACTACTTTAGACACACTAGTGTCATAGACAGTCATTTTAACTTTTCTGATCCACAAATTTACTATTTTAGGCACACTAGTATCAGGGAGAGAAAGAGTTAACCCAATTCTATCACAAGAATTACTTCTGCACAATGTGTCCCAGGCAGTCATTTTAACACTTTTCTGATCCACAAACTTCCTAGACACACTACTGTCAGGGAGAGAAAGAGTTAAGCCAAATCCAACGTCCCAACACACTCGAACAAGACAGTTTCCACAACTGCTCTTAGACAGTACTGACATGTCTAGACAAGTACAACTCCTGAAACCGCTGACGCAGGTTCTCCCGCAGCTTCTGACGTTTGCTCTCAACTTCCACTTGTCGTGCCTTGAATGCCTGGATTTCATCTTCTGATATCCCAGGGTCTTCATCCTCATCCTCCGCCCAACACAATTCCTGAGAGACAATACAAATACAATTACAGGCACATGCTGTTTGTACTTCGGCACATCCTGTTTGCACTTCGGCACAAAATCTGTCAACTGAATCAACCCTATGTTAACAATTTATGTAATTATTAATGAAGGAGGAGAGGCATACAAAGCAATTTGTGCAACAACAACAAAAATATTCTCTTGTCAACTCATCATCATCATGCAGGTCACCATGGCCGGATGGATAAGAGCGTTCGTTCTCAATTCTGGTGTGCTGATGCTGAGGTAGCGGATTCAACCCATACACTGATCAGATGGACTAAAATGTTGACTTCTTGTCCTTGACATGGGGACGTAAATTACATGTACATTTGAAGTCGGAGTGGGTTCAACTAATGGCAACTGGAAATAGAGAAAGCTAATCCCCATGTAAAAATCAGTCCAGTGCACTAGAAGTAGTATCATGTAGACTACGCTTGAGTTCAAAGGGTAAAAATTAAACATCATCATCTTCCACTGTTGCCATCAAGCATCGTGAGGAGCAGTAGTTGACATTCCAGTGCCTTGTGGGTGGCACTGCTGGACAGTGTCATTCCATGTGATTGTGCAATGCCTTTGATGTCGTCCATCCATTTTCTTCTTGGGCGTCCTCTTGCTCTCATATCAAATCCTCTTTGATGTAGCGCCAGTACTGGTAGTTGATAGTGTTGCATTCTAATGAGATGGCCAAACCATTTGATCTTCTGCCTTTCAATATATGTGGCACAAGATGTTGATCCCACTGTCTGTCTTCTTCTTCTTCTGCGCTTATCAGGAGTTTTTTCTGACGTGATTGCGTTGTGCCTGTTTACAGCAGAGCTGTGTTCTTGCGCCATTAGGCTGACACATCCAACTTCTGCGGTCATTTGTTGACCGGGTTAACCTTCCCGGGAAATGTCTGTCTGATAACATCATTTCTTATTCAGTCTCAGATAGTTAAGTTGACAGTTCTCCTCAAGCATCTCATCTTGCAGGTGTTGATTTTGAAGTTTGATTTGGATAATGTTCAAGTTTGAGATTGGTATGAATATGCTATTTATTATCCGTCTTTTTGTGGAGATAGGTATATTTGGACGTTTCAGTATGGGTGATCGTTGATAATATAAGCAGACTTGCTTTTTGACAACGCATCACTGAGAAATAAAAATAAGACAATGCATGTTGCTGAAGTGCAACACTTTTCATGTATTTGTGATGTATGTTTATGTTGCCAGTGTGTTAAATCTCCCCCCCCTCTGCCGTGCGTCCACCTTGACGAGGTAGAGGGGCGTGTGCGTTCCAATGACCCCAAGAGCTATGCCGACGGTAGCACAGCTACTGGTAGGGTCACCCATGTCGGACAGGTCAAGGGAGAGGGACCAGACAAAGTGACGCACAAACCTGCTGCCTTGTAGGTAGACTGGGGACAGTCAAAGGCTAGGGAAAGCATCCCGAACAAATGCTTGTCGAAATCGGATGTACTGAGCCATAGGCTTGACAAAGAAGTGCAACGTAACTTTATCATTTCATGATGCCACAGATGAAAATTAATCGTTATGGTGCTAATCCCGTGAAGTCCCATCAGGCGGTGATAGTGCCGGGCCCCCTGCCTCGAGGGGGTCCACCCATGACTACTGGTGGTCACCTTCCCCTGTGCTGTGGAGTCAAGGCACAGAGGAGTAGGTTAAGAGCTATTGACCAAACACCCCGGACACTCAACATACTACAATGGAATGCAGAAGGAGTTTATAACAAGAAAGCCTCCCTAACACAGCGTCTTCATAAAGATAGGAATAGATGTGGCATGCATTCAAGAGACACACCTCAACGCCAATCGCACATTTTCAGTCAAGGGATATCAGGCCACACGTTTCGACCGCGAAGGACACAAAGGAGGAGTTCTAATACTTACACGAAATACAATACCTTGCAGCGAAGTATCTGTGATCTCTGACAACCAAACGGAAATTATAGGTGTTGATATAATGATAAAGGACGTGAAAATAAGAATTTACAATCTGTATAGCCCAGCAGATAAGGATCTTACACTCTCAAACATGAAAATAACTGACACAAATTGCATTGTTGTCGGAGACTTTAATAGCCGTTCAGAAAGATGGGGATACCCAGATACTGACAAAAGAGGAGATGAAGTGGAGGACTGGGAAATAGACTCAAATCTCCATCTACTCAACAAAGCGGATGACACACCGAGCTTCTACTCCAGAAGATGGATTACCACTTCTACTCCAGACTTAGCTTTCTGCACAGGAGACATCCTCCACAAAATCGATCGCCATGTGCTTGACCAATTAGCAGGTAGTGACCACAGACCAATCAAGCTTGTAATAAATATGGAGTATGTTCCACAGGAGCAAAAGCCTTTGCCCCGCTGGAATTACAAACGAGCAGATTGGGACAGATTTGCCATACTAACAGACAAATATTGTGAAAACATAAATACACGATATGGCAACATGAAGCAAATGGTGGAAAGTCTAAACAGAGCAATAATACAGGCGGCCACTGAGTCTATTCCAAGAGGAGCGAGGAAAAATTACAAACCATACTGGACTGAAGAACTACAAATTTTGGAGGACAAAGTTGAAGATGCTAGGAAGACCGCAGAGAGAGAACAAACAACTGAAGCGAACATCTCTCTCAAAGCCATCTCAGCAAAATATAAAAGAACAGTAAATCAAACAACAAGAGATTGTTGGAGGAAAAAAACAGAAAACCTGAATTTTGACAGGGATGGAAACAAACTATGGAAACTAGTGAAAGCCATGAACAATGAAGGACCTAGAAACAAACAAATAACAATTAAACAAGGAAATGCCTTGCTTACAGGAAAAAAGGCTGCAAATGCACTAATGGAACACTATGCCAGTGCAAACCACATTGATATTACAGCCGAACAGAAGAAAGCAATCAAAGATAAACAGATACATCATAGATATACAGAGACAGCAGCAGAATATATGATGGCAAATCTAACAATGGAAGAAATGGAACAGGCAATGAATACCCTAAAAAAGAAGACATCACCAGGAAAGGATGGAATCACAAATGAAATGCTAATAGGACTAGGCACTAAGGCAAAAAAGAAACTACTAGCAGTCCTAAATTACAGCTGGAAGAGGGGAATAATCCCACAGGCATGGAAGGAAGCTATACTAATACCAGTCCCAAAGAAAGGAAAAGACCTGGAAGAACCAAATGGCTATCGACCTATCAGTCTTCTTAGCTGTGTAGGAAAATTAATGGAACGCATTATCAATGGCAGGCTAACATGGCATCTGGAAGAAAACCAACTCTTAACACCTCACCACCCCTCTGCTGTGTGTCCACCGTGACGAGGTAGAGGGGCTTGTGCGTCCCAATGACCCCAAGAGCTATGCCGACGGTAGCACAGCTACTGGTAGGGCCACCCATGTCGGACAGGTCAAGGGAGAGGGACCAGACGAAGAGACACACAAACCTGCTGCCTTGTAGGTAGACTGGGGACAGTCAAAGGCTAGGGAAAGCACCCCAAATACATGCTTGTCGAAATCGGATGCACTGAGCCACAGGCTTGACAAAGCAGTGCAACGTGAAACCTGCTGCCTTGTAGGTAGACTGGGGACAGTCAAAGGCTAGGGAAAGCATCCCGAATAAATGCTTGTCGAAATCGGATGTACTGAGCCACAGGCTTGACAAAGCAGTGCAACGTAACTTAATTCATGATGTCACAAATCAAAATTAATCGATATGGTGCTAATCCCGTGAAGTCCCATCAGGCGGTGATAGTGCCGGGCCCCCTGCCTCGAGGGGGTCCACCCATGACTACTGGTGGTCACCTTCCCCTGTGCTGTGGAGTCAAGGCACAGAGGAGTAGGTTAAGAGCTATTGACCAAATACCCCGGACACTCAACATACTACAGTGGAATGCCGAAGGAGTTTACAAGAAGAAAGACTCCCTAACACAGCGTCTTCATAAAGATAGAATAGATGTGGCATGCATTCAAGAGACACACCTCAACGCCAATCACAAATTCTCAGTCAGAGGATATCAGGCCACACGTTTCGACCGCGAAGGACACAAAGGAGGAGTTCTAATACTTACACGAAATACAATACCTTGCAGCGAAGTATCTGTGATCTCTGACAACCAAACGGAAATTATAGGTGTTGATATAATGATAAAGGACGTGAAAATAAGAATCTACAATCTGTATAGCCCAGCAGATAAGGACCTTACACTCTCAAACATGAAAATAACTGACACAAACTGCATTATTGTCGGAGACTTTAATAGCCGTTCAGAAAGATGGGGATACCCAGATACTGACAAAAGAGGAGATGAATTGGAGGACTGGGAAATAGACTCAAATCTCCATCTACTCAACAAAGCGGATGACACACCGAGCTTCTACTCCAGAAGATGGCTTACCACTTCTACTCCAGACTTAGCTTTCTGCACAGGAGACATCCTCCACAAAATCGATCGCCATGTGCTGGACCAATTAGCAGGTAGTGACCACAGACCAATCAAGCTTGAAATGAATATGGAGTATGTTCCACAGGAGCAAAAGCCCTTGCCCCGCTGGAATTACAAACGAGCAGATTGGGACAGATTTGCCATACTAACAGACAAATATTGTGAAAACATAAATACACGATATGGCAACATAAAGCAAATGGTGGAAAGTCTAAACAGAGCGATAATACAGGCAGCCACTGAGTCCATTCCAAGAGGAGCGAGGAAAAATTACAAACCATACTGGACTGAAGAACTACAAAGTTTGGAGGACAAAGTTGAAGATGCCAGGAAGACAGCAGAGAGAGAACAAACAATTGAAGCAAACATCTCTCTCAAAGCCATCTCAGCAAAATATAAAAGAACAGTAAATCAAACAACAAGAGATTGTTGGAGGGAAAAAACAGAAAACCTGAATTTTGACAGGGATGGAAACAAACTATGGAAACTAGTGAAAGCCATGAACAATGAAGGACCTAGAAACAAACAAATAACAATTAAACAAGGAAATGCCTTGCTTACAGGCAAAAAGGCTGCAAATGCACTAATGGAACACTATGCAAATGCAAACCACATTGATATTACAACCGAACAGAAGAAAGCAATCAAAGACAAACAGATACATCATAGAAATACAGAGACAGCAGCAGAATATATGATGGCAAATCTAACAATGGAAGAAATGGAACAGGCAATGAATACCCTAAAAAAGAAGAAATCACCAGGAAAGGATGGAATCACAAATGAAATGCTAATAGGACTAGGCAACAAGGCAAAGAAGAAACTACTAGCAGTCCTAAATAACAGCTGGAAGAGAGGAATAGTCCCACAGGCATGGAAGGAAGCTATACTAATACCAGTCCCAAAGAAAGGAAAAGACCTGGAAGAACCAAATGGCTATCGACCTATCAGTCTACTGAGCTGTGTAGGAAAATTAATGGAACGCATTATCAATGGCAGGCTAACATGGCATCTGGAAGAAAACAAACTCTTAACACCACACCAAGCAGGATTCAGAAAATACAGATCCACTGAAGATCAAATAACCTATATAGCTCAGGAAATAGAGGATGCCTTCCAAGAGAAAAAGCACACACTAGCAGTCTGGATAGATTTAGAAAAAGCATTTGATAAAGTATGGAAGGAAGGACTGAAAGTAAAACTGCAAAACATGCATGTTTGTGGAAAAATGTATAAATGGATCAGCCACTACCTTGAGAACAGAACTGCCAGGACAAAAGTACAAGGACAAACAAGCAAAATGATGCTGCTGGAGCAAGGTGTCCCCCAAGGAGGAGTTCTTTCACCAACATTATTCCTAGCATATATAAATGACATCACAGAAAATTTTCCAGCCAGAGTACACACATCCTCCTTTGCAGATGACCTAGCCATATGGACATCTGAAGAATATATTAGTACAGCTAACAGCAGAATACAGCAAGCCTTATTAGCGCTAGAGGACTGGTCAAAATCATGGCTAGTGAAGATAAGTGAGGAGAAAACAACATGCACAGTGTTCTCCCTCTCAAATAAAACTCAGCAACCTAAGCTGGTATTGAATGGAAAAATATTGCGCCATGAAGAAAATCCAAACTATCTAGGAGTCACCTTTGATCGTCGCCTGACATGGAAGACACAGGTTGAGAAAAATCGAACAAGAGCAAGGCAGAGAATGGCAATCATGAAAAAGCTTGCTGGTACAACGTGGGGAGCAGATGAGAAAGTTCTCAAGAAGTTATATACTGGACGGGTGAGGCCAGTACTGGAATATGGCATTGCAGCTTGGGCAACAGCAGCTAAGTCAAACTTTAACAAAATAAGTAGAGTCCAAAACCAAGGAATGCGAATCATAACTGGAAGCCTGAAGACAACGCCTATTAATGAACTAGAAAAGATCACTTGTTTACAACCAATGCAGGATAGAAGAGATAGCAGAGCCCAGCAACAAGCAGAAAAATTTAGAAGATTGACAGACCACCCTATGTACAACAGATTTAATGGTTTTGGAAAGGGAAGACTGAAGCGTAGCAACTTTGTAGAAACTGCAAAACGAAGGATTAGGGCAGATCCTATACTTAACATATCAACAGTCAAGCCCATACACAATGCACACAACTTCCCAGCTTGGAGACAGCAGCAACTGCCTGAGATGATAGAAAACATTCCTGGTATTGAGAAAAAGAACACTCAGCATGAAACCGAAAGAAGAGAAATAACCCTAAACTACATAAAAGAACATTACCCAAGCAGGAATTGGACCCATGCATATACAGATGGATCAGCCAAAAATTCAATAGAGAATGGAGGAGGAGGAATTCTCCTAAATTTAAAAAATGGAGTGAAAAAAACACATTCAATGGCAACTGGAAAATTTTCAAGTAACTTCAAAGCGGAGGTAGAGGCTTTGAAAACTGCAGCAGAAATGCTCCTGATGGAGGAAAATAAAGAGAAGCAAATAGCTATCTTCACAGATGCAAAGTCAGCTGTCTCAATACTCAAGAGCAATAACAGCACAGAACTAACTGACCTAAGAGCAGCACTCCATGGTCTATGCCAGAAATCCAAAAAAGTTGTAATACAGTGGATCCCATCACATTGCAGTATACCTGGAAACGAAGAGGCTGACAGACTGGCAAAAGAGGGCGGACGACTACCACAGCCTGACATAGACATAACCTATAATGAGGCAAAGAGGTTGATAAAAAGCACTTATAGAACCAAATGGGAATCTGAGCATCCAGGCCATCAGAAGGATGATGCATATTACAAACTCGACCGAAGAGAACAAGTAGCAATCTTCAGACTCCGCACAGGACATAACAGGCTGAAATACCACTTGTTCAATAAACTAAAGATAGGAGATACTGATGAATGTAATTGTAGAACTGGAAAAATGACAGCAAAACATTTGCTGCAGGATTGCCCAACGTATGCAGAACAGAGAAAGATATTTTGGCCCACACCTGCTTCATTTGAGGACAAGCTCTATGGAGATATCAACAAGCTCAAGTTGACCGCAGCTTACTTTAACTACATACAGGTTGACATTTAAAGGTGCATGAAGACCCAGAGGCATGAAATGAAATATTGCTTGGATAGCAAATCCATTATGTGGAAAGTCCAAATCGAAAGCTCGCTGTGTGGGCTTCATAAAAGGTGGAAAAGTGTCCTAGTGGCACGAAATGGAATATTGCTTGATAGCAAATCCATTACGTGGAAAGTCCGAATCAAAAGCCCATTGTGTGGGCTTCATAAAAGGTGGAAAAGTGTCCTAGTGGCATGAAATGGAATATTGCTTGGATAGCAAATCCATTACGTGGAAAGTCCGAATCGAAAGCTCACTGTGTGGATGTCATCTGCAGACTGCATACTTCTGGTTTCCGGAAGAACAGCCTATGGTGAACGGAAGGCCCAATATACGGAAGTGAGGCTAAGCAGCCATGTGCAGGACGTGACGATTCCTTGGGTGAGCCCAGTACCAGAGCGCTATGTATCGGCTCTGCAAGTATGGAAGCCTCCTTGGATGGCGGGGAATGCCCATGGTCTGCCCCTGCCTTCCCTTGAGGGCTGACCAGGATCTTTGGCTGTTCTATATGGACCAGCTGGGATGGGGGATAACACCACAACAGTGAGAGTCAAACGTCCTAAGAAACCCCCGGGAAGGTTAACCCGGTCAACAAATGCCCGCAGAAGTCGGATGTGTCGGCCTAACGGCGCAAGAACGCAGCTCTGCTGTAAACAGGCACAACGCAATCACATCCCAAAAAAAAATCCGGATGAACGAAGAAGAAGACGAAGAAGAAGACACCTCACCAAGCAGGATTCAGAAAGTACAGATCCACTGAAGATCAAATAACCTATATAGCTCAGGAAATAGAGGATGCCTTCCAAGAGAAAAAGCACACACTAGCGGTCTGGATAGATTTAGAAAAAGCATTTGATAAAGTATGGAAGGAAGGACTGAAAGTAAAACTGCAAAAAATGCATGTTTGTGGGAAAATGTACAAATGGATCAGCCACTACCTTGAGAACAGAACTGCCAGGACAAAAGTACAAGGACAAACCAGCAAAATGATGCTGTTGGAGCAAGGTGTCCCCCAAGGAGGAGTTCTTTCACCAACATTATTCCTAGCATATATAAACGACATCACGGAAAATTTTCCAGCCAGAGTACACACATCATCCTTTGCAGATGACCTAGCCATATGGACATCTGAAGAATATATTAGTACAGCTAACAGCAGAATACAGCAAGCCCTATTAGCGCTAGAGGACTGGTCAAAATCATGGCTAGTGAAGATAAGTGAGGAGAAAACAACATGCACAGTGTTCTCCCTCTCAACTAAAACTCAGCAACCTAAGCTGGTATTGAATGGAAAAATGTTGCGCCATGAAGAAAATCCAAACTATCTAGGAGTCACCTTTGATCGTCGCCTGACATGGAAGACACAGGTTGAGAAAAATCGAACAAGAGCAAGGCAAAGAATGGCAATCATGAAAAAGCTTGCTGGTACAACGTGGGGAGCAGATGAGAAAGTTCTCAAGAAGTTATATACTGGACGGGTGAGGCCAGTACTGGAATATGGCATTGCAGCTTGGGCAACAGCAGCTAAGTCAAACTTTAACAAAATAAGTAGAGTCCAAAATCAAGGAATGCGAATCATAACTGGAAGCCTGAAGACAACGCCTATTAATGAATTAGAAAAGATCACTTGTTTACAACCAATGCAGGATAGAAGAGATAGCAGAGCCCAGCAACAAGCTGAAAAATTTAGAAGATTGACAGACCACCCTATGTATAAAAGGTTAAGTGGTTTTGGAAAGGGAAGACTGAAGCGTAGCAACTTTGTAGAAACTGCAAAACGAAAGATTAGGGCAGATCCCATACTTAACATATCAACAGTCAAACCCATTTACAATGCAGACAAGTTCCCAGCTTGGAGACAGCAGCAACTGCCTGAGATGATAGAAAACATTCCTGGTATTGAGAAAAAGAACACCCAGCATGAAACCAAAAGAAGAGAAATAACCCTAAACTACATAAAAGAACATTACCCAAGCAGCAGTTGGACCCATGCATATACAGATGGATCAGCCAAAAATTCAGTAGAGAATGGAGGAGGAGGAATTCTCCTAAATTTAAAAAATGGAGTGAAAAAAACACATTCAGTGGCAACTGGAAAGTTTTCAAGTAACTTCAAAGCGGAGGTAGAGGCTCTGAAAACTGCAGCAGAAATGCTCTTGATGGAGGAAAATAAAGAGACGCAAATAGCTATCTTTACAGATGCAAAGTCAGCTGTCTCAATACTGAAGAGCAATAACAGCACAGAAATAGCTGACCTAAGAGCAGCACTCCATGGTCTATGCCAGAAATCACAAAAAGTTGTAATACAGTGGATCCCATCACATTGCAGTATACCTGGAAATGAAGAGGCTGACAGACTGGCAAAAGAGGGCGGACGACCACAGCCTGACATAGACATAACCTATAATGAGGCAAAGAGGTTGATTAAAAAGCACTTATAGAACCAAATGGGAATCAGAGCATCCAGGCCACCAGAAGGATGATGCATATTACAAACTCGACCGAAGAGAACAAGTAGCAATCTTCAGACTCCGCACAGGACATAACAGGCTGAAATACCACTTGTTCAATAAACTAAAAATAGGAGATACCGATGAATGTAATTGTCGAACTGGAAAAATGACAGCAAAACATTTGCTGCAGGATTGCCCAATATATGCAGAACAGAGAAAGATATTTTGGCCCACACCTGCTTCATTTGAGGACAAGCTCTATGGAGATATCAACAAGCTCAAGTTGACCGCAGCTTACTTTAACTACATACAGGTTGACATTTAAAGGTGTATGAAGCAGTATTCAGACTGCCACACTTCATACCACAGGTATGTCGGTTACAAAAGCCTCCCAGAGGCATGAAATGGAATATTGCTCGGATAGCAAATCCATTACGTGGAAAGTCCGAATCAGAAGCTCACTGTGTGAGCTTCATAAAAGGTGGAAAAAGTGTCCTAGTGGCACGAAATGGAATATTGCTTGGATAGTAAATCCATTACGTGGAAAGTCCGAATCAAAAGCTCACTGTGTGGGCTTCAAATAAGGTGGAAAAAGTGTCCTAGTGGCACGAAATGGAATATTGCTCGGATAGCAAATCCATTGCTCGGAAAGTCTGAGTCGAAAGCTCACTGTGTGGATGTCATCTGCACACTGCATTCTTCTGGTTTCCGGAAGAACAGCCTATGGTGAACGGAAGGCCCAATATACGGAAGTGAGGCTAAGCAGCCATGTGCAGGACGTGACGATTCCTTGGGTGAGCCCAGTACCAGAGCGCTGTGTGTTGGCTCTGCAATTATGGAAGCCTCCTTGGATGGCGGGGAATGCCCATGGTCTGCCCCTGCCTTCCCTTGAGGGCCGACCAGGATGCCTTTGGCTGTTCTATATGGGCCAGCTGGGATGGGAGATAACACCACAACAGTGAGAGTCTAACGTCCTAAGAAACCCCCGGGAAGGTTAACCCGGTCAACAAATGCCCGCAGAAGTCGGATGTGTCGGCCTAACGGCGCAAGAACGCAGCTCTGCTGTAAACAGGCACAACGCAATCACGTCCGAGAAAAAAAACTCCGGATGAACGAAGAAGAAGAAGAAGAAGAAATCTCCCCAATGGGAAGTCCTCAAGTGCCTTGCCAATTGGCGTGTGTGATTATGCCTCTCCACAAATTACAATCTCCGAAGGCATGGATCAATTAATGTGTTGACTCCTTTCCTTGCCATGATGCAAGACTGTCAAGAATTGTTTCTGCCTTCCTCTATCTCTCTTTCCACAAATCTTTTCGGCTGTCACAACACATTTAGGTTTTTGTCTTCTCATAATGTGGCCAAAAATTATGACTGCCTCTTTCTGATGTTTGTTAAAAGTTGTCTTTGCAAGTCTTTCTTCTTCTTCTTCTTCTTCGTTCATCCGGAGTGTTTTTTTTCGGATGTGATTGCGTTGTGCCTGTTTACAGCAGAGCTGCGTTCTTGCGCCGTTAGGCCGACACATCCGACTTCTGCGGGCATTTGTTGACCGGGTTAACCTTCCCGGGGGTTTCTTAGGACGTTTGACTCTCACTGTTGTGGTGTTATCCCCCATCCCAGCTGGTCCATATAGAACAGCCAAAGATCCTGGTCAGCCCTCAAGGGAAGGCAGAGGCAGACCATGGGCATTCCCCGCCATCCAAGGAGGCTTCCATACTTGCAGAGCCGATACATAGCGCTCTGGTACTGGGCTCACCCAAGGAATCGTCATGTCCTGCACATGGCTGCTTAGCCTCACTTCCGTATATTGGGCCTTCCGTTCACCATAGGCTGTTCTTCCGGAAACCAGAAGTATGCAGTTGCAGATGACATCCACACAGTGAGCTTTCGATTCGGACTTTCCATGTAATGGATTTGCTATCCAAGCAATATTCCATTTCGTGCCACTAGGACACTTTTCCACCTTTTATGAAGCCCACACAATGGGCTTTTGATTCGGACTTTCCACGTAATGGATTTGCTATCCAAGCAATATTCCATTTCGTGCCACTAGGACACTTTTCCACCTTTTATGAAGCCCACACAGCGAGCTTTCGATTTGGACTTTCCACATAATGGATTTGCTATCCAAGCAATATTCCATTTCATGCCTCTGGGTCTTCATGCACCTTTAAATGTCAACCTGTATGTAGTTAAAGTAAGCTGCGGTCAACTTGAGCTTGTTGATATCTCCATAGAGCTTGTCCTCAAATGAAGCAGGTGTGGGCCAAAATATCTTTCTCTGTTCTGCATACGTTGGGCAATCCTGCAGCAAATGTTTTGCTGTCATTTTTCCAGTTCTACAATTACATTCATCGGTATCTCCTATCTTTAGTTTATTGAACAAGTGGTATTTCAGCCTGTTATGTCCTGTGCGGAGTCTGAAGATTGCTACTTGTTCTCTTCGGTCGAGTTTGTAATATGCATCATCCTTCTGATGGCCTGGATGCTCTGATTCCCATTTGGTTCTATAAGTGCTTTTTATCAACCTCTTTGCCTCATTATAGGTTATGTCTATGTCAGGCTGTGGTAGTCGTCCGCCCTCTTTTGCCAGTCTGTCAGCCTCTTCGTTTCCAGGTATACTGCAATGTGATGGGATCCACTGTATTACAACTTTTTTGGATTTCTGGCATAGACCATGGAGTGCTGCTCTTAGGTCAGTTAGTTCTGTGCTGTTATTGCTCTTCAGTATTGAGACAGCTGACTTTGCATCTGTGAAGATAGCTATTTGCTTCTCTTTATTTTCCTCCATCAGGAGCATTTCTGCTGCAGTTTTCAAAGCCTCTACCTCCGCTTTGAAGTTACTTGAAAATTTTCCAGTTGCCATTGAATGTGTTTTTTTCGCTCCATTTTTTAAATTTAGGAGAATTCCTCCACCTCCATTCTCTATTGAATTTTTGGCTGATCCATCTGTATATGCATGGGTCCAATTCCTGCTTGGGTAATGTTCTTTTATGTAGTTTAGGGTTATTTCTCTTCTTTCGGTTTCATGCTGAGTGTTCTTTTTCTCAATACCAGGAATGTTTTCTATCATCTCAGGCAGTTGCTGCTGTCTCCAAGCTGGGAACTTGTGTGCATTGTGTATGGGCTTGACTGTTGATATGTTAAGTATAGGATCTGCCCTAATCCTTCGTTTTGCAGTTTCTACAAAGTTGCTACGCTTCAGTCTTCCCTTTCCAAAACCATTAACCCTTTAACAGGCACAGCGCCTGATAGCGTTCGATGCGTTAAACAGGCGTAGCGCCCAATCGCGTCTTTGATGACTAGTCGTTTTAAAAATGCGATCTCTCGGTTTTCCGACACTTCCGATCGCTACTTTCACTTTCGCCGATAGCTTGACAACGTGGCCGCCATTTGTAAACGCGCTACAATGACTTTGAACAGACTTTAACGGACTTTTTTTGATAGTTTTCGGGATTTTTACGCTGTTTTTCAAAATGGATATCGGCGATTCTTCAAGTGATAGCCGAGATTTCGCTCTGTTCAATTTAAATGACATTAAAGGGCACGAAGTTGATTATTAATCGGAGCTAGATATCAGTGCAAAGCGTTACTTTGCATTAGCAGTCGTGAGTCGGACTTTAAAGAAAGTGATTATGATTCTGAAAATGTGTTTGTAAATTGCCGTATAGATGACGGAAAATCACAAACAACATGCCGTATTTCGTAAATATTTGTGTTCATATATGGATTACCGGCAACAATCACGTGAGTAACATATTCTGCATGCTTTTCCCTTCATTGTGTTGTTTATTTAACTAAAATCGGTTGACTAACACCTTATTTGTGATGTTTTTACTAACGCGACCTGAAATTTTACAGAACCTGAAAAAATCTTGCCCGTTCAGGGCTACAAAATGGACAAGCGTCTGCCCTGTAAAGGGTTAAATCTGTTGTACATAGGGTGGTCTGTCAATCTTCTAAATTTTTCTGCTTGTTGCTGGGCTCTGCTATCTCTTCTATCCTGCATTGGTTGTAAACAAGTGATCTTTTCGAGTTCATTAATAGGCGTTGTCTTCAGGCTTCCAGTTATGATTCGCATTCCTTGGTTTTGGACTCTACTTATTTTGTTAAAGTTTGACTTAGCTGCTGTTGCCCAAGCTGCAATGCCATATTCCAGTACTGGCCTCACCCGTCCAGTATATAACTTCTTGAGAACTTTCTCATCTGCTCCCCACGTTGTACCAGCAAGCTTTTTCATGATTGCCATTCTCTGCCTTGCTCTTGTTCGATTTTTCTCAACCTGTGTCTTCCATGTCAGGCGACGATCAAAGGTGACTCCTAGATAGTTTGGATTTTCTTCATGGCGCAATATTTTTCCATTCAATACCAGCTTAGGATGCTGAGTTTTATTTGAGAGGGAGAACACTGTGCATGTTGTTTTCTCTTCACTTATCTTCACTAGCCATGATTTTGACCAGTCCTCTAGCGCTAATAAGGCTTGCTGTATTCTGCTGTTAGCTGTACTAATATATTCTTCAGATGTCCATATGGCTAGGTCATCTGCAAAGGAGGATGTGTGTACTCTGGCTGGAAAATTTTCTGTGATGTCATTTATATATGCTAGGAATAATGTTGGTGAAAGAACTCCTCCTTGGGGGACACCTTGCTCCAGCAGCATCATTTTGCTTGTTTGTCCTTGTACTTTTGTCCTGGCAGTTCTGTTCTCAAGGTAGTGGCTGATCCATTTATACATTTTTCCACAAACATGCATGTTTTGCAGTTTTACTTTCAGTCCTTCCTTCCATACTTTATCAAATGCTTTTTCTAAATCTATCCAGACTGCTAGTGTGTGCTTTTTCTCTTGGAAGGCATCCTCTATTTCCTGAGCTATATAGGTTATTTGATCTTCAGTGGATCTGTATTTTCTGAATCCTGCTTGGTGTGGTGTTAAGAGTTTGTTTTCTTCCAGATGCCATGTTAGCCTGCCATTGATAATGCGTTCCATTAATTTTCCTACACAGCTAAGTAGACTGATAGGTCGATAGCCATTTGGTTCTTCCAGGTCTTTTCCTTTCTTTGGACTGGTATTAGTATAGCTTCCTTCCATGCCTGTGGGACTATTCCCCTCTTCCAGCTGTTATTTAGGACTGCTAGTAGTTTCTTCTTTGCCTTGGTGCCTAGTCCTATTAGCATTTCATTTGTGATTCCATCCTTTCCTGGTGATTTCTTCTTTTTTAGGGTATTCATTGCCTGTTCCATTTCTTCCATTGTTAGATTTGCCATCATATATTCTGCTGCTGTCTCTGTATTTCTATGATGTATCTGTTTGTCTTTGATTGCTTTCTTCTGTTCGGTTGTAATATCAATGTGGTTTGCATTTGCATAGTGTTCCATTAGTGCATTTGCAGCCTTTTTTCCTGTAAGCAAGGCATTTCCTTGTTTAATTGTTATTTGTTTGTTTCTAGGTCCTTCATTGTTCATGGCTTTCACTAGTTTCCATAGTTTGTTTCCATCCCTGTCAAAATTCAGGTTTTCTGTTTTTTCCCTCCAACAATCTCTTGTTGTTTGATTTACTGTTCTTTTATATTTTGCTGAGATGGCTTTGAGAGAGATGTTTGCTTCAATTGTTTGTTCTCTCTCTGCTGTCTTCCTGGCATCTTCAACTTTGTCCTCCAAACTTTGTAGTTCTTCAGTCCAGTATGGTTTGTAATTTTTCCTCGCTCCTCTTGGAATGGACTCAGTGGCTGCCTGTATTATCGCTCTGTTTAGACTTTCCACCATTTGCTTTATGTTGCCATATCGTGTATTTATGTTTTCACAATATTTGTCTGTTAGTATGGCAAATCTGTCCCAATCTGCTCGTTTGTAATTCCAGCGGGGCAAGGGCTTTTGCTCCTGTGGAACAGACTCCATATTCATTTCAAGCTTGATTGGTCTGTGGTCACTACCTGCTAATTGGTCCAGCACATGGCGATCGATTTTGTGGAGGATGTCTCCTGTGCAGAAAGCTAAGTCTGGAGTAGAAGTGGTAAGCCATCTTCTGGAGTAGAAGCTCGGTGTGTCATCCGCTTTGTTGAGTAGATGGAGATTTGAGTCTATTTCCCAGTCCTCCAATTCATCTCCTCTTTTGTCAGTATCTGGGTATCCCCATCTTTCTGAACGGCTATTAAAGTCTCCGACAATAATGCAGTTTGTGTCAGTTATTTTCATGTTTGAGAGTGTAAGGTCCTTATCTGCTGGGCTATACAGATTGTAGATTCTTATTTTCACGTCCTTTATCATTATATCAACACCTATAATTTCCGTTTGGTTGTCAGAGATCACAGATACTTCAGCTGCAAGGTATTGTATTTCGTGTAAGTATTAGAACTCCTCCTTTGTGTCCTTCGCGGTCGAAACGTGTGGCCTGATATCCTCTGACTGAGAATTTGTGATTGGCGTTGAGGTGTGTCTCTTGAATGCATGCCACATCTATTCTATCTTTATGAAGACGCTGTGTTAGGGAGTCTTTCTTCTTGTAAACTCCTTCGGCATTCCACTGTAGTATGTTGAGTGTCCGGGGTATTTGGTCAATAGCTCTTAACCTACTCCTCTGTGCCTTGACTCCACAGCACAGGGGAAGGTGACCACCAGTAGTCATGGGTGGACCCCCTCGAGGCAGGGGGCCCGGCACTATCACCGCCTGATGGGACTTCACGGGATTAGCACCATATCGATTAATTTTGATTTGTGACATCATGAATTAAGTTACGTTGCACTGCTTTGTCAAGCCTGTGGCTCAGTACATCCGATTTCGACAAGCATTTATTCGGGATGCTTTCCCTAGCCTTTGACTGTCCCCAGTCTACCTACAAGGCAGCAGGTTTTACGTTGCACTGCTTTGTCAAGCCTGTGGCTCAGTACATCCGATTTCGACAAGCATGTATTTGGGGTGCTTTCCCTAGCCTTTGACTGTCCCCAGTCTACCTACAAGGCAGCAGGTTTGTGTGTCTCTTCGTCTGGTCCCTCTCCCTTGACCTGTCCGACATGGGTGGCCCTACCAGTAGCTGTGCTACCGTCGGCATAGCTCTTGGGGTCATTGGGACGCACAAGCCCCTCTACCTCGTCACGGTGGACACACAGCAGAGGGGTTGCAAGTCTTTGGCATCCAGATATTTACTTCTCTGCTTTCCACTTGTTTTTTCCTCTCAATCTTGCCATTTGTCATCAAGTTCTCCAGTTTTATTCTTCTCATAATGTGCTGAAAAAATCTTGATTGCTTATGTCTAATTTTTCTAGTCAGTTTAAAGTTTTCATCTGTTTTTTATAGGACTTGCTAATTAGCTTTCCTGTTTGTCTATGGTAATCTTTGCATTTTCCTCAGAAACCACATCTCTATAGCCATTAGATGTTTTTCAGCTTGTCTGCTCATTTTCCACATTTCACAACCACACAAAAGTACAGGTTCTTCTTCTTCTTCTTCTGCGTTCATCCAGAGTTTTTTTTTCGGATGTGATTGCGTTGTGCCTGTTTACAGCAGAGCTGCGTTCTTGCGCCGTTATGCCGACACATCTGACTTCTGTGGGCATTTGTTGACCGGGTTAACCTTCCCGGGGAAAGTACAGGTTCTACGTAGCACTTCAACACACTTTACCTGCTCTAAAACATCTCAAAAGACAGAAGACTTACGTCTAAAAGATCGTGCAACAATGGCTGGTCACTCGACTGGAATGCAGTTTTATGATTATGGCAACATGATGGAAGTTGAATCTGCCAGAAAAATAAATAAATTAATAAATAAATAAACGGATATGACTGGTACCTTGCTGTCGTGACAGTAAATAGTTTGTAAAATGGAGATATACCTCTCCATAGAACAAAGTGTTAATTGTAGTGATACATGAGTGTTCACATGATGGAGTTGCTAGACAAGCAATATTCCATTTCGTGCCTCTGGGACACTTTTTCCACCTTTGATGTTGCCCACACAATGAGCTTTTGATTCAGACCTTCCACGTAATGGATTTGCTAACCAAGCAATTTTTCATTTTGTGCCACTGTGAGTGTACTAGCTTTTACTAGTGTCCCTGGCCATCAGGCAAGCCCACTCTGACTTATATATATATATAAACCACAATGTATGTATGTATGTATGTATGTCAGTTCTTTATGCGTTCGCGAACAGTCCATCCGATTGAGATGAAATTTTCTACATGTTTTCTTCTCATTCCTGTGCAACCAACTGTAATAGTTTCTTAGTGTACAATCATCTATTTACTTACTAAAATTTAATTTGTAATTACATGACTCAACATAAGAAACAATAAAACAAGGGACATAACTTTTAGTAGCATTGTTATATCTTAAGTTAAGATAGATAGATAGATAGATAGATAGATAGATAGATAGATAGATAGATAGATAGATAGATAGATAGATAGATACATACATACATACATACGTAGATAGATACATAGACAGACAGACAGACAGTCAGATCCCCGCCAGGGACTGGGCGAAGCCAGGCCGGGTCAAACAGACAGACAGACAGTCGGGAACGGGAACTTATATGACTACTTATATGAATTAAATTAGATGTTCCCCATCAGGGGCTGGGCGAAGCCAGGCCGGGTCAGACAGACAGACAGACAGACAGTCAGGAACGGGAACTTATATGACTACTTATATGAATTAAATGAGATGCTCCCCACCAGGGACTGGGTGAAGCCGGGCCGGGTCAGACAGACAGATAGTCGGGAACGGGATCTTATATGTCTACTTATATGAATTAAATGAGATACTCCCCACCAGGAGTTGGGCGAAGCCGGGTCGGGTCAGACAGACAGACAGATAGATAGATCCCCGCCAGGGCCTGGGCGAAGCCGGGCCGGGTCAGCTAGTATATATATATATCCTGAGAGAGAGAGAGAGAGAGAGAGAGAGAGAGAGACAGAGACAGAGAGAGAGAGAGAGAGAGAGAGAGAGAGAGAGACAGACAGACAGACAGACAGACAGACAGACTGTCAAACAGACAGCAGAGAGTGTTTATTGCATATGTTTGTTTATAAAGTTTAATTTCATCTCAAAGATGATGCATCATTATATGCAGGAACCATAAAAGGGATGAGGTTGGCAGTTAGACAAGTATAATTTCAGGGAGTTCTTGAGGAAAGGTAAATAACATGCATGTTTAGTCAGTTTTCCACTTTGCAGATGCTGTTGAATCTCAAGCCAGAAAATAATGGTATACTTTTCATAATACATTTATATTTATACTTATGTAAAATCTTAGTTTTTCTAACAGATTCAGTACCAAATAAAAAGTAAGTTTCAACCAAACAAAAATGGATGGGGGAAAATGGAAAGAAGATATGTGTCACAGTTATGACTTAAAAGTTGGTAATATGGTAGCAGATATGTTGAATTATATATCAAATTAAAGGGGGTTGCCTAAAGACCAATGTTTATAAGACTATGACAGTTACGGGAAGTTGCTTAAGATGATTAATCAACCCATGGCACTTAATCAGTTAAATCAGTGATTCTCAACCAATTTTGGCCCATGCACCCCTTCACCATATGTTCAGAATGTCATTCCCCCCCTCCTCTTCGTATTTCATCCCTATAAATCCCCCCTCCCCCACATAGTATACATAAAAATGGAAGCTAAATTTAATAACACATACCAGAACAAGTATGACGTATACACTAAAACATTATTTGCGGGTCTACTTACATTATAAAACAAATTTCAGAAGGGCGAGAAGTACAGAACTGTAAAGTATCGAGGGAAAAACAATATCAAGTAATCGGTTCTTGTATTAACGGATCTTGAAATAATTTTAATCACCACCCACCCCCCCACCCCCTAAAATCCCCTCTGGGGAATTTTCCACCGATTGAGAACCACTGCTCTAGAACAGATGCCATCTAAGGTAACAAGCTGTATCTATCTGTGGTAGGGAATGTATTGATGTGCACAGCTTGTACAAAGGCATGTCATGAGAAAGGGGAAAGCTGGAGTATATCTCCACAACAAGAAAGTTGGAAGGGAAGAGAGGTGGAGGGAGACCAAGAGAGAAGAGGCTGGACAGTTTGACATCATGGCATGGAAGAACATCAGTATCAGAAATTATTGGCAGCACACGAGGCAGAGGGCCGTGGACAGACATGATCAGCAACGATGGTGACTGTAAAAAGAAAGAATGGAATTCCACAACAGGTGACAATACTTACTTGAGGTCCCTTGAAACTTTTAGCAGGCGTTCTGAGTTTGTCACATTGGCAGTTATCTCCAAGGTCTGTACAAGAGACCAAGCCATGTGTGTCTGAAGCAAGACGTGCAATATACAAAATCAAGCATTGCTGTTGGAGGATCTATATGCTGAAGTGCTCTGCATGCAAAAGTCTTCACAGGCATGCATACTAAACAATTCAATGAACATGCTGGGGGTCAGTATGGCTGAATGGATAAGAGTGAGTATTCTTAAACATCCGGTGTGCTGATGCTGAGGTAGAGGTTCAACCCCTACACCGGACAGTGGGACTAGAATGTTGGCTTCTCATCCTTGACTTGGGGATGTAAATTACAAGCACCTCTCGAGTCGGAGTGGGTTCACCTGATGGCAAGGGACACTGTTAAAAGGAAAAGCCCTGATATGAAAATACACAACCAAATTTTTTTTTTCTTCTTCCTTTTGCTTGAAATATGTCTATAACTGCAATGTTGTCTCTAGTATGAATTTAACTGTCTTTTTTAGTTCACTCAGAGGTCCATAGAGTTTATATTCCACTGATGTCTCTCTAGGCCAGAAGGTTTGCTTAGATATGTTGTATTTTGGGCAGTCTTGGAGTATGTGCTCTGCTGTCTGCGACGCCAATCCACATGTGCACATGGCTGATTCACCAATCTTGAATTTTGTATACATGTGGTTGCGTAATCTATTGTGTCCAGTTCTGAGGCCCAGAATAATGACTTGCTCTGGTCTGTCCATAATGTGGTAGACATCTTGAGCAGGTTTGGTGGCTTTCTGACTGATTTGATCATTCTTTTCTTTTGGTGGTATGTAATGGGCACATCAAGCTGTTCTTCTTTTGCTCCTTCCTTAGCCAATCGATCAGCTCTGTCATTTCAGGGTATTCCAGAATGGGAAGGTATCCACTGTATGGTGATTTAACTGACTGTTAAGTACAGAAAGTAGTGTCCTGTAGTACTGGCAATTTCCCAGACAGAAGAGCCTTTATTACTGATTTTGCATCCGTCAATAGCACCACAGGTTGTGTACCATGGCTGGTATTTAGTAATTTCTCTGTTGCTATCTTGATTGCCTCAATTTCAGCATCATAGTTATGGCAGCACTTTCCTGTTGGTACTCTGGCCATGTCCCTAGTATTATTTGGATATTCTATGTACACTCCAGCTCCTCCATTTCAAACAGCATTTTGTGCTGACCCATCTGTGTAGACTCAGATCCAGAGGTCCTGTGGTATTCTTCATCAAGGAAGCTGAGAGTGGTTGTTCTACACTGTTCTGTTCTTCCTTGTCAAAATTCCTTTCACTTTTGTCCTGGATTTGTAGGGGCCCTAAAAAACCCCCAAGCCCCCCAAAATTTTTTTTTAAAAAATTTTTTTTGTCCACTGTAGTGACTAGCTTTTACTATGCCCCTGGCCTCGGCAACCCCACTCTGACTTTATTAAAACCAATGTATGTATGTGGGGTCCTTTTTAGCTTTCGAAAACGCCCATCCGATTGAGATGAAATTTTCTACTGTTTTCTTCTCATTCCTGGGAAACCCAAACTGAAATGTTTCTTAGTGTAAAATCATCTATTTACTTACTAAAATTTAATTTTGAAATTACTGACTCAACAAAAGAAAAAAAAAAAAAGGGACATAACTTTTAGTAGCATTGCTATTCTTAATTTAAATCCCCCTCTAAAATTGATAGATAGTTTTAATAGATAGATAGATAATACTACTACAACATACTACTAACGACAACGTCGACCCCCCGCCAGGGACGGGGCAAGGGGGCCGGGGTCAACGACGGAACTAAAACTTATTGATACTTTATGAAAAAAATGGATCCCCCATCAGGGGCTGGGCAAAGCCGGGCCGGTCAGACAGACAGACAGACAGACGACATCAGGAGGGGAAACTTATATGACTACTTATATAATTAATGGATCTCCCCACCAGGACGGGTGAACCCGGGGCCGGGTTCAACAGACAGATAGTCGGGAGGGGGATCTTATATGTCACTTATATAATTAATGAATCTCCCCCCAGAGTTGGCGAAGCCGGGTCGGGTCAACAGACAGCCCAATGATAGATCCCCGCCAGGGCCGGGCGAAGCCGGGCCGGGTCAGCTATATTTAATTTTCCTAAAGAGGAGGGAGAGAGAGGGAGAGAGAGACGAGAAGGAAGAGAGAGAAGGAGAGAGAGAAGAGACAAAGCAGACGACAGACAGACAACAGACTGTAAAACAGACCAAGGTGTTTATTGCTATGTTTTTTTATAAAGTTTAATTCTCTCAAGTGAGCATCATTAATGCGCCATAAAAGGGAGGGGTTTTGGCGTTAGACAAGTTAATTTCAGGGAGTTCTTGGGAAAGGAAAAATAACGTGCATTTTTGTCAGTTTTCCATTTTGCAGATGCTGTTAAAAATCTAAAGCCAAAAATAATGGTATATTTTTCAAAATACTTTTTACCTTCTGTAAAGTTTTAGTTTTTCAAACAGTTTCGTCCCAAATAAAAAGAAATTTCGACCAAAAAAAAGGGATGGGGGAAAAGGAAAGAAATATGGCCACTTTATGATTAAAAAGTTGGTAATATGGTAGAATATGTTAATTATATATCAAAAAAAAGGGGGGCTGCATAAAGACCAAGTATAAAAGAAATGACATTACGGGAATCGTTTAAAACGATTAACTCCCATGGCATTTAATCTTAAATCATGATTCTCAACCAAATTTTGGGCCCATCACCCCTTCACCATATGTTCAGATGTCTTTCCCCCCCCTCCTCTTCGTATTTCATCCCTATAAATCCCCCTCCCCCAATAGTATACTAAAAAGTGGAAGCTAAATTTAATAACACATACCAGAACAAGTATGACGTATACACAAAACATTATTTGCGGGTCTACTTACATTATAAAACAAATTTCAGAAGGGCGAGAAGTACAGAACTGTAAAGTATCGAGGGAAAAACAATATCAAGTAATCGTTCTTGTATTAACGGGATCTTGAAATAATTTTAATCACCACCACACCCCCCCACCCCCTAAAATCCCCTCTGGGGAATTTTCCACCGATTGAGAACCACTGCTCTAGACAGATGCCATCTAAGGTAACAAGCTGTATCTATCTGTGGTAGGGAATGTATTGATGTGCACAGCTTGTACAAAGGCATGTCATGAGAAGGGGAAAGCTGGAGTATATCTCCACAACAAGAAAGATGGAGGGGAAGAGAGGTGGAGGGAGACCAAGAGAGGAAGATGCTGGACAGTTTGACATCATGGCATGGAAGAACATCAGTATCAGAAATTATTGGCAGCACACGAGGCAGAGGGCCGTGGACAGACATGATCAGCAACGATGGTGACTGTAAAAAGAAAGAATGGAATTCCACAACAGGTGACAATACTTACTTGAGGTCCCTTGAAACTTTTAGCAGGCGTTCTGAGTTTGTCACATTGGCAGTTATCTCCAAGGTCTGTACAAGAGACCAAGCCATGTGTGTCTGAAGCAGAGACGTGCAATATACAAAATCAAGCATTGCTGTTGGAGGATCTATATGCTGAAGTGGCTCTGCATGCAAAAGTCTTCACAGGCATGCATACTAAACAATTCAATGAACATGCTGAGGGTCAGTATGGCTGAATGGATAAGAGTGAGCATCTGGTGTGCTGATGCTGAGGTAAGGGGTTCATCCCCTACACCGGACAGTGGGACCAGAATGTTGGCTTCTCGTCCTTGACTTGGGGACATAAATTACAAGCACCTCTGGAGTCAGAGTGGGTTCACCTGATGGCGAGGGACACTGTTAATAGGAAAAGCCCCTGATATGAAAATACACTAACCAAATTTTTTTTTTCTTCTTCCTTTTGCTTGAAATATGTCTATAACTGCAATGTTGTCTCTAGTATGAATTTAACTGTCTTTTTTAGTTCACTCAGAGGATCCATAGAGTTTATATTCCACTGATGTCTCTCTAGGCCAGAAGGTTTGCTTAGATATGTTGTATTTTGGGCAGTCTTGGAGTATGTGCTCTGCTGTCTGCGACGCCAATCCACATGTGCACATGGCTGATTCACCAATCTTGAATTTTGTATACATGTGGTTGCGTAATCTATTGTGTCCAGTTCTGAGGCCCAGAATAATGACTTGCTCTGGTCTGTCCATAATGTGGTAGACATCTTGAGCAGGTTTTGGTGGCTTTCTGACTGATTTGATCATTCTTTTCTTTTGGTGGTATGTAATGGGCCACATCAAGCTGTTCTTCTTTTGCTCCTTCCTTAGCCAATCGATCAGCTCTGTCATTTCAGGGTATTCCAGATGGGAATGGTATCCACTGTATGGTGACCTTATGCTGACTGCTAAGTTCAGAAAGTAGTGTCTGTAGTACTGGCAATTTCCCAGACAGGAGAGCCTCTATTACTGATTTTGCATCCGTCAATAGCACCACAGGTTGTGTACCATGGCTGGTATTTAGTAATTTCTCTGTTGCTATCTTGATTTCCTCAATTTCAGCATCATAGTTATGGCAGTACTTTCCTGTTGGTACTCTGGCCGTGTCCCTGGTATTATTTGGATATTCTATGTACACTCCAGCTCCTCCATTTTATGCTGACCCATCTGTGTAGACTCGGATCCAGAGGTCCTGTGGGTATTCTTCATCAAGGAAGCTGAGAGTGGTTGTTCTATGCTGTACACTGTTCTGTTCTTCCTTGTCAAATATTCCTCTCACTTTTGTCTGGATTTGTAGTGATAGTCTATGTTCATCTTTCCATGGAGTTCGCTCTGGAATAGTTTTCAGGGGGATACCAAATGTGGGCAGATTGGTGGTTTCTCTGCAGAGTTGTTTGGCCTGGTGAATAAAACTGCTTCTTTTCAACCGCCCCATAGCTAAGTTTTCAATTCTTTTCTTCATAGGGTGGCCTGGCAAGTTGAGCTTTTCTGCTTGTATTAGCGTTTTCGTATCTCTGAGCTCTCTCAGTGCTTGTGTCCTCCCCATCTTTTCCATTTCCACTATAGGGGTTGATCTCATCCCTCCTGTGGTGACTAAGTGCTTGATTTTGCACCTTGTCCAGCTCTTGTAGTGTGGTTTTTTATGCTGAACACCACGCAGTAGACCCGTATTTCCAGGTGTGGTTGTATGCTCTGTTGATAAACTTTGCTAAGTATTTTCCCACTGGCTCCCCATGTGGTTCCACTTAGTTTTCTCTGGATGGCTATTTTCATTCTGGCTTTTGTTACTGCTTTGTTGATGTGCTTTCTCCATGTCAGCCTGTCATCAAATGTTACTCCAAGGTATGTTGGTTTTTTATCTTCTCTAAGGGGTGTTCCATTTATCTGGATGATCCCTGCCTTTTGTTTTGGGGAGAGGGTAAATAGAGTGGTGCTGCACCTGTCAGTGTTTATGCTGACACATCATCTATTTGCCCATGCAACAAATGTATCTACAGCTCTTTGTAGCAATCTGGTGGCCACTGATGCATGTTCATTTGTGCTCCATAGAACCAGGTCATCAGCGCACATTGCCGCTTTAATTCCATGCGGTAGATTAGCAACAAGGTCATTGATGAAGATTAGAAAAAGTGTGGGGGACAAGACTCCACCCTGGGGAACACCATGAAGCAGTAGTACTTTCTTGCTCTTGAGTCCATCTATCTGTACTCTGGCTCTTCTGTTGTGCAAGTATGCTTTCACCCATTTGTACATTCTTCCATTGACTTTACAGGTTCTCAGTTTCATCATCAGACCTTCTTTCCAGACTTTGTCAAAGGCTTTCTTCGGATCTATTCATGCAGCAAGCTTCTTCTCTAGAATGCATTCTCAATTTGAGGTAGGTTGTCTGATCTTCCGTAGAGTAGCACTGCCTAAAGCCAGCCTGCTGTGACACAAGGATAATTTCACTTTCAATGTACCATTGCAGTCTGTTATTGATCATGCGCTCCATTGTTTTGCAGAGACAGCTGGTGAGGCTAATTGGTCTGCAGCTGGAGGCAATGGAACTATCTTTCCCAGATTTTAGGAGGGGTATCGTGAAAAACGAAATACCACAATGTAATATATAAGTAAATGGGAATATTCTTCAACAAATGAATAGGTACAATTATCTCGGAACAGTAATAACATCTGATGGGAAATGCCTTGAAGAGATTAGATCAAGAATCGCCATGGCAAATGTAGCCTTTAGCAAGATGAAAAACATACTGACCAATAAAAATATGTCAATTGAAACGAGAAAAAGAGTGTTGAGGTGCTACATAGAACCTGTACTTTTATATGGATGTGAAGCTTGGACAATGAGCAGTCAAGCTGAAAAACATCTGATGGCTGTAGAAATGTGGTTTCTGAGGAAAATGCAAAGAATACCATGGACAGCCAGAAAGACCAGTGAACAAGTCTTTCAAGAAACAAATGAAGATTGTAAACTGATTAGAGATGTTAGACGTAGACAATCAAAATTTTTTGGGCATGTTGTGAGAAGAAATGAATTGGAGAACTTGGTGACAACTGGTAAGATTGAAGGGAACAGACCAAGGGGAAGACCTAGAAGCAAATGCCTGGATGGCTTGGCCTCATCGCATGGTCGAGACAGAAACACGGAGCTGATCCACGACTCAGGCGATCGAGTGAGATGGCAAAACATGACTGCCCACGCTTATTGGCATGGCACATGATGGATGGATCATGATTGCATCTCTCCAGGCTTGTGAAACACTGCCTAAGGTCCAGCTGTTATTGAAGATCTGCAACAACTTTGCTTTGGCCTCTGTTCCTAGGTTCCTGATAATTTCATTGGAGATACCATCAGCTCCTGGTGACTTTCTCCTTATCAGATTTGATTTCGATATTGTTATCTTGTGTGAATGAGTCCGCAAAATGGTCAGCTGCTTGCTTTCCCGTTAAGTGTTCCTACTTACCTGAGAATCCGAAAATGTGTATTGATAATATACTGTATTGATAATACACATTTTGGGATTCTCAGGTAAGTAGGAACACTTTTTTCTCAAATTTTCATTTTCTCTCCATTGCTCTCATTTTTTCATCTTTTTATTCTTCTCATCCCATCGTTACGCCTTAATGTAGTCAACGGAGGGTCTTCTCTGTGATTGCATGTTGTATTTTGTGTATGCATTTGTTTGCTGATGAAGGCTAGTTGCTGCAACGTCCTATGTAATTAAAGCTGCATTACTTTGTGTTATTTTATACTGTTTACATTTTCACAGCTTTACCACAGTTCCACCAAATTTTATTTATATTTTTACCATGCACTGGAGAGGAATACCGATCAGCATAACAGAAGAAAAAAAAGAAAGAAGAGGACTGATTAATTAGTCTAGTTATTGTTTTCTGAATTTGTATTATTATTTCGTTTTGGACAGATGTCATTGATTTACACATCTGTGGATTTGTCAATGGTCTGAGAACCAAATAGGGTTGTTGTTTTGATTGTGTTGACTTTTGGGGATCACATCTGAATGCGAACATAATATTACATATCATCCCATGGACTGTCCAAGGACTCAATACATTCAATACAATTTGTACTCCAGATCTTGATTTAATTCCTGGTGAACAGTTTGTTCAAATGTTGATGTTTACGTCAATTGCTTGTTGATGGTTGTTCAACAGTGGTTGTTCTATATGTTGTAAACAATCAATGTTCTCTGACACTATCAAATTCAAAAGGTGATCGAGTGGGAATGGAGACCTACACATAGACACAGTTATCTTAAGGAATGAAGTATTTTCCCCCTTGTGTCTGTGGTAAAATTTCATGATCACCTCAACTTGTAAGAAGTGAGTGAGAATGTCAATTCATCCCATCCAGATCCCCTAGACGAACTTAGCAAATATTCTCCTACATCCCACACTGCCCGGGCAAAATTTTGAGTTAAAAATCTACCCAAAGTATTTCAGGATCCTCACCAGTGCTACGGAGTTCATGCACTGAGCTGAGATTCTCCAGAATACTCAGGCTTGAGTTAGGAGTAGAACGGAGCACTTACGGGTTACACCTGTGTGCCATGATGTTGATCCGTCGACTAAACTAAACTATAGTAGCCTTGAATATATATAAAATGTGACTGTTCACATTTTTACTTTATTGTTTACCTTCTAATGAAACTAGAACAATACATACAGCAATAAGAAAGAGACAAACACAAACAGATTTCTTTGGTCATGTGATGAGAAGAGAGGCATTGGAGAGCATCGAGACAACTGGAAAGATCGAGGGGAAGAGAGGCAGAGGTAGACCAAGAGAAATGATGCTGGATGGAATGAGATGGTGGCATCATCAGCAGAGATGATCCAGAACACAAAGGCCGAGATCTGTGGAGAGCCATGAAGGCCTGCGTCAGCTGGCAGGGCACATGATGGTGATGGTTACCTCTCTAGATGCCCTTAAGCAAATGAACAAACAAACATTTACAAAAAAAAAACTAAAATCAAACCAACCTTGCAAACTGTCACTACATTCATGTGTGCAACAGTTCTCACAACTCCCCATTTGGTTTGCACGAGTATATCGATTCCCAGCATGAGATCTGATTGGCTGAGCTTGACCTGACGACGAATGCAGACCCTGATGACTGAGGTCGCGACATTGATAGGGCAGGGTCAGAGAGTTGAAGTTAGCATCACTGCAGGAGCATTGACTGCTGGGATGACAATGGTCGAGGTCGTTGTTGTTTTTGCTCTGTGGGAAACTACCTGGATCTCTGTTGGAACACTGCACGAATACACAAGCAAAAACAAAAACAGGTATGAAAATGGGCAGACAGAGAGAGAGAGAAGATCAGGACTCAAGATTCAGGAAAATCAATAAACAACAGAAAGAAAAAGAGTTTAAAAAACAAGAAGATCAACTTCATTGCACCGAGTTTGATCCCATGAGTCTCTTTCCGCAGTGCGTCCTGCCGTAAGCATCACACAAAGCAAGAACTCTGTAGCTACAGCGATGACCCTCAGGAGTCTCCGAGAAAATTGCACTCGTGAACCTAACAACATAGGCTGGAATTGAACTCACAACCTTTGGAGTGCAGAGCAAGTGGCGTATTCATTTCGCTACGGAGATGCCCAATAAACAACAGAAAATATGCAGTACCATTGGCTGATACAGCAGGACTTCCAAGAATTGGTAAACTAAGTACAAAAACTAAGCAATACAAATGGCTTGGGCATAAATATAATGCGAACAAACATTAATATTACCAATAAAGATAACATCAAGCAAATTTTGAAATTTACAGAAGATGAAAAAAGCACCTGGATAAGTCAACAGTTCAGTATTTACACCCAAAAATAAAAAATAAATTTGTCCTCACTCAACCTGTTTCTTCAGCAGTGGTTAGAATTGAGATCCATTTTTTGGTGAGTTTTGATCTTCTTTCTATTTCTGCTCTCTTTCAAATTAGTCCAACTAAAACTAAACTAGTCCTAAATGGAACTGGTTGTTTATTATTATTAGTCAACAGTTCTTTCTTAGTTTCTTCTTATAGTCTATTACATGTGACGTTGGTGTTTGTGTTTGTACACATCATTTTTTTTTTACTATCAATCATTTCTGATACAGATGTTTCTCCATTCTATAACGTCAAACTGTTCAGCATTTTCTTTTTCTGCCTCTTCTCCCCTTCCCTCCAATTTTCCCCGCAGTCAAGGAACACTCCAGCTTTTCCTTCCTCACATTATGCTTAGAGAATCTGAACTGTCTTCTTCGGATGTGAGTAACCAGTTCTCTTTGTGAGTTAACTTTCAAAATACACCAGTACACGTCTTTTTTGAGCAGATTCTGCAGTGTATCTACATATGGAAACGTTAACAAATGCAACATGCACAATCGTCCTCCAATTTTCTGCCCTCATCTGAGAAGGCTAAACATTCAATACACTACCCACTGATCAGTAGTAAACCATGACTGGGTTATTTTAATCTGGGTTGCTAGAATCATACCTGATTCTTCTCAAACTAGAGGTGGGCACTATACCAATAGAAAACATGTCAATTGCAATGAGAAAAAGAGTGTTGAGGTGCTACACAGAACCTGTTTGTATGGATTTGAGACGTGGACACAAGCCGACAAACATCTAATGGCTGTGGAAATGTGGTTTCTGCGAAAAATGTAAAGAATACCATGGACAGATAGAAAAACAAATGACCAAGTCCTACAAGAAACAAATGGAAACCGTAAACTGATTAGAGAAATTAGACGTAAACAGTTATGAGAAATAATAAATTGGAGCACATAGTGACAACTGGCAAGATTGAGAGGAAGAGAACAAGGTGAAGGCACAGAAGTAAATACCTGGATGGGTTGGTCACATGGTATGGTTTAGACAAGAATACAGAGCTGATCCATGACTCTAGTGATCGTGTGAGATGGCGAAACATGACCGCCCATGCTTACTAGCATGGCACATGATGATGATGATGATGACCATAACTCTAAGCCAAACTTCATTCCTCCAACCCCACAGAATCAATAATAAATTAATAAGCAGCCTTAAATTTGTTTGACATAATAACACAAAAGAACTACCTATACATTTCCAGAATGAACAAATAATATCCTACCAGACAAGGAATATCCAAGACCACAATTTCTGAAGCAGACTTGCTGATATTGCTGGTGGACATTTTTGTCTTCTTCTGCTTCTTCTTCTGCCTCTTTATCTCCTTTTTCACACCAAGCCTTTTCTCCTTTTCCTGCAACTCTTCACACAAAAGCTCCAAGTCTGAGACCCCTTGCTTCCTCTCTAAGGCAGCCTGAAATGTGGAAGTCAGTTTAAGACCAAGCACTGCTTAATTTAAAAAAAACTATCAAACTGCTGAAAGATGGAAAAGCTGCTGGTCTATGTGGTATCCCAGCAGAACCTATTAAAGCCAATATAAACACCTCAACTACTAAATTACTGCACAATTTATTTAACAGAGTTGGAGGGACTGAAGAAATATCAACAGGGTGCAGAATCCGTCATTGCTGATGTAATATAGTGTTATTATATTGACAGTGTATGCACAAACATGATGTAGGCCGATAATGAGCTAATCTGACTTGTTAGTAGACTGATACAGGCATTGATCAGCATAATTACCATGTGAACTCGCTGCCAGACAAAAAGAGGTTACAGCTTAATGGGTTCTTCTTCTTTCTCTTCTACAATCAACGTTTGCTATGCGTCTATTCCGGCATGGGCCACAAACAGGATGGTTCGCTTGAGGTCTTCACCAATAACCCCAAGTTCTCGAAGGGATGCTCCAGTTGACCAGATGTTTCATTATCACCATCATCATACTTAAAGTAGCAAAAAATTGTTTTTCAAATTTTCATTTTCTCTTCATTGTTCTCACTTTTTCATCTTTTTATTCTTCTCATCCCGTTCTTATGCCTTAATGTAGTTCCTGGAGTGTCTTCTCCATGATTATATGTTGTGTTTTGTGTATGTATTTGTTTGCTGATGAAGGTTAGTCACCACAACATCCTGTATGTTTCGTAATTGTGTTCTGTAAAGCATATTTACTTTGTGATATTTTATATTGTTTACATTTCCACAGCTATACAGCAGTTCCATTAATTTTATTCATATTTCCCTTAGTTCAGCACAGTTAGGGGAGTCTAGTAGGACATTCTTTGAGGGTTTGCCCGAGTGCTCCACATGTGCAAGAAGTAGAGTCAGTAAGACCATTTTGGTAGAGGTGTGCTCTGGGTCCACAATGTCCTGTTTTGAGTCTGAAAATGTTGGTTTGTGCACTTCTGCCAAGCTCGTTTATGCTATCATCTTACCTCGAAAAAAAAAGAAGAGGCAAGTGAAATATTTTGGCCACGTTAAAAGACATAACACTCTTATAAAAATCATACTGGAGGGCAAGGTTCAGGGCAAGCGAGCAAGAGGTAGACAACGATACAAGTGGGAAGATAACATCAAGAGATTGACAAACATCAGTCTGACAGAATGTACAGTCAAGGCGAGAGACAGACAGTGTTGGAGATTCAGTGCAGCCAACCTTCATTGTGGAGACGGCACCTGATTGATTGATTAACTCCAAACTGTTCTATGGATTGTTTTAGTAGTGTTGGGTCAAGCTAGTTAGTGCGAATGACTGTAGTTATAATTCTTCTTCTTCTGCATTCATCCGGAGAGTTTCTTCGGACGTGATTGCGGTGTGCCTGTTTACAGGAGAGCTGTGTTCTGGCGCCTTTAGGCTGATACATTTGACTTCTGCGGGCGTTTGTCGACCGGGTTAACCTTCCCGGGTGTTTTGAAGGACATTTGACTTTCACTCGGATGTAGTTGCATTGTGCCTATTTACAGGAGAGCTGCGTTCTTGCGCCGTTAGGCCGACACATCCGACTTCTGCAGGCGTTTGTTGACCGGGTTAATCTTACCAGGTTGTTGTAATTCTAAATCAAGGAGTCAAAGAAGACACTCTGCTAGTTAGTTAGTCATGGTTCTAACTTCACAGCAAAGGGTTGCCCCATTATGCTCCTTTCCTGTGCCAGTGAATATCACACAAAATGCCCCTCACTGCCCCATATGAAAAGTGGAACAGACAGGAGTCTCGACAAACCAACAGCCAGCACAGATACAGAATGCCAACACAAGTCTGCCACAAAAACTACGGTTCATCATCGATGGAAGCGGCAGTCACTACAAACCAGCAGCCACACATTACTTCATAAGGCAACCCTGTTAGTTCAGAGACCGGCCAGCCACCATTTTTCTGAATATGCAGTTAACTCTACAAACAACAGCGGACAGAAACCACAGACACTCAGTGCCTGGCTCGAAGAGGGAAAAGATATATATATATTTGTGTGAAAGATTTGACATATCATTAACATCTACACTGAAAGACAAAGGAAGACAACCAGAGCACTTGTCCTGACATCATCTACACCGACTTTTAACCTGATATATTATTTATTTCATAACGTATAATGTGATCAACATTATCTAGAGAGATTTATGTTGTGAATACCTCGGACTGCCAAACCCCTTGAGCCTTGACTCTACAGAAATAGGGACGGAGACCACCAATCACATTTGGTGGACCTCCTCAAAGCAGGGAGCCCAACAATATCACCTCCTGGCAGGATTCCATGGGATTAGCACCATTATCCTTTCTTTGAAAATTCTTAACCAAGTGGATAATTTTAGATACTTAGGGGCATTTATAACATCAGATGGAAGATGTACAACAGAGATTAAGAGCAGAATAGGGCAAGCAAAAGCCGCATTTCAGAAAATGAAGAGTATCTTATGCAATAAGTCACCATCACTGAATATAAGAAAGTGCTGAAATGCTATATAGAACCAGTTTTGCTGTATGGCAGTGAATCTTGGAATGTAAATGAACAAATTAAGAAGAAATTAGAAGCAACAGAGATGTGGTTCCTGAAACGAATGTTGCGAATTCCTTGGACTGCCAGAGTAACTAACAATGACTGCCTGATACAGTCTAATGAAACTAGAACATTATATACAACAATCATTGGCACCTTGCCGTCTTGACAGATGATAGTTTGTGCTTTAAAAAGGCATAATAACTTTTACCTATGGCGGTAGCGAATGTGACTGATAAGGCCAATTTGCGCTGTAAATGTCCGTTCACAGTGGGTGCATGTGAACACGTGGTCATTTCCACCATCATGCACCATCTTACGTCTCAAACGCTCGGTGTGTGACTTATCTGCAATAATTTTCTCCTTTGTCTTTATTCCATTTCTGATGTTTGCCCTCCATGCAACACGTTCAGCGGCGACTTGCTCCCAATGTGCATTATCAATGCCTGAATCAATCATGTCCCGCTTACACACATCTTTGTATCGTAGTAGAGGCAGACCCTCATATATATATATATACAACAATAAGGAAGAGACAAACATCTTTCTTCGGTCATGTGATGAGAAGAGAGGCATTGGAGAACATCGTGACAACTGGAAAAATAGAGGGGAAGAGAGGCAGAAGCAGACCAAGAGAAATGATGCTAGATGGATTGAGACGGTAGCATGGAGGAATAGCAGAGTTGATCCAGAATACCAACGATCGAGATCTGTGGAGAGCCATGAACGCCTATGCCAGCTGGCAGGGCACTTGATGATGATGATGATTCTTTCTTTTAATTTGTGACATCATAAAGAGTTACCTTGCACTGTTTCATCAAGAGTGTGGTTCAGTACGTCCGGTTATGGCAAGCATTTTACCAGGTTTACTTTCTCTAGCCTTGAACTAACCTGTCTAACACAAGGCAGTATTTTGTGTCTCTCTTCACCTGGTCCATATCCCTTGATCTGTCCATTTGGGAAATCCTACCAGTAGCTCAATAGCTTTGGCACAGCTATCATGGTCATTCATTAGAACAAGCAAGCCCCTCTATCTCATCATCAAGGTGGAGACACAACAGGAGCTCCAATATGTCTGGACAGAACATTCACAAGACAACCACTACAAAACCAAAATACCAACCTGGTAACTCTTTCGTAAAGCATCCACCCCCAAATACAACAAAATTAGCCAGGTTTGCTCCTCACTGCGCAATTTCTGCCAAATTCTGTGCAAACGCTCAAATATGTGTACACCCAGGCATGTCAGTATCTCTTCCTGAGCTATGTCCAAAGTCTTAGCATGCCGATCTTTCCTCCTTGTATAGAAAGAACAAAAAAGCAAATATAGAAAATTTAGGAATAAAACTCCTGGCATGACATATATAAACAATTTTTCAGTTTGAATATTAACAAGGTCATCAAGAGTTCACAAGGAATGATAATGGTGATGCCACAGTAGAAGTCATTTTATGAATGTTTGGCATGACAAGGCCGGCAGACACTCAGTACCTTGAGGAAAGGTCAGACGGACACAATCAGATTGCAACTGGTACTATTAATATTGGGACTCTTCGCTGACTGTTCAAGAAGAGGGAAGACGGGGCACATATGGAAATGTCCTGAGTGCTGTGTTGTCGGTTCTTGACTCAACTCAACCCAGGAAGGTTAACCTGGTCAACAAATGATCGAAGAAGTTGGATGTGTCTGCCGAAAGGTGAAAATATCTCAGCTCTGCTGTAAACAGGCACAACGCAATTACGTCTAAAACAACATTCTGGATGAATGCAGAAGAAGAAGACTCAACTAACTCAACTATATATTGTTGTGACATTGCTATTTTCAAGCCTGGCACCATCTGGCATTTGAAATGAACAATTTCTTGTGAACTCTTTTGGACCGTGAGACCACAATCTGAGGCCAAGCACTACTTTTTGCATTACTTCTACTGTACTTTTTGGTTCACTTTTCCCTGGTCATCAACATGTAGCAGGTCCTTTGCAGAACACTGCTCTCATTGCGGCCTGCTTTCAGACTCAAACCATTACACACAAGCCTGAATATGAGAGAAGGAAACCTACCGTAACATTGCTAAGGCCTGCTGTGCCTTCAGACTCAAACCATTACACACGAGCCTGAAGATGAGAAAAGTAATTAGCCCCCCCCCCCCCCCCCCCCCCATAACGTTGTTAAGGCCTGCCGTACCTTCAGACTCTAATCATTACACCCAAGCCTGAAGATTGGAGAGATAAACCTCTCGTAACGGTGCTAAAGCCTGCCATGCCTTCAGACTTGAACCATTACACATGAGCCTGAAGCTGACAGAAGGAAACCCATCTTAACTTTGCTTAGGCCTGCCGTGCCTTCAGACTCTATCCATTACACACGAGCCTGAAGATGAGAGATGGAAACCTCCCATAACGATGCTAAGGTTTGCCGCGCCTTCAGTCTCTATCCATTACACACGAGCCTGAAGACGATAGAAGGAAACATTAACATCCCATAACATTACTACATATACTGGTTTCGCTGAGATTTCATCAGGCTGCATGGTCTTTACGTATGTAATTGAACAGTTACAGAGCCTCTGTTAATGAAACTATCATCATCTTACAGACTGTTCACTGCAGAATGTCGATCTCATCACAGCCCGGAAAACAACTTTCTCAATTTATGGCCATTTCTCCAGCCTCAAGGACCATCATGATGAATAATATCATCATCATCATCCAGTATCTTGCCAGCTGGTGTGGGTGATCATGCCTCTGCACAAATTGCTATCTACAATGGCATGGATCAACTCATGTGCTGGCTCCCTTCTGTGCCATTACACAAGAATCTTCTCACACAGTCTTCCTCTATCCCTCTTTCCGCAAATCTTTCTGGTTGCCACGACATGTTCCAGTTTTTATCTTCTCATAATGTGGCCAAAAAATGACAACTGCTTCTTTCTGATGTTTGTGATAAGTGGTCTTTGTGACTCAGTTCCCTCAAAATGTCCAGACTGCATATTTTTGTAGTCCAATTAATTGTCAACATTCTTCTACATAGCCACATCCCCAAGGCTTCCATGTTTACAATATTAATAGTTTTGTTAAAACATTCTATGTATACTCTTCTGAGAGTCACAATAGCATGTTGTTTAGTGTGCTTGCCTATCTGCCAGAATGGTAGCCAGGTGCTCAAATCCACATCAAGGCAGATTTGTCAACATTGATCTGATCCCCCATACAAGCCCAGCCTAAATTCATCATCATCATGTGCCATGCCGATAAGAGTGGCTGGTTATGTTTCACCATCTCACACAATCACCAAAGTCAGAATCAGCTCTGTGTTCTTGTCTAGATCTTATCCACCTTCCCCTTGTTCTTTTCTCCCTCAATCTTGCCAGTTGTCACCAAGTTCTCTAGTTTATTTCTTCTCATAACGTCTGCCTACGTCTAATTTCCCTAATCAGTTACGATTGTCATTTGTTTCCTGTAGGACTAAATTGGATCCCTGTAAATATCTGAGGAAGTAAAGGTGTCAGGTGATACTGACCACATGACCCATCTAATACTGATTGGTCTTTACAAACATGGGGCCAGCGCCATATACCCTTAAAAATCGACAGGGTCGACTTCATTGCACCGGATTTTTATCCCATATGGCTAAGTCTCTTTCCGCAGCGTGGGCTGCCGAAAGTGTCGCATAAAGCACGAACTCCGTAGCACCAGCGACAACCACCAGGAGTCTAAAGAAAAAATGCACTCTTGAACCGAAGGACCCGGCCCCAAAATTGAACCCACAACCTTTGGAGCCTGAGTCAGATGGTTTGATCACTTCGCCACGGAGATTCCCTGACCCTTTCCCCTGTGCATGTCAAAAAAGGAATCTAACAAGGGTTGCTGACATGACTTCAATACCAGTCTTCGGAGTGGCTAAACACGACAATGATTTACATGAGTACTTTCAACAAACATAAAACATTACCCCCCAATGTACTCTGGCTCGGCTTTCTCAAACAGGTCGGCAATGAAGTCTATGTCATTGGCAACGTGAACATGCTGTTCTTTGGTGCAGCAGCGTAAATTTTCAAAGAGATCGGCACAGTACCCGTCCTCAGAAGAACTTTCCTGCTGGCCAATGAGAATATTATATGCCAGCATTACTTTTGACTTGCACTCTGCGCAAAATCTAGAATGGAAATTGAACAGAAACAAAATATGTAGATTTGAATTTTGTAAACTATCAAGTGTAAAATCATAACAACAGAGATGAGATACCTAAGAGAGCTGTGGGAGTAAATGTGAAAGAAAGAATTAGGAATGAGGAAATCAGAAGAAGATAGGTCTGAAACCAGTCAGGTGATTCATTAAAGAACAACAGATTAAATAAATGGTTTGGCCACGTCACAAGAATGCCTTGGTACCATCTACCACAAAGGAACACACTGAAGAAATATAATGGATAAAGATCATGTAAAATATGGAGTGATGGTTTTAAGAACAATCTTAGTAAAATAAAAACTTACAGAGCGCACTGCACAAAAGATCCTTACATCTCTCACTCACCCCCCCCCCCCCACACACACACACACACACACGCGCACACACACACACATACGCACACACTTCACTGAGGTAAATGGGGAAAGGGAAGATAAAACAGAAGTATTCCATAAACAAAAGACTATTGATTGATTGGCCGATTAAATATGTTGTTTGTCCATCAAGAATGATGATGATCATTCATTACATCCAGTGGGGTTGAAAGTATGGATCCGTGAGTTCTAAGATGGCTGATAAGGCCTATTTTGTCTCGAGATGTTCTTCTACAATGTGAGGAAAGAATGCTTGACGCTCCAGGAGGAGGATCTTCTGCAGTGGTTTTTCTGTCCAGCCTTTTCTTCACAGCTCTTGCAGTCCTGGTTGCTTCACAAGTGACTGCACCCTTGTGTAATGATGTACACCACAAATTTTGGTCTTTGGCAGCAGTCTCCCAGGTGTCAAAATGATTCCAAAAGCTTTCAGTGAGACTTTCGAAGTGTCTTTAAAGCGTTTCCTCTCACCACCTTGGGAGCATTTACCACAATGCAGCTCATAATAAAAAAATTTGTTTAGGGAGCCTGTGATCTGGCATGCGAGTTAAGTGACCAGCCCATCGAATGGGATTCTTCATTAGTAGAGTGTGGATACTGGGTAATGGACGCTCTTTCTAGAACTTCAGTGTCTGGGTTCTTGTCTTGCCATTTAATCCTCAATAGCTTCCTAAGGCAGACTGTGTAGAAGTGGTTTAATTTCCAAGCGTGTTGCTGATAAACAGTCCATGTTTCACAAGCATATAGCAGCATGGATAACACAACTGCTTTGTAGACTTTCAGCTTTGCTTGCAGGCTTATTCCATTTCTGTCCCATACATTCTTGTACAGTCTGCCAAAGGCATTGCGGGTCTTGGAGATTCTTGCATTAAACTTCGTCATCAATTGTGGCAGCTTGTGACACAGTGCTGCCAAGATAGGTGAATTTGTCCACAACACTTAGTCCATGACCATTCACTTTGATATTCGGCACGGTGTGATTATTCCCTGGAGCTCGCTGGTACATAACTATAGTCTTCTCCAAGTTGATATTGAGTCCAAAGTTGGCACAGTCATATGAGAAAGCTGAAACATTGTGTGGCATGTCTGCCTTTGAGTTGGCATATAGAGTGCAATCATCAGCAAACAGCAGCTCTCTGACAGTGTCGCTGTTAGTTTTGGTTTTAGCTTTCAGCCTTCTGAGATTAAACAACTTTCCATCCATGCGGTAGTTATGTCTATTCCAATGTTCTTGTTCTCAAAGGCATTCGTCAGCATAGCTGAAAACATGGACCTAAGATTTCCATAGCAGTATTTTAAATATGTCCTTTAGGGCTCGCCACTCTGTTTCCGCATCCTGTTTAGCTGCAGCACTGGGCTTGAGGTGGTCTTCCAGCATATTTTCAAACGACAGCTGCATTTTTTTGCTGTTTAGGCAGGTGACATTTAGTTGTTTTTTTTTGCATTTTTACCCCTTGAGGATGCCGTGGTGGTTTTATGTGTATGTTTATTTTCGAGACAATGAGATGATAGTGTGTCCAACATTTGGCACCACACATGGATTTTGTCACCCGAACGTCTTGTCTGTCACTCCTCCTGACGATGACATAGTCAATGAGGTGCCAGTGTTTTGAGCGAGGATGCATCCACAATGTCCTGTTTCTCGTGGGAAGATGGAAAATTGTGTTGGTGATCAGGAGATCGTTTTCGGCACAGGTCTGAAGGAGGAGGAGTCCATTGCTGTTACAATTTCCAACTCCGTACTTTCCAATGATGCCACCCCAAGAGACGGTGTCCTTGCCTACTCTGGCATTGAAGTCCCCAAGAAGTATATGTTTGTCTCCTTTGGGAAAAGATGTTAATACGTTATGCAGGTCCTCATAGAACTTGTTTTTGGCATCATCTTCATTGGTCATGGTTGGTGCGTAGACACTCACGATGGTTGCATGCTTCTTTCCTTTCAGCAGGGTAACTTAATGGTCATAAGCCTGTCATTTATAGCCCTAAAAAATTCAGCTAGTTTGCCAACCAGGGCCGACTTAATGGCAAATCCCACACTGGATTGGTGCCTTTCCTCATTTTTCCTTCCACTCCAGAAGAATGTGTAGCCGGCACCTACTTCACAGATTTGGCCTTCTTCTGCAAGTCGTGTCTCGCTCAAGGCTGCAATGTCGATGTTGTACCTGCCCAGCTCTCTTCCAATCAGTGCTGTTCGTCTCTGGACACGCCATCTCTATCAAGTAGGGTGCGTACATTCCAAGTTCCAATTGTCAAGGGAATATGGTTTGCTCTTTTAGCTCTACCTGTTTTTCCTTTGTTTGTATGTCAATCGCAGTATAGGGTACCCACCAACCACGGCTAGCTGGTTAGATAATGATGGAGCAGACAATGGTTAGGGCACCTTTTCTAGCCTCTTCCTCATGCTACGGAGGTGAGCAGTGCTTTCCTATAGAGAGCTGCTCAGTCGTTCAGGGGGCTGCCGAATCCCACTCCTGCTCCGGTCAGTAGAAGGCAACCATATGGCCTGAGCCGCCTGTGGGCAGGTCTGCGACTACGGCTGCCAGCATACGCATGCCTGCCGCTTCGCCGTTCACCCATTGCCACAGGGCTTGAAGGTAATATATGAAGTTGGATGAAGAATGACTTGTGTGATGAATTGGATTAAAGTGAGGAAGAGTTGCGCAATTCGCCGACCCCAGACTCTCGCCTGAGTCCATCTGAGTCCAGTAGCAAGACAAGTTAAGACGACTGGAGATGAATACAGGTGCAGTGGATGACCAGGGTGCTCTACGTGCCTTGCCGTGCTCAATACGTTCCACAACGCTTCGTAGGTAAACACCATCTTGCCCGTTAAATCAACAATGATTTCTTCAGCGCAGTCTGCCGAGTCCTGTCTTCACATGCTGGGTAGGCATACATACCCTAGTTCACCAATTGGTTTGACACCAAATCGGCTACTCACGCCTGGTTTAGCCAACTTGTCACATCTGTTGCCCAGGGGGTGGCCACTGTCGCACGAACGAACGAACGAACAAACTTTATTTTAAAAGGGTAACAAATTGGGCACGCAGGCCCGTCTTACATTCAGCCCTTTCAATCACTCATCTTTCATTCATCAAATGTGCATGTTACATTAACATAGGGGAAAAAAACATTGTCAAATGGATCTTGTAAGCATAAACAATGCATATTATGCATGATACATTCACATGAGAAAACCAAAAAAAAAACATTATCAAATGAAAGTTGCAAACATAAACAGTGCATATTGCAATGTTGAACAGCATGCTACAGCTAGGAGGAGCCACAGGCGTGAGCTGGATGTCAGGCTTGGACCAGTGGGGGATGGGCCCTGAAAAGAGCATTAGTCATCCTTTCCACAGGTACTACATAGTAGTACATAGTATTTGGGGTACACCCATGCTGCTCTTGATTGGCTGATTTCCTAGAGTCTATAGCACTTGGGGCACGCCCAAATTGCTCTTGATTAGCTACAGTAGTGGCGATGTGGCAAGATATTTGAGTCCACAGTAGTGGCAATGTGACAAGATATGTGAACCTACAGGAGTGGCCTTTTGACAATATGTATGAACCTACAGGAGTGGCCTTTTGACAATATGTATGAACCTACAGGAGTGGCCTTTTGACAATATGTATGAACCTACAGGAGTGGCCTTTTGACAATATGTATGAACCTACAGGCGTGGCCTTTTAACAATATGTATGAACCTACAGGAGTGGCCTTTTGACAATATGTATGAACCTACAGGAGTAGCCTTTTGACAATATGTATGAGCCTACAGGAGTGGCCTTTTGACAATATGTATGAACCTACAGGAGTGACATTGGCACAGAAAAAAGAACAACATGACTGATATATACAACAACAGTCAGCAGCATAGGCTTAGCAACAACATCTTCTGGCATAGTTTATGGTGTCTTTGTTTAAATAAAAACTACAGCCTAATGGAATTTGAACAACAGGCAACAGCACTTTAACAGCTTCAACAGCCAAGAGGATTGGTACAATCAGCAATCAATTAAGTTAGTTGCATATTCTTTACGGGACATCACACTTTTCTTGGCTGTTTGTGATTTCTTAGCAAGTTTATGTTCAGTAGTTTGCCACTGATTTCTGAACGACCAGCAATTATACCTGTATGAAACCAGTGCAAGGCGATTTGCTTCCAAATAGCCCGCAGCTGTGTTTCGACCTTAGTATGGGAGATTACGAATTGGTCGTTAACCTCTTCGTCACAAGTGCCGGCCAGCAATCAGTACTTATCTGAGAACACATAATTCACAGGTCAACAACAACAACACTGAGACAGAAACAAAAGCACTGGACAGAACAACAGTCAGCAGGATTGGGAAAATCAACAATCAGTACTTATCGAGGAGCGTCTGGCCGAGTGACTAGAATGCCGGATTCAGGATTCTCTTTTGGGTGACCCGGATTTGAACCCTCGGTAAGGTGTGGATTTTTTTCTGTTGGAGACAAAAAGAAAACCCTAACCTGCACAGTTTGCGGTGACTGCACTAGCCAGGTGGCCTTAATTCCTCAGGCTCAAGACCCCACCCACTTCCGCCATACACCACAAGGTATTATATAGGCAGTAAATGACAGTTTTTTTTTTACAGTGCTTATCTGAGAACACACAATTCATAGGTCAACAACAAGATGACAGAAACTGACTTGTGCTTATCAAGGTATGCCTCGATGGTGACCAACAACTCGTTCACATCCACCAGCAACACCTGGTCTCTGCAAGAGTCTGACAGGGCATCCCAGGCTTCCAGCCAGCACCTGCAATGAGTAAGTTCCACATGAACAATAACAGACTTATCATTAACTTATACTGGAGCCATGGGGGTCTTTGTAGCGTAGAGGTAAATCTACCTGCCTCACATTTCAAAGGTCGTGGGTTCAATTTTGGACTCCGTCATTGGGTTCATGAGTGCAAATTTTCTCGGAGAATCCTGAGAGCTGTCACTGGAGCTGCAGTCGTGCTATGTGTGGTGCTTTTGGCAGGCTTCCCTGCAGAAAGAGACAGAGCTGTACTGGGTAAAACCCGGTGCAATGAAGTCAATGCTTCCACCCTTAAACCACTAACCTGGGGTCATGGCAGCTTAGTGGTTACAGTGGTGTTTGTCCAACAAGTATGATGATGACCATTCATTTCATCCAGTGGGGTTGACAGTTTTGAGCTGTGAGTTCTATGAGACTGGAAAGGCCTATTTTTGCTTGAAATGTTCTTTGACGTTGTGGGCAAAGAATTATAAACGTTCTAGGAGGATGGTTCTCCTGTGTTGCTTTATTTTTTGTCCAGTCTTTTTTTGCACACCTCTCGCAGTCGTGTTTGCTTCACAAGTGACTACACCCTTGCGCAATGATGTACGTCATGAATTTTGGTCTTTGGCAGTGCGTCTCCCATGTGTCGTGATGCATTCCAAAAGCTTTGAGCGATCTCTTCAGATAAAGCGTTTCCTCTGTCCACCTTGGTTAGTGTACTTGCCTGCCAAGAGAGGTATCTGGGTTCAATCCCCAGCAGAATTGTGAGGGAAGGAAAGGTAATGAGGAAGGTACCCGGTCACCCCACCTCATAAGCAATGACCTAGAATATGTGTTTTTGGTTTGTTCGCTTTGATCTCAACAGTAGTCCACATTGGACTTATTTATGTGTCTGGATTAGTTTTCCCTATTACCAATGTCCCTCACCGTCAGGCGAACCCACTCGGACTTCTGAGGTACTTGTAATTTATTATCCCCATGTCAAGGATGAGAATTCAACATTTGAGTCCAGCTGACCCATGTAGGGGTTGAACCCGGGACTACCTTTACTGTAAACTCAGATAAGTAGCAACAGCAATGAAAAGCAGAGGTCAGCATAACACATTTTATGTATGTCATACGAGGACCTTGATTTTCATTAAATGTTAGGCTTGGTCAACCAGACAGCTTGGTCAACTGGACAGCTTGGTTAACCGGACAGCCCAAGTCAATCAAACAAATCCTGCCTTAAAGGGGATTTGAACACATAACTACCAGGCCAGCAGACAAACAACAGACAAAATGGCGTGACTGGGAATCATGTCTGCAATAAGCATTGTTATCACATGGTATGTAAATGGAAATATATAAAACTTGTTTCAGAGATATTTAAAGACTAGATTGGAAGTAAGCTGGTGTTTCAATGGCCACTTTCATGTTCAGTAGACTAAACAGGTTCAGTAGACTAAACAACATATTCAGTAGATTTCAATAGACTAAACATGTTGAGTAGACTAAACAACAGGTTTCAGCAGACTAAACAGGTTTAGCAGACTAAACAACAGGTTCAATAGACTAAACAATTTCAGTACACTAAACTACAGGTTCAGTAGACTAAATAACAGGTTCAGTAAACTAAACATGTTGAGTTGACTAAATAACATGTTGAGTAGACTAAACAACATGTTAAGTAGACTAAACAGGTTCAGTAGACTAAACAGGTTCAGTAGAATAAACAACAGAAAGGAAACTTGGTTTTATCTCAAATATACACAAGTCTAAATTTGTTGTCTCATGTAATAAGTGCAGGATGGGAACAATTAGTACCACATCTCTACACCAAGGCATCCAATGTGAAAGAGGGAGGGAGACTGGGAGGGAGAGATGCAGACAGAGAGAGAGAGAGACATACAGATAGAGAGAGAGAGAGAATGAGAGAGGGAGAGAGATGTTTGATGAGAGAGACAGAGAGGAAGAGAGTTGGAGAGGAGGGAGGGATGCTAAGAGAGACAGAGAAAGAAAGAAAGGTGGAAGGAGGGCAAGAGAGGGAGGGATGCAGAGAGAGACAGTGAGAAGGGAGGGAGGGAGAGAATGAGAGGGATGTCAAAAGAGAGACAGAGAGGGATACATGCAGAGAGAGAAGGCAAGAGGGAGCAAGAGGAAGACATGTTGAGAGAGAAGATAGACAGAGAGAGACAAGAGAGAGAAGAAAAGTCGCTTAAAAGTCGACAGGATCGACTTCATTGCACCAGATTTTTATCCCATATGGCTCTGTCTCTTTCCGCAGCGCGGAAAGCGTCGCACAAAGCACGAACTCCGTAGCTCTAGCGACGACCCACAGGAGTCCTCGAAAAATTTCACTCGTGAGTCGAAGGGCGCTGCCCGGAATCGAACCCACAACCTTTGGAGCCCGAGTCAAATGGCTTGACCACTTCGCCATGAAGACTACCGAGAGAGAGAGCATGACTGTGACCCCAGTACAATCACACTGGTTTCAAGTAAATCAATCCATCAAGTGACAATCACACGGTGCAGAAATGACTACAGATTGCCCTGATTCTGAAGAAACACGTAGAAGTCTCACACATCAGTAAAGTTAGTCAGTTAGTCACGGTTCCAACTTCACAGTAAAGGGTCGACCCCATAATGCTCCATTCCTGTGCCAGTGAATATCACACAAAATGCTCTTCACTGCACCATGTGAAAAGTGGAACAGACAGAAGTCTCGACAAACCAACAGCCCGCACAGGTATACTACACAGGTATACTACACAAGTATGCTGCACAGGTATGCTGCACAGGTATACTACACAAGTATACTACATAGGTATGCTACATAGGTATACTACACAGGTATACCTACACAGGTATACAACACAGGTATACCACACAGGTATACAACACATATATACTACACAGGTATACTACACAGGTATACTACACACATATATACTACACATATATACAACACAGGTATACCACACAGGTATACAACACATATATACTACACAGGTATGCTACACATATATACTACACAGATATACTACACAGGTATGCTACACAGGTATACTACACATATATACAACACAGGTATACTACACAGGTATACAACACATATATACTACACAGGTATACTGCACAGGTATGCTACACAGATATACTACACAGATATACTACACAGGTATACCACACATATATACTACACAGATATACTACACAGGTATACAACACAGGTATACTACACATCACTAAAGAAAGAAACAAACAGAGAATTACCCCATAGTTTTTGACTTGTGAGTTTCCAGAGAATGAAAGCTACACCTCTTGTTCTTCTTACTCTTCAGGACAGCCTCTACAACTGTCTGCAACTTGGGTCTGAAAAAAAGTCAGAACTGAGGAACATGTGTCATTTATAATTTAAGACACTTAACACATAAAGAGCCGGTTTCCCTGGTTGAGGGGTTAGCAGCTTTCTCTGTAACCCCGAATACTCTTGTGGTTGATGTGAGCACACGAGAATTGGAAGCGGTTCGAGTCGCGCCAGTGACTTATGAGAGCATGGAGTCGGTCGCTCAGAAAGTCGCGGCGTGCTGATGAGCGTAATCTAGCCTAGGAATCAACATACAGCTGAAAGATGCTGATGTTGACTGCAATATCCTGAAACAAGATGGAAACTGCGGCGAGAAAAAAACACAAAACATAAAGAGACTTCATATCCAATATCACATAGAAGCGCACACAAATGTTAGTTGTATATCCTTTGGAGGCCGTATCAGGTCAACCCCAGCTTTTTTGGCTGTTTGTGATCTCTTGGCAAGTTTACGTTCAGTAGTTTGCCATTGCTTTCTGAACGACTGGCACCCACACCATATTATAAAATAACCCAACGCAAGGCGGTTTGCTATCAAATGACACGCAGCTGTGTTTCGAACACGGTATACGGGATTACGAACTGCGTCCGTAACTCCTTCGCCAGAATGTGTAAAATAAGCACATGTACACTCAATATTTTTTTTAAATTATTTTATTTCATTATCGTAGCGCGCAATTTGAACTCAAGCATAGTCCATACACATGCTACTACTTCTAGTACACTGGACTGATGTTTGTTTGTAGATTAGCTTTTCCTATTACCAGTGTTCCTCGCTGGTTTCATGTCTAGTCCTCACCAGATCATTGACGATCAATGTTGCTGCCTCAAGAACCCTTTAAAGTCCAGAAAGTCTTGATCCTTGGCTTTAAATCTCTCACGTTTGTCGTGGCTACTATATTTGGGTCTCTAAGAGATTTGTTAGGGCGTTCGCTCACTTTGAACTCAAGCATAGTCCGTACATGGACTGATCTTTCTCGATTATCAGTGTCCATCGCCATCAGGCGAATCTACTCAAACTTCAGAGGTACTTGTAATTTACGTCCCTAAGTCAACAAGACAAGAAGTCAACATTTTAGTGCAACTGACCGATGTAGGGGTTAAACCCGCTACCTCAGTATCAGCACACCAGATGTTAAAGAATTAGCGCCCTTATCCATTCACGCATGCTGACCTACTCTTTAAGAGTTCAATCTTGTAACTGCGGTTGTTTTTTGGTCTGGTTCAAAACCTGATCCTTCCTGTGACTTCCACAAGCTTTCTCAGGTAACTCACTTTCAGCTGGAATGTCTTCACAAGTAAAGGCGGCTGGCATGATGCTGACCACATAACTCCCACTAAGTTGAGTCAAGAACCGATATCACAGCACTCTGGACATTCCCATACATGCTCCGTCTTCGTATTCAACAGCCAGCAAAGAGTCCCAATACTAATGGCACCTACTAAGTGCCAAGTGGCACATAAAAATATGAATCTAGCACCATATACCCACGCCCAATTAAGGCGTTCAACAAAGTTTTTTACTTTTTTAACAGTTGAGTTGAGCTGAGCTGAGTTAAGTTGAGTGGAGCTGAGTTGAGTTGCGTTGAGGTAAGTGAAGCTGGGTTGAGTTGAGTTGACTGGAGCTGAGCTGAGCTGAGTTGAGTTCAGTTGAGTGGAGCTGAGTTGAGTTGAGTTGAGTTGAGTTGAGCCAAGAACTGACATCACTGCTCTCAGGAATTCCCATATGCGCTCCGCCTCGTTTAGCAGCCAGCGAAGAGTCACACTACTAATCGTTCCTACCACTATCTGATTAAAGTTCTCCTGGTCTTCCTTCTCAGTTTTGAGATTCTACCAGAACCCTTGCAATCTCAATCCTTCCACAAACAGGTTCTGAATCTGTTCCTCCACCTTCTCCACCTAGTCCCACAGGCGCACGATCACCTCGCCCTTGTCCATAGGTAATCCCTACTAAGCCCATGAGGCAGAACCCCAAAAGAAAAAGTAAACAGTGGAGAATACACAAAACAAAAAGAAGAAAATATGTAAGAAAATAAACTCACCCATGCAAATGAAATAATGAAAACAGTGAGCGAGGATCGAACAAGTACTCGTGCTGGATGGACAACTCTCCTCGGGTTGTGATGATCAGAGGGTCTAGGGCACGATGCTGAGACTTCTGAAGTTGATCAAATAACCTTTCCACACTAAAAACATACAGAAAGATTGATTGATTAATTGATTGATTGAATGATTGAGTGGATCAAGAATGGACATCATAACATTCTGTAAAATCTCTGCGCTCTGTCCTCATCTGCAACAGCTAGTGAACAATTCAAATACTAATGCAGTGGTTCTCAACCTTTTTTGGCCCATGCACCCCTTCACCATATGTTCAGAACGTCATTCCCCACCCTCTCATATTCCCTCCCTATAAATTCCCCCCACCCATATACAGTATACATAAAAATGGAAGCTAAATTAAATAACACATACTAGAACAAGTCTAGACGTCTACATAAAATGTGATTTGCTGGTTTACTTACGTTATAAAACAAATTTCAGAAGGGCAAGAAGTACAGAGCCGGAAGGTATAGAGGGAAAAACAATATGAAGTAATCGGTTTTTGTATTAACGGGATCTTGAAATAATCTTAACTCCCCCAGTACTTCTTTTGCCCCAAATTTATGGTTCCCACCATGGAGAATAGGCGGTTGAGCAAGGCCTCTAGAGTGTTTATGCTTGTGGCTACAGTTTGCTTACACATTTTCCTCATGTTGGATTGGTAGTTCATGGTTCCGTCACCCTGCTACTGCGCTGAGTGCCTGGAGCGACACTGTGAGCTGTGAATTTTGTGTGGAGTGCTTTTACATCTGTCTGCGGTTGATTGTAGCGTGAACTGCATGTTCAGAAAAATGGCGGCCAGCCAGTCACTGAACAAACTAGGCTGCCTTATGCAGTAATGTGTGGCTGCTGGTTTTCTGGGACTACCGCTTCCATCATGTTGGCATTCTGGCAGTGGCATTATGCATAGTATACCTGTGTGGGCTGTTGGTTTGTAGAGACTCCTGTCTGTTCCACTTTTCACATGGGGCAGTCAGAAGCATTTTATGTGATATTCACTGGCACAGGAACAGAGCATAACGCGCTAGCCCTTTGCCTTGAAGTTGGAACCGCGTCTAACTAATTAACTTCTTTAGCCTCTTAGCAGAGAGCCATCTATGCAGATGATACTCCTTAAAGTATTAAGGTTATTTCAAGATCACGTTAATTCAAGAACCAATTACTTGATAACTTGATACTTTACGGTTCTGTACCTCTTGCCCTTCTGAAATTCGTTTTATAATGTAAGTAGACCCGCAAATCATGTATAACGCAGACGTCTAGACTTGTTCTAGTATGTGTTATTAAATTTAGCTTCCATTGTTACGTATACTATGTAAGGGGCGCAGGGGGGGGGGGGGGGGTTATAGTGAGGAAATACGAAGGGGTGGGAGGGAGAGAAAATGCCATTCTGAACATATGGTGAAGGGGTGCATGGGCCACAAAAGATTGAGAACCACTGTACTAGACAATGTCTTCCAGAGGATTCTTAACTAACCAACTATATCAATAAGTAAATTTAAATGAATAACTGACTGACTGACTGGCACCTGGCCATCTTGACAGACGATAGTTTGTAAAATAGAGATATACCCCTCCATAGCACAATCTTTGGGCTGAATTTAGAGATCATGTCTTGCCCATGCAGCATGATCCTTCTCTCGGCCTGATAATTTTACTCCAGAAGAACGGTAACATCAATACGTCTGGAACAAGACAAGCTGTAGAAGCTGCCGGATCAGCAAAGAAATGCTCCAACTTTCCGTCTGTCGGAGCTTCCATCCTAGACCAGTTGCAGACCAGGGCTTAGGGCGTGGTCTGCCTTGCCATGACATTTAGCCTTTAGATTGCATTTCCATGCACTAGGGTAACACTCGTACCTGGTAACTGTGCTCCTCCGCCTGAAGTCGTTGGCACAATGTGTAGTGTGCATGAGCACCACCCAAAATTTGGCTCTAAAAGAAAGCAGATTGTACCGTCTACTGTCATACAGTAACTCAAACATATCTAACTAAGACCTGACATAATTTAAATAAATAAAACATAATATAACAGTTTATTAGGTATCTCTTCTATTTCTGCTTTTTATTTTCTTCAGAGAATAGCTGTTATGTTGTTGGATTTGTCACTCATATTTTAGTCAGATGATTGTTTATGGTTTTGTGGCTCCTGTTTTAGTCTGATGGTATTTGTTGGTTTTGTAGTTTCTGTTTTAGTTAAATGGTATTTGTTGGTTTTGTGACTCCTGTTTTAGATGATTGTTGATGGTTTTGTGGCTCCTGTTTTAGTATGATGGTATTTGTTGGTTTTGTAGGTTGTTTTAGTCAGATGGTATGCGTTGGTTTTGTGGCACCTGTTTTATTCAGATGGTATTTGTTGGTTTTGTGGCTCCTGTTTTAGTCAGATGGTATTTGTTGGTTTTGTGGCTCCTGTTTTAGTCAGATGGTTGTGTGTTGTTGGTCAGACTTCAAGGCCCCAAAAGGCTGCATCCCTTGTCAAAGGGTTAACACCTATGTATAGCTGCATCTTCAGCCAGAGAGTTCAAACTTAAATAATGCCAGAATAAAATGTTTAAACCCTTAGACCAAAATAAAAACATACCTCTTTCGACAGCCTACGCAAGGAACCATAAGAGGCAACATGCCCAGTATATCTCTGCCAGACACCAGCAATGCCAAAGCAACTTCATCTTTGGTTAGAGCACTGAACCTGCTGGTGAAGTGCTCAAGGTCTTTCTGCCGACACATTTTCCCACAGTCAATGCATTTATCGGTGAACTGTACAACCATCTGTGACACAGGGAGCAAATTTTAAATATGATAATGAGAGATAAATACACAACATAGGACACAATGAAAGAAAACAGATAAAACATAATGAAACAATATAATGTGTAATACTTGGAAAGGCTACTCTGGCAGGTCTTCCTCAGGACCAACTCAACACAATAATGAAAATGCCAGTCAGCGGAGGCCCCATAAGACCCAACCAAACCTGTAAAGCACAGAGGGGAAAATATAACCAGTAATGTTTAGGACTAACTCGAAAGAGAACAAAGAAAGGAAAGATAATCAAATTCACACAAAACAATGGACCTGAATAAGCAGATCAAATTAGGCTGAATTTTTATTTTGTTTTCGTAAATACTGAGCTGAGTACTGAGCTGAAAGATATAAGAGATAAAAGAAAAAGAACACATTAATATGTAACATGAAACATAATGAACGATAAAAATATAATGAAACAATATAAGGTGAAATACAAGGAGATAAACATATGAGATTAAAAAAGTCGCTTAAAAGTCGACAGGGTCGACTTCATTGCACCGGGTTTTTATCCCATATGGCTCGGTCTCTTTCCGCAGTAAGGAAAGCGTCGCACAAAGCACAAACTCCGTAGCTTTTAGCGACGACCCATGGGAGTCTCCGAAACATTTAACTCGTAAACCGAAGGACGCGGCCCGGAATCGAACCCACAACCTTCGGCTCACGAGTCAAACGTCAAACGGCTTGACCACTTCGCCACAGAGACTCCCAAACATATGAGATAAAAGAAAAAGAAACAAAAATAGAACATGAAACATAAAGAAGGATAAAAAATATGAGATAAACCATAATGAAAGATAAATAAATGAGATAAATATATGGGATAAAGCATTATGTAAGATAAATATATGAGTTAAAATATGTAAGACAAATATATGATATAAAACATAATGTAAGATAAATATATGAGTTAAAATATAATGTAAGATAAATACATGAGTTAAAACACGAGATAAAACATAATGTAAGATAAATATACGAGTTAAAACACAATGTAAGATATAAAGTTTAAACATAATGAAAGATAGATATATGAGATAACACATAATGTAAGTAAATATATGAAATAAAACATAATGAAAGATAAATATATGAGATAAAACATAAAGTAAGATAAATATATGCGATAAAACATAATGTAAGATAAATATATGAGTTAAAACATAATGAAAGGTAAATATATGTGTTAAAACATAATGTAAGATAAATATATGAGATAATAATTGATTGATCGATTGATTAGGAACCGACATCACAGCATTCGGGGCATTCCCATAAGCGCTCTGTCCCCATCCTCAGCAGCCAGCGAAAAGTTCCAACACCAATAGTTCCAGTAGCAATCTGATTATATGTCTGTCAGCCAGATCCCCTTGTCACTCCTCGCTGCCTTATTCTTGCCAGACTATGGTGATCCATTCGCTCCTCCGAGGTGTACACGTGCTTCCACAAAGCCACAACCTAGTCTGCCTTGTCATGCATTAATACTCCACCAAGTTTTGCCGAGCCAGCTAATCTGTCTGCCTGTTCATTCCCCAGCACACCGGCATGCCCCGGAGAAAAGATCCAGGTGATGCTTGCCACCCGTGACCTCCGAAGCGAAGCAAGCCACTCTGCACGAAGCCTGCCTATCCTCATCCTCCTCAGCATGCTTTCTGAGTCAGTTACAATCACGATATGTGTATGTATCGTGTTCTCCATCCAGCGGAAAGCTGCACTGACCGCTTCCACCTCCATTCTTAAACTAAATGTTGTGGTATCATGCGCCAGGCTCTCCTGCACCAAACATTGACCATTAGCTTTTGCTAAGAATCCCCAGGCACTTCTCCTACCTCTCAACACCGAACCATCTGTGTAGATAATCACATCACCCAGACGAGCATTATCCTGAATTAGTTGCTAGATTTCCACTTCCGTGGTCCATACTGGCCACTACCTGCACTCCCAGCTCAATGTGATTATAACTTTGCACAAGTCTGACTGCTCCGCTGGCACTCTGACCCACTCCTCTCCTCGCCTAATGTTCTCCAAGATGCACACCTGTCTGATCGTATCCTCCGCCTGAGCCATCCATGATTTCCCTCTTATCAGTCTCTGATCCTTAACTGCGTCCAGCGCCTCATGCAACAGGTGATCTGTGTCTGCAGCTACTCTGAGGTATGCCTTCGCCTGCATCACCTTGAGCTTACCAGCAACAGTCAGCAGACCAAGGATGTAACGCATACACACTACTGGAGTGTCTCTGGTGCATCCCAGGATGACCCACATAGCTTCATTCTGTATGCGCTCTAATTTCACCAGCTGACTCTTTGAGACAGTGAGCAGTCCTAGTCCATAATCAATATATATGAGATAAAACATAATGTAAGATAAGTATAAGAGTTAAAATATGACGTAAGATAAATATAAGAGATAAAATATAATGTAAGATAAATATATGAGATAAAACATAATGAAAGATAGATATATGCATTTATTGAAAAAAAATAATGTAAGATAAATATACAAGATAAAACATAATGTAAGATAAATATATGAGATAAAACATAATGTAAGTTAAATATATGAGTTAAAACATAATGTAAGATAAATATAAGAGTTAAAATATAATGTAAGATAAATATACATGATAAAACATAATTAAGATAAATATATGTGATAAAACATAATTAAGATAAATATAAGAGATAAAATATAATGTAAGACAAATATATGAGTTAAAACATAATGAAAGATAAATAAACGAGATAAAACATAATATAAGATAAATATATGAGTTAGAACATAATGTAAGATAAATTTATGAATTAAAACATAATGAAAGATAAATATATGTGTTAAAACATAATGTAAGAAAAATATATGGGATAAAACTTAATGTAAGACAAATATATGAGTTAAAACAATGTAAGATAAATATATGAGATAAAACATAATGTAAGATAAATACATGAGATAAATGTAATGTAAGACAAATATATGAGTTAAAACATAATGAAAGATAAATATACAAGATAAAACATAATGTAAGATAAATATATGAGTTAAAACATAATGAAAGATAAATATACAAGATAAAACATAATGTAAGATAAATATATGAGTTAAAACATAATGTAAGATAATGTATGATATAAAACATTATATAAGATAAATATATGAATTAAAACATAATGTAAGATAAATATATGAGTTAAAACATAATGAAAGATAAATATATAAGATAAAACATAATGAGTAACATAAATATGCGAGTTTAAAGGTAATGCAAGATCAATATATGAGTTAATACATAATGTAAGATAAATTTATGAAATTCAAAACAATGTTTTCCTGTTGTGAATTTGAATAATGAAGATACAAACAATATACTCCACAATTTATAGCCAGACATATTTCACTGTATCTCATCAGGTGCCAACTGTGGATAAATGTTCAACATATAATGAAATAGCGTATGTATCCTTCCAAGAAAAATATATACAAGAACTATATTGTTCTATCTTTCACTGTCACCACTGTAGTTTTAACGCGACTATCATGTCTTTTAATTTACATGATTGTGATTTACCAGAGTGTATAGCAGATGCCTCGCCATATCTCAGTACCGTTTGATTGTGTTGTGAACAGCACACTAAAATCCTCTTCAAGGCGGGTGGAGTCAGAGAGAGAAGATGATGGAAAGTTTGACATCTTGACATGGAAGAATATGGATGCAGAAATGATTGGTAGTACACACGACAGGAGGCTGAGGACAGACAATGATAACCAAAGCCACACGGCATGGACTATAAGAAGAAGACGAACTTCATCAAATGCATGTCCTGCTAAATGATGAATCAGTGCTGTGTTAACAAATCTTGCTGAGGAAACAAATTTCTCATAATTGGAGGGAAGATTTGGAATGTCCACCTGTTGCACTATATGCCCACATATAGCAAATGGCAAAGAATGATTGATACACAAATAGTTATGAGTGAAAGGAAAGAATGGAGGGAGGGAGGGAGAGAAGGAAGGAAGGAAGGAAGGAAGGAAGGAAGGAAGGAAGGAAGGAAGGAAGGAAGGAAGGAAGGAAGGAAGGAAGGAAGGAAGGAAGGAAGGAAGGAAGGAAGGAAGGAAGGAAGGAAGGAAGGAAGGAAGGAAGGAAGGATACACAGTATATAAATTTACAGAACATCACATGTGATTTCAATATTTTCACTCAACCACATACACTATATCCTTACTTTAATATTATCTACTTCTATAGGGACTTGGCGTGGCAGAAAATCATACTGGTCTTGTTGAAACACAGCCACAAGGCGAGCCATTGGATGCAGCTGGAAAGTTCTACAGGTTTATTCAAGGACAAAGTCAGTGTCGATCAAATTGCAATCTGAATGCTTTCCTGTGCAGGATAATCATGGATTTTCTCGATTATCAGGTCTATGTACGTTGACTGTTTATGGGTTCAAAATTAATCTTCTGTGAGGGCAAAGTGAAGATTTATTGATATGTAGATGGAATGCTGGCAGTAGATGTATCAAGAATTTTTCTTCTTTAATTCAAGAATAGATTTATTTAAATGTAGATTGAATATTGGCAGAGGACTGGTTAAATGTTATTCTTCTTCTTTTGTTGTTTGAAATTTATTGTTTATATCTGCATATGTTGAAAAATATTATTATTCTTTAGCTGGTTAATAAAGATTGAATCTGACAGCAGACGGATGCAATTTTATCACTTCCTTGCCAGATGAGCACAAATTTATGGAGTCACAAGATTTATGTAGATCAAATATTGGCAGAAAATAAACTGAATTTCAGCATTCTATCTAAGAATAACCACCAGCTGTGAAAAATCTTTGCAGACTCAAGAACCGATTTATCGAAATATAGATCAAATGTTGAGAGCAGACTATGATTCTTCTTGAGGGCAAAGTATAATTTTACTAAACGAAAAAGTAGATAAAACGTTTTTGGCTGGCTGATGAAACAACACGGTCCTTTCTGTGGACAGTTAGGCAAACCTGGAAAAGGAAAATAAAAACAATATTACTCACACTGGTATGTGGACATTTACACAATATTGTCTTTCAAGAGAATCTTAGTAGATTCATACAATATGTTTATAGATTCTTCATTATCATCATCGTCCAGTGCCCTGCCGGCTGGCTTTGGGTGAACCTGCTTCTCCACAAATTGCGATCTCTGATGCGATGGATTAATGTGTGTATGGCCCTTGCATGCCATGACATAAGACAGTCAAGAATCTTCTCACACTGTCTACCTCTATCTCTGATGCGATGGATTAATTTGTGTATGGCCCTTGCATGCCATGACATAAGACAGTCAAGAATCTTCTCACACTGTCTTCCTCTATCTCTGATGCGATGGATTAATTTGTGTATGGCCCTTGCATGCCATGACATAAGACAGTCAAGAATCTTCTCCCACTGTCTTCCTCTATCTCTGATGCGATGGATTAATGTGTGTATGGCCCTTGCATGCCATGACATAAGACAGTCAAGAATCTTCTCACACTGTCTTCCTCTATCTCTGATGCGATGGATTAATGTGTGTATGGCCCTTGCATGCCATTTCATAAGACAGTCAAGAATCTTCTCACACTGTCTTCCTCTATCTCTGATGCGATGGATTAATGTGTGTATGGCCCTTGCATGCCATGACATAAGACAGTCCAGAATCTTCTCACACTGTCTTCCTCTATCTCTGATGCGATGGATTAATTTTTGTATGGCCCTTGCATGCCATGACATAAGACAGTCAAGAATCTTCTCACACTGTCTTCCTCTATCTCTGATGCGATGGATTAATGTGTGTATGGCCCTTGCATGCCATGACATAAGACAGTCAAGAATCTTCTCACACTGTCTTCCTCTATCTCTGATGCGATGGATTAATTTGTGTATGGCCCTTGCATGCCATGACATAAGACAGTCAAGAATCTTCTCACACTGTCTTCCTCTATCTCTCTTTCCGCAAATCTTTCCAGTTATCACGACATGTTTATAGATTACAAGTTAAAAGTTAGTTGTATGTCCTTTCCAGAACATTGCAGTCAACCCTAGCATTTACTAACTGTTGGTCATTTACTAGACAATCTTACATTCAGTAGTTTGCCTTTGCTTTCTGAACAACTGATGCTCATATCATCTAAATCAATGTAAAGCGATCTAAAGCCGCAGCTGATTTTGAACCCTGCACTCGATATGTTGGGGAATTGTGAAACTGAGTTCGGAGAAAGGTTATTTCATCTTTTGGTCTGTGATATATGGTAATCGTCCTCACATGTGTCCACAGCCTTGCATGTTGACAATTGTAACAAAGCTTCTCTAATTTTCCACAATATTATAAACAAAATAGTGAGGTATGTCTCACTTTGGTCTAACAAGTAAAAAATTGTCTTCTGGCATTAACTTTTAATTCTGTGATTAGGTATGCAGACATATATGCCTTTAAACTCTTGACTAGGGATGCAGCCATAAATGGGTTTCAACCCTTTGACAAGCGATGCAGACATATATGGGTTTCAACCCTTTGACAAGGGATGCAGACATTTTTGGGTTTCAACACTTTAACAAAGGATGCAGACATATATGGGTTTCAACTCTTTAACAAGGGATGCAGACATAATGGGTTTCAACCCTTTGACAAGGAATGCAGACATTTTTGGGTTTCAACACTTTAACAAGGGATGCAGACATATATGGGTTCCAACCCTTTGACAAGGGACACAACCATATATGGGTTCCAATCCTTTGACAAGGGACACAGCCATATATGGGTTACAACTCTTTGACAAGGGACACAACCATATATGGGTTACAACTCTTTGACAAGGGACACAACCATATATGGGTTCCAATCCTTTGACAAGGGACACAGCCATATATGGGTTACAACTCTTTGACAAGGGACACAACCATATATGGGTTACAACTCTTTGACAAGGGACACAACCATATATGGGTTCCAATCCTTTGACAAGGGACACAGCCATATATGGGTTACAACTCTTTGACAAGGGACACAACCATATATGGGTTACAACTCTTTGACATGGGCAGCAGCCATATATGGGTTACAACCCTTTGACAAGGGACACAACCATATATGGGTTCCAATCCTTTGACAAGGGACACAGCCATATATGGGTTACAACTCTTTGACAAGGGACACAACCATATATGGGTTCCAATCCTTTGACATGGGCAGCAGCCATATATGGGTTACAACCCTTTGACAAGGGACACAACCATATATGGGTTACAATCCTTTGACAAGGGACGCAGCCATATATGGGTTCCAATCCTTTGACAAGGGATGCAGCCATATATGGGTTACAATCCTTTGACAAGGGATGCAGCCATATATGGGTTACAATCCTTTGACAAGGGACACAACCATATATGGGTTACAACTCTTTGACATGGGCAGCAGCCATATATGGGTTACAACCCTTTGACAAGGGACACAACCATATATGGGTTCCAATCCTTTGACAAGGGACACAGCCATATATGGGTTACAACTCTTTGACAAGGGACACAACCATATATGGGTTCCAATCCTTTGACATGGGCAGCAGCCATATATGGGTTACAACCCTTTGACAAGGGACACAACCATATATGGGTTACAATCCTTTGACAAGGGACGCAGCCATATATGGGTTCCAATCCTTTGACAAGGGATGCAGCCATATATGGGTTACAATCCTTTGACAAGGGATGCAGCCATATATGGGTTACAATCCTTTGACAAGGGATGCAGCCATATATGGGTTACAATCCTTTGACAAGGGATGCAGCCATATATGGGTTACAATCCTTTGACAAGGGATGCAGCCATATATGGGTTACAATCCTTTGACAAGGGATGCAGCCATATATGGGTTACAATCCTTTGACAAGGGATGCAGACATATATGGGTTCCAATCCTTTGACAAGGGATGCAGACATATATGGGTTCCAACCATTTGACAAAGGATGCAGCCATATATGAGTTTCAACCTTTAACAAGGGATGCAGCCATATATGGGTTATAACCCTTTGAAAAGGACGCAGCCATATATGGGTTCCAACCCTGTTGACAGGGGGTGCAGCCATATATGGGTTCCACCATTTGTGAATATTGTCTTCTACCATACTGATGTGTGTGTATGTCAGTGGGGTGGGGGGTGTTGGAGGTTTAAAAAAAGGGGGTGGGGCTTGAGACGAGGGAGCGGGGTTGAAAAAAGGGATGGGGGGAATAACACTGTTTTAGTTTTGAAAGCTGGAAATACTTAACTAACAATAAATTCAAGCTAAAAGAGAAAAATCCTGAACTGAATCCCCCAGTCCTTTAAGAGTTAGAAATAGCTGACTGGATGAGAAAGAGTTAATCGCCTCGTACCATAATCACAGTATTTTAACTCCTTCAGACCAAAACGTGAATGTAACTTGAAATTATACTCCTTGTGATAGAAAGGAAAGGTTAAAGTTAAGGAAGGTGTTGCGTAAGTTAGAATGAGTTAATTTATACAAACTTTACAGTTTCAGTTACAGTTTTAATAATAATAATATTATAATAATAATATATTATTAATAATAGTATTTCGGTTAAGTTTTATTTCACCTGTAATCACTGTATGTATTGTAAAGTAACGATGAAAATATAATTAATAATATAATATAAATAAGTTAAATCCTAATTTAAAAATTATTAAGGCACTTTCAAACAACAAATTCACTAAACTTACGCAAATCACATTACATTACCAATATAGTAATAGTATAGTATTAGTAAGTATAGTCAGGCAGTACAAACAAAGGACAATGACAAACCAACACAAGATGAACAGTTTAACAACACACATACATCAGAGACCAGCTGTCAATATTGTGTATCTGTTTCTCGAATGTTGACAAATGATACTTTCACTTTCACAGTGTCAACCATCTTGACGGAAATACCTCATCCATATTACTACGCCAATTATATAATTCCTAAGATCGAAGGGAACAAATCAAAAGGAAGACCGAGAGGAAAATACCTGGATGGCTTGGCCACATGGCATGGACGAGACAGGAACACTGAGCTGATCCACGACTCTGGTGATCGAGCGAAGTGGCGAGTCATTACCGCCCACGCTTTGCGGCATGGCACATGATTGATTGAATGACGTTTTTAATCTGAATGTTTTAAACACAAAAGGTGGAATATGTATTAAAGAAGTTAAATGTAGAATGGACTTTATCCAAATTACAGTTACACCTTCGCAAAATCAACACCTGCGAAATGAGATGCTTGAGGAGAGCTGCCAACTTAACAATCCCAGACCGAGTAAAAAATGCTACTATCAGACAGACTGTGGGATCAACACCTTGTGTCACATTTATTGAAAGACAGAAGATCAAGTGGTTTGGCCATGTCGTTAGGATGCAACATCAGCAACTACCATCACTGGCCTTACATCAAAGATCATCTGCGACGAGACCACAAGGACGTCCAAGAAGAAAATGGATTGACGACATCAGAGACATTGTACAACCACACGGAATTACACTATCCAGTGCCGCCCACCGGGCGCTGGAACGCAAATTATTCCTCCCCACGCCGCGTGACGGCAGAAGTGGAAGATGATGATGATGATGATGATGATGATGATGATGATGATGATGATGATGGATGTAGAATGACTCTAGCAAATACAGAATTTCATAAGATGAAGAATATTATCTGCAATACATCGCTGTCAATCGAAGTGAGAAAAAAGAGTTCTTAAGACTATAATTACTATTATATTTGTGCCAATCCTGATGTATGAAAGAAAATCATGAACACATTTGACAGGAGTATGTCCTTTCAAGGACCATGTGGAGACGGTTGTGACAAGATCTCAAAAGGGACTCAATGCACTTAAAACTATGGCTGCAATGGACACAGAGCAGAGAATGCTCTTCACACTATACCAGCACTTGATCCTCTCATTGATTGATTATGGACTTTGGACTGCTCACTGTCTCAAAGAGTCAGCTGGTGAAATTAGAGCGCATACAGAACGAAGCTATGTGGGTCATTCTGGGATGCACCAGAGACACTCCAGTAGTGTGTATGCGTTACATCTGCCGACTGTTGCTGGTAGGCACAAGGTGATGCAGGCGAAGGCATACCTCAGAGTAGCTGCAGACACAGATCACCCGTTGCATGAGACGCTGGACGCAGTTAAGCATCAGAGACTGATAAGAGGGAAATCATGGATAGCTCAGGCAGAAGATACGATCAGACATGTGTGCATCTTGGAGAACATTAGGCAAGGAGAGGAGTGGGTCATAGATCCAGCAGAGCAGTCAGACTTGTGCAGAGTTATAATCACATTCAGCCGGGAGTGCAGGGAGTGGCCAGCAGAGGCCACGGAAGTGGAAATCCAGCAACTAATTCAGGATAATGTTCGCCCGGGTGATGTGATTATCTACACAGATGGTTCGGTGTTAAGAGGTAGGAGAAGTGCCTGGGAATTCTTAGCAAAAGCTAAAGGTCGACGTTTGGTGCAGGAGAGCCTGGTGCATGATACCACAACATCTAGCTTAAGAATGGAGGTGGAGGTGGTCAGTGCAGGTTTCTGCTGGATGGAGAACACGATACATACACATATGATGATTGTAACTGACTCAGAAAGCATGCTGAGGAGGGTGAGGATAGGCAGGCTTCTTGCAGAGTGGCTTGCTTCGCTTCGGAGGTCACGGGTCGCACGCATCACTTGGATCTTTTCTCCGGGGCATGCCGGTGTGCTGGGGAATGAACAGGCGGACAGATTGGCTGGCTCGGCAAAACTTGGTGGAGTATTGATTCATGACAAGGCAGACGTGGTTGCGGCCTTGTGGGGGAACGTGTACACCTCGGAGGAGCGAATGGATCACCATAAGTCTGGCAAGAATGAGACAGCGAGGAGTGACGAGGGGATCTGGCTGACGCTCGACGCTCAGAGGAAAGACGAGATAATCAGATTGCTACTGGAACTATTGGTGTTGGAACTCTTCGCTGGCTGCTGAGGATGCGGACGGAGCGCTTATGGGAATGCCCCGAATGCTGTGATGTCGGTTCCTAGATCAATCAATCAATCAACAACCAATCATGAACAATTAGCAGACAAGAAGCATTATATGAAAGCTATGGAGATGTGGTTTTATAGGTTAACGACTAGGACGTGGTGTGCTGATGGAAAGAGCAATGAATATATCTTGAAAGAAGGTAACTCATAAAGAGAACTGGTTTCTCGCATCAGAAGAAGACAGTCCACATTTTTTAGGCATGTCATGAGAAGGGGAAAGCTGGAGTATGGCTTACAGCGGGAAAGTTTGAGGGGAAGAGAAGCAGGGGTGTCGTGTCCTCCTTTACAGTGTCGTCCCTGGAGTGAAGAGAGCCGACACCCACATTATAATATTTTCCTCCTTTTTAATATTCTGGAGAATCCACCAGCTTCCGTCCAACACACTCCATCAGCCCGTGGACACCTTTTCCTGTCACTCTCTCACTGTCGTACTATGCCCCCTCTCATACTTCTCCAACGCAACATACTCAACAACTCTTGCTTCTAAAAATTAATAAAGATTAATTTATTAAAAGAAAAGTGTAACGTATATGAGACGTGTATGTGAAGAAAATGTGTGACGTGTTCTATAAAGTGTGTAGAATCGGACTCTCAGACTACAACCCAGTCAGCTGATCCCAGCAAGGATAGACCACAGCACGTTACGTCAGAACATGTACATCTCACCCAGTGCCGAAACCATCCTGCTGGATACTGATTTGCCTCTGTAGACCTCTGGTAATCCCATTTCATGATCATCCGAAATAGACACCGGTGGTATTAACAGTTAATCATGGACCGGTTGCACCCTACACAATGTCCGTTCCTATCGTTCCTAAAAAAATTGCACAAGTCCTTTGTAGTGTGTACACAGTTATTAATGTTAATTGTTAATGTAATTGATCCTCACTCGTGTCTATCTAGCCTCAAGTATCATGTCTTGTGTTCTATTACACGAGATTATATCACACTAGGTAACTATTATAATTAATGTTCTCAGTTAGTTACTACTGTCTGATGCTGTGTGGTGCATCAGTAATCATCACCCCTCTTTGGTGAATCATCTTCCTTCTAGCTTCAGTTACGTTCTGTACGAAACTTTATTTGACTGTTCCACTGGTGTTCTTCCGAATGGGATTTGAACCTTTCCTAAAAACTTGTTGAGTTTCCTCGGATCTGGTAGGGAACCTAGGATAGAAACAACACATCTGGTGATAGTACTAGTCACTGATCCTATCGGCTGCGTGTAAGCCTATTGCCTTGCTTAATGATCTTTAGCTAACTAAACTATGTCATAGAGCAGATTAGCTACCCACCTAGGGCCGAATCAGGCTATGACAAGGAAAGACCAATACAGAGTGCAACCTCAGTATTCTATTCACCTTAGCAGAGCCAATATCACTATTCTACTCTAACTAGTTTTCCACTAACAGTGCTAATCATCACACTATAGTTTTAACAAGGCTACAGTCTATATTAATTAGAACTAATAGACTATATTGACTACCTTTTGCAAAACCGCCTCATTCCCGGGATGGCTACTACACTTTGCCATAACGACACATGCTAGTTAATGTTAAATTATTCTAACACTGTAGAGCTCTCCCACAAACACGTCCATCATAATCCACGGTTTTGATCAACTCTGTTTCTCCCAATCATGGTTTATGGCAAACCCTAAATTTGGTCACGTGATATGGGTGACGTCCTGCAGGTGTTATTTGCGCATATCATCCATTGTCAAGAATCGATTTTTCCTGGCCTAGTCACTGTCAAAGTTGTCATCACTTGTTTCGACTCCCCCAACAAACTAACGAGTTACTGTATGATCCCAACAACAGTTTTTCTCAACAAGCTGTCAGTAGCAATCTGCCCATCGGCGTGATGTCCGGAAACTATATGACATATGGACTGTTTACTTCCGTGCTGAGTACTTCCGTTTTTCCATCCGACTTGTTTATGACTTGTCAAAGCGATGTCGGGATTCGTCTCCCTCACTTCCGAGTGTGGCCAATCCGTCAACCAGATGTACAAGTACAGCTGTTATTTATGCCCGACCTGTTTTGGAACACGTGCAGCCACAACTATGAATGTTTTCTCTGTATTAGTTGAAACACTTGTTGCTTAACAGATAGTCCGGTTTATCAGAAAGCCTCTATAATAAGCAACTGGTTAAACACACGGTTTTATTTTGTGACAAGGGGAAGACTTAGAGACGATGCTGGATAGTTTGACATCATGACATGATGGAACAGGACGGTCTGGCATAATATGTGGCTTGTGATAGTCCCTATCAGAGGAGGATCCTCTTCTTCTGCTTCTTCTTTCATTCGCTTGAAATGTTTCTGTATCTGTAATGTTGTCTCTTGTAGTCAACTTGTATAAATATTACTGTCATTTTCAGTTCCCTTAGTGGTCCATAGAGTTTATCCTTCGCTGTTGTTTTTCTAAGCCAAAAGGTTTGCCTAGATATGTCGTATTTTAGGCAGTCTTGGAGTATGTGATCTGCTGTCTGCGGCGCCAATCCATATGTATATTTGTGCACATGGTTGATTCGCCAATCTTGAATTTTGTATACATGTTGTTGCGTAATCTATTGTGTCCTGTTTTGAGGCGCAGAATATTGGGTTTTTTTTAAATTAAAACCCTGGTCTATCCATAAAGGGGTAATCGTCTTGAGCTGGTGTTGATGGCTTTCTGACTGATTTGATAATTTGTTTCTTATGGTGGTATGTAAGAGGTACATCAGGTTCTTCTTCTGTTGCCCCTTCCTTAGCTAGTTGATCAGCTCTCTCGTTTCCAGGTACCCCACGGTGAGATGGTATCCATTTTATGGTGAGCTTACGCTGGCTGTTTAGTTAAGAAAGTAGTGTTCGTAAAATTTCCTAGACAGGAATGCCCCAAGTACTGATTTAGCAGCTGTCAATAGCACCACAGGATGTGTACCATAGTTGGTATTAGTATTCAGTAGTTTCTCTGTTTTTATCTTGATTGCCTGTATTTCTGCATCATATTTATTGCAGTACTTTCCTGTTGGTATTCTGGCCGTGTCCCTAGTATTATTTGGGCATTATTTATACATTCTCGCTCCTCCTTTTCAACAGCAGTTTGTGCTGACCCATCTGTGTAAACCCGGATGCGGAGATACTGTGAGTATTCTTCATGAGGATCCTCTAAGACAGCTATCTGTGTCGCTATCTGATTTCATTCTGCTTGAATTAACAAGAACTTGTGAAGATAATAATGAGGCCGGTTTCCCCTTGGAATCCACAGCAATCCCAGCGCTACCTTTGTCTTTGACAGCAATTTCCGACAGTCAGGACTGTGAGTGCCATGCTCTGCTCAACAGAAGAATTGTTCATTTTTCATCATCATCATCATCATCGTCATCATCATCATCATCATCATCATCATCATCATCATCATCATCATCATCATCATCATCATCATCATCATCATCATCATCATCATCACGGCGTTCATGACTCTCCACAGATCTCGGTCTTTGGTGTTCTGGATCAACTCTGCTGATGATATTCCTCCATGCCACCGTCTCAATCCATCCAGCATCTGTTCTCTTGGTCTGCTTCTGCCTCTCTTCCCCTCGATCTTTCCAGTTGTCACGATGTTCTTCAATGCATCTCTTCTCATGACACGACTAAAGAAATATGTTTGTCTTGTTCTTATTGCTGTGTGTAATGTTCTAGTGTCATTAGCCTGTTCGTTTTTACCAGTGGATATTCAGAACCCCCCCCCCCCCCCCCCCCCCCCCCATAGATGCGTTTGCTGCACAACTGTACGATGTCCATCCTCCACCACTTGGAGGTGCAACTGGGAGTCTACGCCCGTCAAGTATGAGACCATGATGGTCTTTCTGAATCTTTCTCACGCTTTCCGTTACTTTATAGAGGACCAAAGAAGAAGAAGAAGAATACTGATGTTCTACAAGATCTTAACATCGAAAGAAATCTGGTTAACAACAGTCCCAAGTCTCGGAAACTGAAATCATCATCAAGTGTCTTATCGGCTTAGTTGGCGATTATACTTCTCCACAAATTGCAACCTTCGAAGGCTGGATCAATTCATATGTTGACCCCCCTACACGTATTAACACGACGGAAACGGGAATACTTTGGCTATATTATATGTCAAAGTGTAGGTCAGCAAGATAAGAACTCTTGTTCTTAAACATCCGGTGTGCTGATGCCGAGATAAGGGGTTCAATCCCTGCACCGGACAGTTGGATTAAAACGTTGACCTATCGTCCCTGACTTGGGGACGCAAATTACAAGTACCTCTGAAGTCGGAGTGGATTTGTCTGATGGTGAGGGACAATGGTAATAGGGAAAGCTAATCCACACTCAAAATTCAGTCCAGCACAACTAGAAGTAGTGTGTGTGTGGACTACGCTTAAGTTCAAAGCGAGCGAGCAAGCGCTAAAAAAAAAAGAAAAAACATGTCAAAGTAGTTTGTGAAGAGATGGGCGTTATTCCTGGTAGAAAAAGGAGGGAAGACAGCACGTAGATGGACACATGGCATGAGGCGGTGAGCTGACAACAGATTAAGAATCTTTACTGCTGGCTATGGTGACAGCGACGTCCTGCAAAAGGCCTACTTCAAATTAATGAAATAATAATGACTTTCTGATAATGTTGATAAAACCGATCATTTTGCCGTCTATTGTCGCGGGAAAGAATAGTGGACGTTTCTACGCCCAATGGGTGGCACTGGATAGTGTCATTCATTTCGTATGATTGTACAATATCTTTGATGTCGTCAATCCAATCTCTTCTCGACGCCCTCTTGCTCACGCATTAGATCTTCTCCAGACAAACATGGGAGGCAGAAATCTTGCCAAGGAGGTCACCTCAGACAGGTGCAAGGCCCAGAACACTTCGGATGAAGACACAGTGACAGTGAAAGAAATCAAGGCCGTGCTTCGACGATCAAAAAACAGCGCTCCAGGGCCTGCTTTCACAGTTTTACCGCAGTTCCACCCAATTTTATTCATATTTTTTTTATGGCATAAGATACGACGTCATCAATAGGTGTACCGACAATGAGCTAGAGAAACTAGCAGACATGTACAACAACAGTATAGGGAGTGCTAGCATCAAAGAGGAGTAGTTACACAGCTATCTGATTCTCCTCTTGGTGGAATTTTGCCTATGGACAGGGGGGAGGTGGTCGTGCGCTTGTGGGACCAGGTGGAGAAGGCGGAGGAACAGATTGAGAACCCATATGTGGAAAGAATGAGATTGCGGGGGATCGGCAGGGGTTCTGGAAGAATCTCCAAAATGAGAGGGAAGACCATGAGAACTTTTAATCAGATAGCGGTGGGAACGATTAGTAGTGTGACTCTTCGCTGGCTGTTGAACGAGGGGACGGAGCACGTATGGGAATGTCCTGAATGCAGTGATGTCGGTTCTTAACTCAACTCAACGCAACTCAACTCAACTCTGATTCCCTTGCCGAAGCTTGGCAAAGACCACACAAAAATTCAGGGATATCGAGTTATCACCATGCAGAATACAATAGGCAAGCTGCTGGACAAGTTAATTGCCAGGAAAATATCAAGCCAGCTAGAGAGGCAAGGTGTTTTCCCACCTACCCTGGGAGGGTACCGTCCAAAAAGAGAAACCTGGACGAATGCAGCAGTTTTTGCTCATGATGTCTATGAAGGTTTCCACTCAGGCTTTGCTGCAGCGATTGATCTTGAGGTCGCGTACAACAGAGTACCAGTGGATTTTCTAATGCTTCAGCTTCTTGCACTCAAAATAGGTCCATTCCTCTTTAGTTGGATCGCTGCAGCCCTCTTCCAACGGAAAGTAGTTTTTAGATGTGGCAGTTGGACTTCGGAACCAACAACAATATATCCTGGCCTACCACAGGGATCACCATTATCTCCGGTACTGTTCAACGCCTACACAGTGAGAATCACTAGTGAGCAGATCACTGGACCTGGCAGGACATTGTCATATGCCGATGATGTTTTAGTATCGTCAGGGTAAGGATAGAGAGGAGGTTGCTGTGGAACTACAAACCGAACTCAATCGCATAAGTACTTGGTGTGATGAAGCTGAGGCAATGGTGAACCCAACAAAGGCAACAGTGACTTGGTTCTTGTTGAATAATCATATTGTCAACACTCCAACACCAACTGTAAAGCTGTGTTCAGAGACGGTGGAAAGAACGCAGGCAATGAATTACCTGGGGATACGGTTTGGTCGAAGCCTTGCTTATAATGAGCACATAGACCAGATGATAAAAAAATCCAAGCGGAGGTTGGCTGCGATGCGGGTGATGGCGGCAGCAAACTGTGAGCAGCGCCATCTATGTCTTCTGTACGAGAGGCTGGCCATGTCTGTTTTTGAGTATGCAATGGCAATCCTGACTCTCAGCCGTAAGCAGATAGAAAGGATGGAAAGGATACAGAATGAAGCTATGCGCATTATTCTTGGATGTACAAGAGATACAGCATGCAGGGCTATGCGCTACCTTCTTGATTTTCCAACCATTGAAGTTTGCAGAGCACGCGCCTACATCAGAGTTAACGCAAACACACAACATCCACTGCATAGTGAAATTATGAAGGTGAAGGGCAGCAGGTTAAAAAGAGGACGGTCGTGGATGGGTCAAGCCGAAGACATTCTTGAAGAGGTGTTCACTTGAGGACATAGAACCTGACGAGGAGTGGGTACAAGTGCCAACAGATTTCTGCACATCCTTTTCAGTTTGCATCCAACTAGATAGAAAATGCAGACAAGAAAATCCGGCTGCTGTGGAGGCGTTGAATGTGAGTTGTCTAGTTGGTCTTACGACGAAGTACACTTGTTCCTGCAGTGAGGCGCCGTCGTCATCTGGAGGCGACAGGTTCGATCCCGGTTATTATAGCTTTCAAATTTTATGTTGTCTAGTGCGTCTTCTAATCTCTATTTCCTTCTTCTTCTTCTTCTTCTTCTTCTTCTTCTTCTTCTTCTTCTTCTTCTTCTTCTTCTTCTTCTTCTTCTTCTTCTTCTTCTTCTTCTTCTTCTTCTTCTTCTTCTTCTTCTTCTTCTTCTTCTTCTTCGTCTTCTTCTTCTGTAAGCGCCAAATAATACTATGTGTGTCTATTTATGTAATCGTCTAGCGTCTCATCTCGCAAGTATTGTGTGCGTATTGTACCGTATATATTTGTTCTCTAATCAGATTGAATGTTTGACATCCTGCGAATCAATAAAGAAGAGAGTTATCCCCCCTACACAAAATGCAACATGGCTACAGATAGCGACTAAAGATATCAACAGTTAATAACAAAATCCGGGAGTACCACAACGTAATAAGTATACTATAAGTACATTTTAAAGTGTAAGTTCTTTTAAGCTGAAATCCTGTGTATATTTTGAAATTTTGTAGTTTATTCGACGGATCAACATCACGTCACACGGGTGTACCCCATCATAAGTGCTCCAAACTCAAGCGAGAGTACGGAGAAACTCAGCACAGTGCACAAACTCCGTAGCACCGGCAAGGATCCTTAAATACTTAGGGTAGACTGTTAACTCAAAATTTTGACATTTTGTCCGGGCTGCTCCGAGGCTACTCTTTTTCAATTTCCAACTTCAACTACCATGGGAATTCTTTACGTATGCAACAATACACACGGGCGACCGATCTCACTACCCAGAGACCAGGGGAAATGTTGTTATTAGAAGTCCACGTGAAAAAATCCCGGCCCTCACCGGAGCTTGAACCCGGGACCTCAAGCACTCTAGGTGAACACCATACCTCGAGACCACTCAGAACTAGTTTAAGTAGTTTACATTCAGAAGTTCGCCATTACTTTCTGAAAGACTGACGCTCATACCATTATATGAAAACCAGCACAAGGTGGTCTGCTTCCAAATCGCCCACAGCTGTGTACACTTCACTGTGTTTTGAACGTGGTTTGCTGGGATTACGAATTCCGTCGAATTGCATTCGTAACTTCTTCACCACAGCACCAGCTAATCAACTATAACAAGCTGCTTAATCTTCAAAGTTCCTCGGATAGTTGAGAAGCAGTTGGAAATTAAATAGTAGGCTAGGCTACATCATCACTACCCTGGCAAAATTTCAAAAGTGTAAGCGTTGTTTACTGCAAGCTATTTGAATTTGTAGGAGGTATCATACCTCCTGGTATGGATTCAGGCACACATACACTGAGAATATAATTATTGGTTTTAGTATCTCCTAACATGTCATTTCTAAATAATTTCTAGCTGTGCCACTGCCGTAAATATATTCTAGGAAAATTAATTTTGAAGTTTCTCCTTACCTTCCACTTGCATCACTTGTATAAATCAATCAATCAGGTGCAGTCTCCACAATTATGGTTAGCTGCAATGGATCTCTAATACTGTCTGTCTCTCACCCTGACTGTATATTCTGTCAGATTGATCTTCATCTATCTCTTAATGGTATCTTCCCACTTGTGTCGTTGTCTGCCTCTTGCTCGTTTGCCCTCAACCTTTCCTTCCAGTATGGTTTTTATGAGAGTATTATGGCTTTATATGTGGCCAAAATATTTCACTTGCCTCTTTTTTATTTCTTTCATCAACACTTTTCATTCCTAGTATTTCTAGAACTTCTGTATTTGATTGTGTTTGTTTCCATGGAACACAACATATTCTTCTGTATATCCACATCTCCAGGGCCTCTATTCAACTTTCTAGGTGCTTGTTCAATGTCCAGGCTTCCGCACCATACGGTAGTGTTGAATATACGCAACATTTGACAATTGTCATTTTTATTCCGTTTTTCTATTTCACTTCTGCCATCATCTGTGACTGTTATTATGTGTCCAAGATAGGAGATACTTGTTACTTGTTTTAGTATCTCACCATTTACCTTGATGTTCTTTAATGACCTTTTCTTTCCACTGCTAATTATCATAGTTTTCTTTTTTTGGATGTTAATATCTAAGCCACATTCTGCAGCTTGCCTGTTTACTTGTTCCACTAGGTTTTGTAACTCTTGCTCACTTTCTGCTAGTTACATGGTATCATCAGCATACTTAAGATTGTTTATGATTCTTCCATTGATGTTAAGTCCAGGCAGTTTGACTTGTTTAAAAATTCTTTCCGTGTATAGGTTGAATAGGCTTGGGGACAACACACATCCCTGCTGTACCCCTCTTTTTATCTCTATGGGTGATGAATAATTATTTCTGCATCTAATAGACACCTTGTGATCCAGTACAAGTTACTAATAAGTCTGACGTCCTTTCCGTCTACTCTTATTTCTTGAAGGCATGTAATTAGTCGTTCATGTTGTACTCTATCAAGACTTGCATCAACACTTGTATACTCTGCCCGAAATATGAGCTACTTTTTTGTTTGCAGTTTGCTAAGAGTTCCGACATATTACATTTTTCAGATTGAATCAGTGAAATAGCTTAGTGTGTTCAGTGCTGTAAATTCAATATGGACCAGACATGGAGTCGTCTCAAAGATACTGTAGACAGCTCAATTCTGCAAGCTATAAGTGCCTTAAAGTTTGCAAATATGACTGCTGTTCAGGTGAGTTGTTGTTTTGTTGCATTTAGAAACTTTTGTGTGTGTAGTCTTTGAAACTTTTGTTTGTGTAGTCTTTAACACAGTGGTTCTCAACCGGTGGGGAATTCTCTCCCCCCCCCCCCCCAGGGGAGAATTTTAGGGTTTCCAGGGGGGGGGGGGATGAAGACCATTTCAAGATCACGTTAATACAAGAACCGATTACTTGATATTGTTTTTCCCTTCATACTTTACAGTTATGTACGTCTCATCCTTCTAAAATTCATTTTATAAAATTAGTAGACCCACAAATCATGTTTTATATGGATGTCTAGTTAGTTAGTTAGTTAGTTAGTCGACAGATCATCCTCGTTGCACATCGAACCATTCAGTCCATAAGTGCTCGGATCCCCTCCTCAGCAAATCCCGCAGCGTGTAGCGGCTAACGACGCCAGTTCTGTGTTGGTTTATCAATCTTCTTTGGCTTCCTGCGTAGTGTTCTTGTTTGGCCACCCCTCTTTTAATTTGCTGCTCCCGCAGTCTGGCCATTGTTGTAGATTCACAGTCATCACTTGGCTCACGCAAGAGTCTTACTTCTCGTAGAGCATTCAGAATGTCAGCCTGGTCCATGGCGCGTCCGCCCTCCACAGTAGCCTCACCTGCGAGCTTGTCAGCCCGCTCATTTCCTTGTACTCCCGCATGACCTGGCACGAAGATGAAACTAATCTTTGCCAGCCGAGACCGCTTCAGAGGCAGCAACCATTCTCTTCGGATCGACCCCTCCTCTATCCTCTTGATCATGTTCATTGAGTCGCTAAGGAAACAAGCCCTAGTGAATGTCTGTGTCTCGAGCCATGTTATTGCTTTACTTACTGCCATGACTTCCATGGTCAGGCTACTTGTGGTTTCAGTGAAAGCACCAGAGTCCTCCTTCACAATTCTCCCTCCGGCCCGAGCTGTAAAGGCCCATGAGCTTCTCACATGTCGGACGACCGACCCATCTGTGTAGATGACCGCGTCACCGTCTAGCGAATTCTCGAAAATCAACGCTTGTACTTCAGCCTCAACAGCAGCCGGATTTTCTTGTCTGCATTTTCTATCTAGTTGGATGCAAACTGAAAAGGATGTGCAGAAGTCTGTTGGCACTTGCACCCACTCCTCGCCAGGTTCTAAGTCCTCAAGTGAACACACCTGTTGAAGAATGTCTTCGGCTTGACCCATCCACGACCGTCCTCTTTTTAACCTGCTGCCCTTCACCTTCCTAATTTCACTATGCAGTGGATGTTGTGTGTTTGCGTTAATTCTGAGGTAGGCGCGTGCCCTGCAAACTTGTATTCTCTCTTCAATGGTTGGAAAATCAAGAAGGTAGCGCATCGCCCTGCATGCTGTATCTCTTGTACATCCAAGAATAATGCGCATAGCTTCATTCTGTATCCTTTCCATCCTTTCTATCTGCTTATGGCTGAGAGTCAGGATTGCCATTGCATACTCCAAAACAGACATGACCAGCCCCTCGTACAGAAGACATAGATGGCGCTGCTCACAGTTTGCTGCCGCCATCACCCGCATCGCTGCCAAACCCCGCTTGGCCTTTGTTATCACCTGGTCTATGTGCACATTATAAGCAAGGCTTCGATCAAACCGTATCCCCAGGTAATTCATTGCCTGCGTTCTTTCCACCGTCTCTGAACACAGCATTACAGTTGGTGTTGGATTGTTGACAATATGATTATTCAACGAGAACCAAGTCACTGTTGCCTTTGTTGGGTTGACCATTGCCCCAGCTTCATCACACCAAGTACTTATGCGATTGAGTTCGGTTTGTAGTTCCACAGCAACCTCCTCTCTATCCTTACCCTGACGATACATTAAAACATCATCGGCATACGACAATGTCCTGCCAGGTCCAGTGATCTGCTCACTGGTGATTCTAACTGTGTAGGCGTTGAACAGTACCGGAGATAATGGTGATCCCTGTGGTAGGCCAGGATATATTGTTGTTGGTTCCGAAGTCCAACTGCCACATCTAAAAACTACTTTACGTTGGTAGAGGCCTGCAGCGATCCAACTAAGGAGGAATGGACTTACGTTTAGTTCAAGAAGCTGAAACATTAAAAAATCCAGTGGTACTCTGTTGTATGCGTCCTCAAGATCAATCGCTGCAGCAACGGTTTCAGTGCCTGAGTGGAAACCTTCATAGACATCATGGGCAAAGACTGCTGCATTGGTCCAGGTTTCTCTTTTTGGACGGTACCCACCCAGGGTAGGTGGGAAAACACCTTGCCTCTCTAGTTGGCTTGATATTTTCCTGGCAATTACCTTCTCCAGCAGCTTGCCTATTGTATTCTGCATGGTTATAATTCGATATCCCTGAATTTTTGTGTGGTCTTTGTCAGGCTTCGGCAAGGGAATCAGATAGCTGTGTAACCATTCCTCCTTGATGCTAGCACTCCCTATACTGTTGTTGTACATGTCTGCTAGTTTCTCTAGCTCATTGTCGGTACACCTATTTATGTCGTCGTATCTTATGCCATCAGGACCTGGAGCACTGTTTTTTGATCGTCGAAGCACAGCCTTGATTTCTTTCACTGTCACTGTGTCTTCATCCGAAGTGTTCTGGGCCTTGCATCTGTCTGAGGTGACCTCCTTGGCCAGATTTCGGCCTCCCATGTCTGTCTGGTTGCTCTGCTCAAGGTAGCGTTCAAAGAGGGCTTTGCCCTTGTCCTCGTCAGTCCTCTGCCAGGTGAGGTCAGCACCTTGGAAGTCAGAAATGCTCTTATTCTTGACTACACCACTCATGCTTTTATGTAGTCGCCAGAACAATTTCAGTGACTTGTCTGTGCTTACTCTTTGACACACCTCTGCCCATTTTTCGCTTTTAACCACCTTGACCAGTTTTTTTAAATAGCTTACTTTTGTGTGCATCTCTCTTTCTAAGTGCAAGCAGGGACTAGGATGACCAGCTCTGTTCTTCTTGGCATTTTGCCATCTCCTTACATCACTACGCTTATCCACCCAAGCCTTCTCCACCTCGACACTCCACCACGGTGGCTGCTCCCAGCTTTTTTTCCTGCCCTGAAACGTTCTGCGCTTGTCACGTCTTATTTTACTCACCACATCTTGCCCTGTACTGTCATACTGGAACGTCTTTACCTTTAGCTTGTGCTGCCTGGTTCTGCCTTTCTCCACCAATATGCTGCACGGGTGGTGGTCGCTGCCATGGTGTCCTAGGACACTCCATCTACACACTGTAGTGAGTGAAGGTGAAACTAGCGCCAGATCAATAGCACTGTCCTCATCGCCTGGACGGCTTGCTGTCCTGGTGACACAGCCACTGTTAATACAAACCAGGTCGATGGTTTCCAGTGCAGTCTCGAGCTCCTCCCCTTGTGTATTGGAGGAAGTGTTTCCCCATGCTCTGCCTTTAGCGTTGAAGTCACCACAGAAAATAACATTTCTCTCGTGGCCTAATATGCCACTTAAGCACTGCCACTTCTGGGCGTCCATACTCGCATTGCGGGCATAAACATTAACCAACACGAATGGTATACTGGAATGAACTCTCAACGCCTGTATTTGTATATCGTCACTGTCCCAACTGGACATGTCTAGCTCTGACGCCACCATGCTGTCGCGAACGAGAATCGCCGTTCCCAGATGTCGTCTGTTGTAGAAACATTTGAAGCCGGCACTTCGGAGTAGCTGATCGCCCAGTCTCGTCTCCTGGAGTGCTACAATGTCGTTCCTGTAAATTAGGGTTTCTAAAATAGAGCCCCGTTGTTTTACACTGGCACAGTTCCAATATAGAATACGGATATTCCTGAGTCCTAGACGGTGACACTTGAGTCTAAAACGCCTCAAACCACCGCGCTTACCTTGCTTCTTTGTCCCTGCGCGGCTACCACGCCGCTTCGTTATGTTGATTGCTGACTGCTCGGAAAAAACACGTTCTTCCGCCATGTTGAAAAAACGTAAACACAGACTGCTGAGAACCACACACACTGCTTAAAATTCACTCAAGGATGGCTTCGCTCGATGCACGAACTCCGTAGCACCCGCGCAGATCTTGAGTAGAAACTCCTGGTTTTACATCCTGGCACACCAATTACACGCAAGAGATGAATAAATCCATCCCCTACGCGAAAAAGTTAACGAACACAAAACAACACGACCGTCCCGTCGCCATCTTGAAACCGGAAAATCTTATATGGATGTCTTGACTTGTTTTAGTATATGCTATTAAATTTACCTTCCATTTTTACGTATACTATGTAGGGGTTGGGGGATTTTTAGATAGGAAATATAAAGGGGGGGGGGGGGGATGACGTTATGAAAATACGGTGAAGGGAGGCACGGGCCAAATTTTTGATAGGGAGGGGGGAATGACGTACTGAAAATATGGTGAAGGGGGCACGGGCCAAAAAAGGTTGAGAACCACTGCTTTAACACTTGTGTGTGTAGTCTTTGACGTCTCTATTCTCCTGTCTATCCATCATCAACACAAAATTTATTGACTGGCATGGACAGTCATGCTTCTTTACATAACACGTATCATTTCATGCAGGAGGTCAGCATGGCCGAATGGGTAAGAGCGCTTGTTCTTAAATATCTGGCGTGCTGATGCCAAGGTAGCAGGTTAAATCCCTCCACTGTTCAGTTGGACTAAAATGTTTACTTTTTATCCTTTACTTGGGGAAGTACCCCTGAAGACAGAATGGGTTTGCCTTGAGGGCAAAGGACATTGGTAATAGGGAAAGCTAATCCACATAAAAAATTAAGTCCAGTGCTATAAGTAGCATGTATGGACTACATTTGAGTTTTTGAGTTCAAAAGCGAGCGAGTGCCCAAAAAGAAATTTCATGCGCTGGCACCTTTTTATGCCATGAGACAAAACTCTTTTTTTACTCAAAACACAAAACAATTTTCTCTTGCTGTCTTCCTCTATCTTTCTATGATGAAACATCAGAGATCCAGGATGGCTAACCTGGTTGTAAAAAACGCCGGCTGAAGTCGGATGTATTGGCCTAAGGGTTTTGGCCCAAGGGTGCATAACGAGACACACCGCAATTACGTCTGAAAAAAACACTTAGGATGAACGCAGAAGAAGAAGAAGAAACATGAGAGATGAAATAGATGCTGGATGGATTGGGGGGGGGGGGGGGGCCATTGGACCAAGGTCACATACCCGTGAAGGGGCAAAAACGATCCCCAGCAGCATATACAGCAAATGGGGGGGGGGGGGGGGGTCATGGGAGAAGATCGTCAGTGGAATTAATAATTAAAAAAGCAAAGACCGATATCTGTATCGATGCATGAATGCCTACACCAGTTGGCAGTGCATACGATTATCCATTTTTCTTATGGGAAGAAATCTTTAACTGGTAATTAATTAACATTTTGATACATGTTCGCTTCATTATTACACAAATACACTCCTTAGTACCAAACAGCAAATTTATTTTCAAGTTAAAAATATTTCACGGTTGTTCTCTTGGTATAATTTGAATGTTCTTTATACAAACAGGCAGCCTGTATCCCTCATTTTGTCAACAATAAAGATGTCGCTGTTGAAGCTATCACAGGAAGTGGCAAAACTCTGGCCTTTGTGGTTCCCATCATGCAAATTCTGTGCAAACGTGAAACAATGCTGAAGAAACATGAGGTATATATTTATTTAACATCATATTATGTTTTTTGTCTTCATGTTTTTGGTAAAGAATTCTACTACTAAAACAAATGTAGTGATGTCATCACTACATGAGCCGCAGTAGCATAATGGCTAGTGCACTTGCTTGCCAGTACAGTGGCCCTAGGTTGTAACTCTCTTGATGGAAATTTGCAATGGTAGCAAAAATGCTGTAAACAGTTCTATTCCCTTCTTTCATTTTGTGTAAAGATAAAGAAGATTAAAGTACAGCTTTTCCCCCAATCCTTTCAGCTTGTGTTATAAAGATAAGAAAGAAAGAGATACCACAATGTAATATAAGGGTGAATGAGAACGTTATTAAACAAGTGAATCAGTACAATTATCTCGGAACAGTCATAACATCTGGTGGGAGGTGCCTTGAAGAGATTAAAACAAGAATCGCTATGGCAAAGGCAACCTCTTGCAAGATGGAAAACATACTGAACAATAAAAAAAAATTTTTTTTGAGCACTCGCTCGCTTTGAACTCAAGCGTAGTCCATAACCCTATTTATAGTAGTGATGGACTGAATTTTGCCTGTGGTTAGCTTTCCCTATTAACAATGTCCCTCGCTAGGCGAACCCACTTCGACTTCAGAGGTAGGTAACAAAATTATGTCAATAGCAACGAGGAAAAGAGTGTTGAAGAGCTACATAGAACCTGTACATATTTATGGATGTGAGACGTGGACAGTGAACAGACAAGCTGAAAAACATCTAGTGACTGTGGAACTTTGACGTAGACAGTCAAAATTGTTTGAACACGTTATGAGAAGAAATAAACTGGAGAACTTGGTGACAACTGGCATGACTGAGGGGGGAAAAGGGAAGGCAGAGAAGTAAATATCTGAATGGCTTGGCCACATGGCATGGCTGGTACAAGAACACAGAGTTGATCCATGACTCTGACGATCGCGCATGATGGTTTAACTGATCTTTCATATGTCTGCATCCAGGGAGTTTCTGTGGTTAAGTATTATACCACTTGCTTCACTCTCTGAAGGTTGTAGGTTCTTCTTCTTCTGCGTTCATCCGGAAATTTTTTTCCGAATGTGATTGTGTGGTGCCTGTTTACAGCAAAGCTGCGTTCTTGTGCCGTTAGGCCGACACATCCAACTTCTGCGGGCATTTGTTGGTCGGGGTAAATTTCCCAGGGGTTTCTTCTATTTAGAACAGCAGAAGACATCCTGGTCAGCCCTCAAGGGAAGGCAGGGGCAGACCATGGGCATTCCCTGCCATCCAAGGAGGCTTCCATAATTGCAGTGCCGACACATAGCGCTCTGGTACTAGGCTCACCCAAGAAATCGTCACGTCCTGCACATGGCTGCTTAGCCTCACTTCCATATATTGGGCCTTCCAGTTACCACAGGCTGTTCCTCCGGAAACCAGAAGAATGCAGTCTGCAGATGGCGCCCACACAACGAGCTTTCGATTCAGACTTTCCACTTAATGGATTTGCTATCCAAGCAGTATTCCATTTCATGCCACTGGGAAGCTTTTTCCACCTTTGATGACGCCCACATAATGAGCTTTTGATTCAGACTTTCCAAATAGGTTGTAGGTTCAATTCTTTAGTTACACGGGTGGAATTTTCTTTGAGACTCCTGGGGGTCATCACTGAGCTACGGTGCCGTGCTTTGTGTGACACTTTTGGCAACCTGTCCTGCGGAAAGATATAGCTTTATCGGATTAAACCTGTTGTAATGAAGTCAATGCTCTAGTCTTATAAACCCTTTTTTATGTGTTTATACATTTATCTAAATTCTAACAGATTGGGGCTATCATACTGACTCCGACCAGAGAGCTGGCTGGACAGATCAGTGAAGTGATCAATCATTTCATCCAGTTTCTGCCCCAGTTTACATCCTGTCTGTTTATTGGAGGTGCCAACATCCAGTCTGACATCGACAAGTTTATTGCAAATGGGTTAGTCAGTTATAATAATAGCTGTTTTGTGTTGTTGTTGTTGTTGTTGTACTCACCTGCTGGTGAGTTGCCTACTCTTGATTGTGCAGGGTCGTTCCAGTGAAGATGCAGGTTTTCTGTTGCTCTTCCAAGAACCCATGACTTAGTAACTGTTGGAGATGGCTGAGAGTGAGCTAGTAACTGTTGTGAGAGTTAGTTAGTAACTATTGGAGCTGACACTAGTAGCAATTTTTAGGTTTTTAAAGATATGAATAGAAATAATATGTTTTATAGAACTAGACTTCAGTGTGCAATGAAGATACCTTGAAAGAAGGTAACTCACAAAGAGAACTGGTTACTCACATCAGAAGAAGACAGCCCACATTCTTTGAGCCTGTCATGAGAAAGGGAAAGCTGAAGTATGTCTTCACAACAGAAAAGTTGGAAGGAAAGAGCTGCAGGAGAAGACAGAGAAAGAAGATGCAACACAGTTTAACATCATGGCATGGAGGAACAATCATATCAGAAAGGATTGGATGTACAAGTGCCTTAGTATTCACCAGAAGACTATGGACAGACACGATCACCAACACGATATGGCATAAGGTACTCTGTTCATGTTTGCCGAATTTTACCATAAATTTTTTTGCGGTTATCTTTGGTTATTTGTTTTTGTATCTCCGATATGGGGACTGTAAGCGTACTCGTTATGTTAAATTCCCCGATTATTTCAAGATCGCATTAGGGACACAGAGGTGTTGCCAGGGCACCAGGGCCGGGTTATATACTGGCCAAGACCTATTGGCGCGTCCTCGTCGAGCGTTCCTGGGCAACAGGTCCCTTCGGGGTCCTGGCTAAAGCCAGTAGGATCGCCGATTCCTCCGAAGTCAGAGAGTGTCTGTACGGCGAGGAACCACCAGTCTGCACACAAATAAGCCAGACATGGGACAACAGATACTCACGCAAACCTCAGGTCCTGTATGACATCACACTGATGTTGGACAACAGGATGCCTTCATCCGATGTACAGGACTTCACGTTGGAGCTCAAGCCAACGAACACAAGCAAGCAAGCAAGCAAGATCACATTAAAACAGAAACCGATTACTGAGTATTGTAGTTCCCTCCAATGTCTACGAATGTATACATCTTGGCTTCTCAAATTTGTCTTCTTACGGAGATAAAGAGACGGTCTTTTTAAGACATAAGTTGACTCGTAAATTTCGTTTTATGTAGACGTTGGGAATTGATTTGGTATGAATAATTCAATTGAGCATCCATTTTTACGTGTACTGTATAATTTTAGACTATTTAAGTCGGCGGTTACATCCCAAACTGAAATCATTAAGATTGCATGCTATGATGCCTAATTTCTATGGCGGGAAAATAGCGATTTTCCGTGTCATAATCCAGCGATGATCATTTGATATTCTTATGGATTATTCAGAGCGATGGAAATGATAATGAATGCATGTTTGCATTCAACACCCATTGTAGTATTTATATGTAAATTTTCATCACTCTACAATTTCGGTTACATTTATATTTGGGTAACTTTGTAAGGCGAATTCTCTGGTTGAAATAGATCTCCGTTTCGCGGCCTCACGTTGACAACAGTGCACACAGTCATGCGTGCGGTCTGACGTCATCACAGCATGACGTGGAGATGTATATATTTGAGTGTGCGTGTGTATATATGTAAACTGGCAGCAGTTATCTGTCCTTGAGATAGACAGCGGCAGTGGTAATATCCCTTGGCGTCAGTGTTACCAACAGTTGTGTGAGTGTGTAGGTAGTGTCACACTTTGTGAAAGGGTCAAAATTGTATTTTCTATTTGTCAATATTAAATGATAAACTGACACACAAACATTAATATCTTGGCGTAGAATTTACCTACAAACTTGAATAATATACCGTTGGATTAGTTTTTTCAAGAGGTATCCAACTATGCAGTTATATGATTAAAAAGCAATTTAGAAAATGTTACTAAAGTGGCTAAATGAGGAGTGGCTGGCCAAGTGTCTAGAACACCGGACTCTCCTTCGGGAGACCCGGGTTCGATCCCTCGGTAAGATGTGGGATTTTTTTCTGTCGGGGGAAAAAAAGAAAATCCTAAACTGCACAGCTTGCGGCGACTGTACTAGCCAGGCAGCCTTAATTTCTTCAGGCTCAAAGACCCCTTTGCCATACACCGCAAGGTACTATATTGGCAGTTAATGACAGTTCCTAAAGTGGCTAAATGGCATGGACTAGAAGAAGAAGATTTAAGAGAAGTTGCTTCACACAAAGAAATCACAAGAGCTTGCCGTAACTAAAACAGACCTTGCACAGACAAAGACGGACCTTGTCATTATCAGCTGCATATTCTCATCATGAAGATTATGGACATGGAGGAGTCCTGATAACAGGATTAGAAACCAGATTGACTACATTCTGATTAGCAGAAGATTTAGAAGAGCGTTAACTATAGCAAAAAAGTTCCCGGTGCTGGTTGTTATAGCGACCACAGATTACTTACAGGAACATTGAGGATAAATTGAAGAAAGTCAAGTATATAACAGGAAACACTAAATATGATTTGTGTACATTGAGTAATGACAAGGAAATACAAAACAAATTCAACATAGAAGTACAGAACAGATTTGATATATTGTCTGATCTAGAGATCCTATTCCAGGATGTAGATAATCAATGGGAAATGTTGAAGAATTCAATCAGTTTGGCTGCAGAAACAACTATTCCAAAATTAAAGAAGGTGGGTCGTAAGAAATGGATGACTGAAGAAATTTTACACCTCATGGAAACAAGAAGACTCAACAAATATAATTCTACCAAATATGAAGAAATTCACAGACAAGTCAGAATATTATGTAAGGAGGCAAAAGAAGCATGGCTTGAGGAAAAGTGCTTAGAAATTGAAAAACAACACAACAGTCAAAATACCAAATTAGCGCACAAAAGAATTCAGGAACTTACTAATAAAAGAACAAGAACATCAACAGGCTGTCTAAAAACTAAAGATGGCAAAATCATAATAGAAAAAGATCAGATTATACATGTATGGACAGATTATGTGAAAAACCTTTATGAGGATAACAGAGAGGAATAGTATGATATTAGATTTAATAATGAAGGACCGCCAATTTTGAAGATGGAGGTTCAAAATGTTCTTAAGCATATGAAAGCTGGCAAGGCCCCCGGTGCAGATAACATCACAACAGAAATGATTAAAGCTTTAGAAGAATATGGACTAGATCAAGTCACCAGACTGCTGAACACATTATATGATACTTGAGATATACCTTCTGAATTATGTAACTCTGTATTTATTGCAATCCCAAAGAAATCAGGAGCCTTGGAATGTGATCAACATAGAACAATTAGTATGAGTCACATCACAAAGATTTTGCTAAGAATTATCATGCAAAGAGTTAGGAGGAATATACAACCTGAGATAGGGGAAGAACAATGTGAGTTTGTAGAAGGAAAGGGTACAGTAAATGCTGTGTATATGCTGCGAACAGTTATTGAATGTGCTATAGAAGTAAACAAGGATATACATCTTTGCTTTATTGACTACACAAAGGCTTTTGATAGAGTTAGACATGTCAACATGGTGGATATGCTTGCAGATCTACAAATTGATGGGAAGGACATTAGACTTATAAAAAAACATATATTGGGAACAACAGCTGCCATAAGGATTGATAATTGAGTGGGACAATATCAGCCTATTAAGAGAGGCGTTAGGCAGGGATGTGTAATGTCTCCAGATCTTTTTTCCCTGTACAGTGAAAATATTTTCAGAAATGTAGAAGATATAAATGGAGTCAGCATTGGAGGACAAAACATCAATAACATTAGATATGCAGATGATACAGTATTGATTGCAGGCAATGCTCAGGATCTGCAACAATTAGTAGATGCGATTGTTGTACACAGTGAGCAACTGGGGTTAGAAGTAAATTGTAAAAAGACGCAGGTTATGGTCGTCGCTGTGGAGGAATGAAGTACCACAATGTAATATACAAGTAAATGGGAATATTCTTCAACAAGTGAATCGGTACAATTATCTCGGAACAGTCATAACATCTAATGGGAGATGCCTTGAAGAGATTAGAACAAGAATCGCCATGGTGAAAGTAGCCTTTAGCAAGATGAAAAACATTCTGACCAATAGAAAGATGTCAATTGAAACAAGAAAAAGAGTGTTGAGGGGATACATAGAGCCTGTTCTTTTGTATGGATGTGAAACTTGGACAATGTGCAGTCAAGCTGAAAAACATCTGATGGCTGCAGAAATGTGGTTTCTGAGGAAAATGCAAAGAATACCATGGACAGACAGAAAAACCAATGACCAAGTACTACAGGAGACAAATGAAAATCGTAAATTGATTAGAGAAATTAGGCGTAGACGTTCAAAATTTTTTGGACATGTTATGAGAAGAAATGGATTAGAGAACTTAGTGACTACTGGCAAGATCGAAGGGAACAAACCAACAGGAAGACCGAGAGGAAAATACCTGAATGGCTTGGCCACATGGCATGGATGAGACAGGAACACTGAGCTGATCCACGACACTGATGACCGAGTGAAATGGTGAGTCATGACCGCCCACGCTTTCCGGCACGGCACATGATTGATTGATTGATTCTCATCATGGAAGAGAACAAGGCTCCATGGACTGATTGATAGCATTTCAGCGGTGATGAAAAGCGGTAGTCATATAGATGCTTTCAGGAGACACATTGTTATAACTTCCTCCTCTTGATCCCCCTCTTCTTCCTCTTGATCCTCCTCTTTCTTCAGCTTGATCGCAGTCACCCCTATTTTCAATAGTTTCAAGAACATAGTATATATGAGCATCTTAAGATGATTAATGTTTTCTTGTTTTTTTGTTTTTTTTTAAATCTCAGAGGTCACATTGTAATAGCTACCCCGGGAAGACTAGAAGATCTTTTTCAACGAAAAGTGGCAGGTTTCACTTTGGCGGCCAGTGTGAAAGCTTTGGTATGTATGACTGACTGATTGACTAACTGGCACCTTGCCGTCTTGTCAGACAATAGTTTGTAAAATGGAGGTAACCTGGGCTGAATTTAGAGACTATGTGTTGCCCATGCAGCATGATCCCTCTCTCAGCCTGCCTAGTTTACTCCAGAGGAAAGGTATCACCAATACGTCTGGAACAAGACAAGCTGCAGAAGCTGCCTGATTAGAAAAGCAGTACTCTGTCTGCCTGTTGAAGCTTAGATCCTAGACCAGTTCCAACCAAGGCTTAGAGCCCTGCCAAGATATTTAATCTTTAAGTTGCATTTACTTGCATTAGGGTAAGGCTTATACCTTCCCAACTGCACTCCTCTGCCCAAAGCCGTTGGCACAAAAACATTCAGAGCTAATAGAAAGTAGATAATACCGTCTACTGTCATATGTTAGCTCAGTCATATCTGACTAATAATTGTATGTTTATATATATATATATATTTGTATGTGGCTGTGTTTGTGGTCAGCTATGTATTGGATGCGTTCGATAACGGTACATCCGATTGAGATGAAATTTTCTACACGTCTTCCTTTCATTCCTGTGCAACCGACTGTAATAGTTTCTTAGTGTAAAATCTTCTACTTATTTAATAACATTTACTTTTTCATTATATAATTTCTATATAGCAGGGGGACTTCACTCTAGAAAAGTTATTTCAAGGGGCATAACTTTTAATAACATTTCTATATACTTTATAGTCATTTTGTTGGACTTACTTGCACTATTGTTAAACTCTTTGTCTATAGTTATTTTCAGGCATATGAGTTATAATAAATAATGATATAATCTTTAAGGCATTTTCAAAGTTTTCATAAAAATAATGCATAATGCATAACATTGTAACCCATCTTTTTCTGCTTAAAGAACTTATCAACTGTCATGTCGGTGATTAAAAACAGTTTTCATTAAAAATAATGAATGGTGTGTGGAAGGACATTCTTTTAAGTTACTGTGCGCCAGGAGCTGGGCGAAACCACGCCGGGTCAGATAGATAGACAGACAGACAGATAGTCGGGAACGGAAGCTTATTTGACTACTTATATGAATTAAATGACATGCTCCCCACCAGGGACTGGGTGAAGCCGGGCCGGGTCAGACAGACAGACAGATAGACAGACAGACAGTCGGGAACGGGAGAGCTTATATGACTACGTATATGAATTAAATGAGATGCTCCCCACCAGGGACTGGGTGAAGCCGGGCCGGGTCAGACAGACAGACAGACAGATAGTCGGGAACGGGAGAGCTTATATGACTACTTATATGAATTAAATGAGATAGCTCCCCACCAGGGACTGGGTGAAGCCGGGCCGGGTCAGCCAGACAGACAGACAAACAAGCAGACAGACAGACTGATAGATAGATAGATCCCGTCCAGGGCCTGGGCGAAGCCGGGCCGGGTCAGCTAGTGTATATATATATACACACACACACACACACACACACACACACACACACACACACACACACACACACACACACACACACACACACACACACACCACACACACACACACACACACACACACACACACACACACACACACACACACACACACACACACACACACACACACACACACACACACACACACACCACACACACACACACACACACACACACACACACACACACACACACACACACACACACACACACACACACACACACACACACACACACACACCACACACACACACACACACACACACACACACACACACACACACACACACACACACACACACACACACACACACACACACACACACACACACACACACACACACACACACACACACCACACACACACACACACACACACACACACACACACACACACACACACACACACACACACACACACACACACACACACACACACACACACACACACACCACACACACACACACACACACACACACACACACACACACACCACACACACACACACACACACACACACACACACACACACACACCACACACACACACACACACACACACACACACACACACACACACACACACACACACACACACACACACACACACACACACACACACACACACACACACACACACCACACACACACACACACACACACACACACACACACACACCACACACACACACACACACACACACACACACACACACACACACACACACACACACACACACACACACACACACACACACACACACACACACACACACACACACACACACACACACACACACACACACACACACACACACACACACACACACACACACACACATGGTAGTTTTAAAGCGACTTATATCGTTTCATTTACACGATTGTGATTTACCCAAGTGTATAGCAGTTACCTCAGCATATCTCAGTAACTTTTGATTGTGTCATGAACATCACACTAAAATCTTCTTTAAGGCAGGTGGAGTCTGCATTTTGGTGGATTTGGGTTTGTAATACTTATATTATTTAAATAGGTAATTTACTTGATCCTAAAATACTGTTCATGAACCATGGAGGAAATTGGAGGTAAGGTGCTAGTCACAGGCGCTGGAATTTCAATCACACCTGCCCACGACACCTTATGGCAGAAGTGGATTACAACAACAACAACAATAAGCAAGAAATGACTTGGAAAGTAAAGGCTGCCGGCATGATACTGGCCACATGACCCACCCAGTGCCGATTGGTCAATACAAAATAAGGGTCTAGCATCATATATCCAGTGCCTCTTCAATCAATCAGGTGCTGTCTCCACAATGAAGGTTGGCTGCTATGGATCTCCAACACTCTGCCTCTCGCCCTGACTGTACATTCTGTCAGATTGATGTTTGTCCATATCTTGATTTTATCTTTCCCCTTGTTTTGTTGTCTACCTCTTGCTTGCTTACCCTCAACCTTGCCCTCCAGTGTGGTTTTTATTAGAGTGTTATGTCTTTTTATGTGGCCAAAATATTTCACTTGCCTTTTTTTTATTTCTTTCATCACCTCTCTTTTCATTCCCAGTTTTTCTAGAACCTTTGTATTTGATTGTTTTTGTTTCTATGAAATTCTTCTTTATATCCACATCTCCAGGGCCTCTAATTTGACTTTCTAATTGCTTGTTCAATGTCCAGGCTTCCGTACCATATAGTAGTGTTGAATATACATAACATTTGACAATTCTCATTTTTAATGTGTTAATCTCTCTAGATGTTAATACTGATTTCATGATGTTGAAAGCATTTTTGGCCATGTCTATTCACCTTTTGATTTCTGTTTCACTTCTGTCATCATCTGTTATTACATATCCAAGATAGGAGAAACTTGTTGTTACTTGTTCTAGTATCTCCCAGTTTACAATGCCTCTTAAGGTGAGTAAAAGGATCCCTTATTTACTACTCTTTGATTCCCTTGTGGGTGACTGGTGGGTGTTACTGGAACACCTGGGCGAAATGACTGTACAAGTACATACATTGGATTGTGCGCATTAATATGTGTATAGATGTAACAGATATGCTTATGTACATAAAGATATGTGTGCATGCACATGCATGCCCACACATCTATGGGGAGCAGGTCAGCATGGTCGAATGGGTAAGAACGCGTGTTCTTAAACATCTGTTGTGCTGATGCTGAGGTTAGGGGTTCAACCCCTGCACCGGACAGCTGGACTAAAATGTTGACCTGTCGTCTTTGACTTGGGGACTTAAATTACAAGTAGCTCTGAAGTCGGAGTGGGTTCGCCTGTTGGCGAGGGACACTGTTAATAGGGAAAGCTAATCCACATGCAAAATTCAGTCCATCGCTACTATAAATGGTGTCTATGGACAACGCTTGAGCTCAAAGCGAGCGAGCGGAAAAAAAAATCTATGGGGTTATTTTTAAAAATTGACCTTGACTCACAGGTTGACCCAGCGTAAAATGAATACCACAACATGTTTTGGGAAGTAAAGACAATATCGGTGATATTGGCCAGATCCTCCCCCTCTAGTACTGATTGGATTATTAAAATATGGAATGTGTATTAAATACCCAGTATGCCTAAAGGCTCAGACATGGGGGACTTGAAATACCCAGTACTCCTAAAGACTCAGATTTTTAAAAAATCTAATTGCCCTGGGCAGAGAGAGTTAAGAAGGCAATGAATAAAATGATGATGGACATGTTTGGTTTATGAAACATTTTTGTTTCTTCTTTTTATTTATAGGAAATTTTAATATTGGATGAGGCAGACAGACTTCTAGATATGGGATTTGAAACAAGGTAAGTTGCTGCGGTGTTTTGCATGCAGAGAATTAAACAAACATCTCTGTTGTTTTATTTTTTAAAATTACAGCATCAGTACCATTGCTGTAGTGTGCCCAGAAGGTTGTTTTTAATGGCGGAGGAATAACTACTGCTCCCCAGAGCAGTCGCTGCATAGTATACAGGCTTAATTAATGCTGCATATCCTTTGCTGGAAGTTATGATCAACCCTAACCTCACATTGATTTTCTAGGCAGGTTTATGTTTGGTAGTTTGCCCTTGCTTTCTGAATGAGAAGTCAGCATTGATGTCTAACTGACCAGTGTAGGGAACATACCCCCTAGCCCACCATCAGCGCACCACAACTTCATGCTGTAAGCTCCAAGGTCACATAGACTGCCGTGTACAGGCTAGGGAGAAAAAATAATACACACCAGGATGTGAGGTACAGATTTTGACCTTGCCATGAGTCAAATAAGTGTAGATAGAAGAGAGGAAGTAGTCTAAGGTAATTAACCCAGAATAATAGGGGAAAACTTAAGTTTCATCCCTTAATGCCATGACACAGTTATATAAACAGAGGAAAGGGAGACAAAACAAGAACACGGGTGCAAGAGTTAGATTCCTTTACCTAGGGTTACAGAGTGTGGTCCAGCACAGCTTTAAAAAAACATCTCGTGCGAAGTGTGACACACGCATAAAGAGAGCGACCTGAAGTTCAGCTGAGGAGTGCAAAATATTTGAAAAGACACTCAGTGGCTCAGGGTCAGACAGTAAACATACGCTCTACGTTGAAGAAAATACGACCAGTAACTATTTCCATGTTAAAGATTCAGTTTATTTGAAGTTTATTGTCAGTTTATCTGACGTGACGACAGCAACTTGTACAACGCTTACTCGCCAGAATTTCAAGGCGCGATGGTAAAGCCTGCAACTTGATTCAGTGGGACGTTGCGACACTTGACTATGTTGAGAACCTAGCGAATGTGTATAGAGAAGTGTTCAGATACTGACATTTGTACGTAGTCTTTTTGTGTATGATCGTTAGCAAAACTGTTGTTAGCAACTTGATGAGGACCATGACGACAGACGAGAGTAAACTCAGGCCACCTCTGACATGCCACCATGACTTAGGCAGCTGGAAGTGTTGCGCATGATGTTATTGAGGTGTGTTCAATAAAAGTTGAAATCACTGGGACACAAGTCCTTCTTCAGTTTCTTCAGTGTGTTAAAAGTGCCAGGAGTCATGAGTTGAACGAGTCAGAAGAATGAAAGCACAAACCCCCTAAGTACATCGTGGCAGACCTCTGGGACACCTGTTCCACTAATGTCATTGTTAATGAGCGAATATGTATATGCGTATGTAATAATTTTCAAGCTGAATAACATCTGATGACTGTGGAAATGTGTTTTCTGAGGACAATGCAAAAAATACCATGGACAGACAGAAAAACCAATGACCGAGTCCTACAAGAAACAAATGAAAACCTTAAACTGATTAGAGAAATTAGACATAAGACAGTCACAAATATTTGGATATTTAGACACATTATGAGAAGGAATAAATTGGAGAACTTGGTGACAAGATTGAGGGCGAAAAGAACAAGAGGAAGGCAGAGAAGTAAATACATCGATGGCTTGGCCGCACGGTATGGTCGAGTACAAGAACACAGAGCTGATCCACGACTCTGGTGATCGCGTGAGATTGCAAAACATGACCATTCACACTTACCGACATGGCACATGATGATGATGATAATGTTAAATACACAGGGGAAATTATAACATCAGATGAAAGATACACAACAGAGATTAAGAACTGAATGGGGCAGGAAAAAGCTGCATTTCAGACAAAGAAAAGTATCTTACGCTGTAAGTCACTCTAATTGAATGTAAGAGAGTGGTGAAATGCCATATAGAACCTGTTGTATATCAGTGAATCTTGGAATGTAAATGAACAAATTAAGAAGAACTTGGAAGCAACAAAGATGTGGTTCCTGGGACGAATCTTATGAATTCCTTGGACTGCCAGAGTTACTACAATGATTGCCTAAAAGAGGTAAATAAAACTAGAAGCATTGTATACAACAATAAGAAAGAGATAAAAACAGCTTTCTTTGGTCATATGGTGAGAAGAGAGGCATTAGTGAACATCGTGACAACTGGAAAGATCGAGGTGAAGAGAAGCAGAGACAGACCAAGAGAGATGATGCTGGATGGACTGAGACAGTGGCATGGAGGAATATCATCAGCAGAGTTGATCAGAACACCAATGACCGAGATGTGTGGAGAGACATGAACGCCCTCACCAGCTGGCAGGGCACTTGATAATGATGAAGGTAAAGGTTAAATTCAAGAGAATTTTGTTGGGTCTTCTTTTTGCGCTCTCTTGCTTTGAATTCACGTGTAGTCCATACGCACTACTTCTAGTAGTGAATTTTGCGTGTGGATTAGCTTTCCCTATTAACAGTGTCCCTCGTCATCAGGCGAACCCACTCCCACTTTAGAGGTACTTGTAATTTACTTCCTCAAGTCAAGGACGAGAGGTCAGCATTTTAGTCCAACTGTCCTGTGTAGTGGTTGAACACCTTTACCTTCGACTTAAGCACACCGGATGTTTAAGAACATGCATTTTTATCCATTCTGCCATGCTGACCTCCATTCAAGAGAATTGACTTCATTGCACATGGTGTTACCCCATCTGATCTGGTCTCTGTCTGCAGAATGGCAAATGTCTGCTGAGAGCATCACACAAAACACCGAACCCTGTAGCTGCAGCGGTGACACCCAAGTCTTCGAAAAAAACTGCATTCGTCTGATTGACATACTATGTAAACGAATCCGTGACCTTCAGACAACTTGATTAATTTGCTATGGAGACCTCCCATATATACACATGTAGGCTACCAGGAAACACTCTTGTCGGCACTGACATTTTGAAAACAGCTTGGTTTGACCAAGGCACTCATATCACAGTTTTCTTGTTGAAAACCATTCATCCAGTGGCAATTGAAATAAAGCAACATAGTGGCAGGCAGAAAAAATCTGTGGCAATTATAGGATGACCACCAAATGGGGTTATGGGAAAGAAGTGCAAGTGAGCTTTACATTCTCTAGTTTAGCCAGACTTCGACGTTGACTTCTCATTCTCATGCTCTATGAGAAGTAAGTCTTTTGTGAGAACCAAGTAATGACTGTGAATCTTTAACCATGGCCAGACTGCAAGAATAGCATATTAAAAGAGGGGTGGCCAAACAAGAACACTACGCAGGAAGCCAAAGAAGACTGATAAACCAACACAGAGCTGGTGTCGTTAGCCGCTACACGCTGCGAGATTTGCTGAGGAGGGGATCCGAGCACTTTATGTACTGAATGGTTCGATGTGCAATGAGGATGATCTGTCGACTAACTAACTAACTGACTTCTCATTCAGAAAGCAATGGTTTTTGTTTGAAATCCCAGTCGCTTGCCCTTGACTTGGGGGCGTAAATTACAAGTAGCTTTGAAGTTGGAGTGGGTTCACCTGATGGCGAGGGACACTGTTAATAGGGAAAGCTAATCCACATGCAAAATTCAGCCCAGCACTACTAGAAGTAGTATGTATGAACTACACTTGAGTTCAAAGTGATTGAGCACCCAAAAAAAGTCTCAGTTGAGACAAAATATTTTGAATTACATCGTTGTATCTGAAAGCCAGGGTAGCTCAGTAGCTTGTATGTTTGCCTGTTGGCCCTGTGCTCATGTTATGGAATCTCCATTGAAGCAGATGTTTAAATTGACCTGAGCTGCCAGGTTGACTCAGCCAGCAGTGGGTATCTGGAAATGTCATGGGAAGTAAAGGTGACTGGCGAGATGGTTGGTTGGCTGGTCGGTCAGTTAGCCAGTTGGTTTGTTGGTTGGTCGGTCGGTCAGTTAGCCGGTTGGTTGGTTGGTTGGTTGGTCGGTCAGTTAGCCAGTTGGTTGGTTGGTCGGTCAGTTAGCCAGTTGGTTGGTTGGTCGGTCAGTTAGCCAGTTGGTTGGTTGGTCGGTCGGTGAGTTAGTTAGTGGCATTTCCAACTTCATGGCAAAGGGGTAGCCCCTATCGTGCTCCATTGCTGTGCAGTGAATATCACACAAAATGCTCCTCACTGCGCCATGTGAAAAGTGGAACAGACGGGAGACTCGACAAACCAACAGCTCGCCTGAATGCCAACACAAAATTCGCTCCGAGCAATATAGTTCATCGTCGATGGAAGTGGTAGTCACTAGAAAACCAGCAATCACACATTACTACATAAGGCAAACCCAGTTAATTTGGCAACCCTGCTTGCCATTTTTCCGAACACGCAGTTCACGTCACGAACAACTGCGGACATATGTAAAAGCACTCCATGTGAAATCCACAGCTCACAGTGCCGCACCACGCACTCATCTCAGTAGCAGGGTGACAGAACCATGCACTATCAGTCCAACATGAGGAAAATGCTTTAGCAAACCACAGCCACAAACATAAAGATTCCTTAACAGCTTAACTGCCTATCCTCCATGTTGGACCAGAAGCAGTTGGCATAATATTGAGAACATATCCCATTAAGTACCGGTTGGTCTATACAAGTATGGTGCTAGCACCATATACCCCTAACTTTACATAGCACACCCAGCCTTAAGATCATCATCATCATCATGTGCCATGCCGATAAGAATTGGTGGTCATGTTTTGCCATCTCACACGATCACCAGTCGTGGATCAGCTGTGTTCTTGTCTTGACCATACCACGTGGCCCAGCCATCCAGGTATTTACTTCTCTGCCTTCTACTTGTTCTTTTCTTTTCAATCTTGTCCGTTGCAGCCAAGTTCTCCAATTTATTTCTTCTCATAATGTATCCAAAAAATTTTGACTCTATGTCTAATTTCTCTAATTAGTTTACAGACTTAAGATGCTGCCTTAAAATTGTTTGGAAAATAAGGTAGTTAGTGTTAGTTCCCTATCTTCGTTTGCAGATTTGACTATGTTGTTTTTCTGTGGTGTACTCTGTAACATTTTGTGGCTCTTGTACAGATTGTGATAATTATAAAACAGATTGGTAATTTATTTAAACACTCGCTGGCTTTCAACTCTAAGTGTTGTCCAAACACTTGCTACTACTTCTAGTACGTTGACTGGATTTTTGCCTGTGTGATAGCTTTGCCTATTACCAGTATCCCTCGCCATGAGGTAAATCCTATTCTGACTTCAGAGGTACTTGTAATTCACATCTCCACTCAAGGACGAGAAGTCAACATTTCAGCCCCAACTTGATCGGTGTAGGGGTTGAACCCGCTACTTCAGCATCAGCACACCTAAAAGTTTGAGAACGAGTGCTCTTATCCATTCTGCTCTTACCTCCATTGGTTTGTTTCATTCTTCCCTCCATGCAGCATCAACGCAATTCTGAGCTACCTACCGAAACTCAGACGGACAGGGCTGTTCTCTGCCACACAGACAGACGAGGTTGCCAAGTTGATACGGGCTGGCTTGAGAAACCCACTTCAGATCACAGTGAAAGAAAAGGTTTCGAAAGAAGGTTATATTCCTAAGACACCATCTTTGCTGAAGAATTATTACATGGTAAGAAAAATAACAAAATAACTGTGTAACTAAACAGGACTCTGCCTCTTGTTTATGTCATAGTGTAACGAGTAATTTCTAAAATAATGTTTTAATTTTACTAATGTTTAATTTATTGATAGATGTTTATTTCATCATGTTTAGTTCTTTGATATTTAATATATTCACATCATCTTAATTTTTAGCTTGCTATTAGAGATAATTTTTTAAATCTTCCTAATATTTAGTTTTATGATTTAAGATAATTCTCTAATCTTTATGATGTTTAGTTTAATTTTATAGTATATTTTTCTCATCTTCATGTCGTTTAGTCTGTCAATAAAAGATAATGCTGTCATTCATCTCCCTAATTTTTCATCATATTCATCATCATCATCAAACACTTTGACTGGCATGTGCGATTATGCTTCTCCACATCTTGTGATCTCCAGTGACATGTCCATAATGTTTAGTATGTTGATAAAAGATAATAGTTATCTTCCTAATGTTTAGTGTATTTATAATAGATAATACTCATATCTCTCTAATGTTTATTTTGTTGATACAAAAATATTACTCTGATCTCCTTAATGTTTAGTTTGTTTATAAGAGATAATAATCATACATCCTTTAGTTTTTTGATAACAGACTGTTAGATAATATTTGTTAGATAATACTGTTTGTTATAATAATATATAGATTTATTAGAAAATACTGTAATCTTTCTAATGTTTAGTTTTATGATATAAGTTAATATCCTCATGTTTCAAATGTTTATCTTGACTGTCTAAGTTAATGTCCTCATCTTCCAAATGTTTAGTTTTATGATGTAAGTTAATGTCCTCATCTCTCAAAGTTTAGTTAGATGACGTAAGTAATATCCTCATCCTTCCAAATGTTTCATTTGATGATGTAAGTTAATGTCCTCATCATCCAAATTTTAAGTTTGATGATTTAAGTTAATGTCCTAATCTCTCAGAGTTCAGTTAGGTGATGTAAGTTAATGTCCTCATCCTCAAAATGTTCAGTTAGATGATGTAAGATAATGTCCTATTTTCTCAGAGTTCAGTTAGCCGTAAGTTAATGTCCTCATCTTCCGAATGTTTAGCTAGAGGATGTAAGTTAATGTCCTCATCTTCCAAATGTTTAGCTAGAATATGTAAGTTAATGTCCTCATTTTCCAAATGTTTAGCTAGAGGATGTAAGTTAATGTCCTCATCTTCCGAATGTTTAGCTAGAGGATGTAAGTTAATGTCCTCATCTTCCAAATGTTTAGCTAGAATATGTAAGTTAATGTCCTCATTTTCCAAATGTTTAGCTAGAGGATGTAAGTTAATGTCCTCATTTTCCAAATGTTTAGCTAGAATATGTAAGTTAATGTCCTCATTTTCCAAATGTTTAGCTAGAGGATGTAAGTTAATGTCCTCATTTTCCAAATGTTTAGCTAGAATATGTAAGTTAATGTCCTCATCTTCCGAATGTTTAGCTAGAGGATGTAAGTTAATGTCCTCATCTTCCAAATGTTTAGCTAGAATATGTAAGTTAATGTCCTCATTTTCCAAATGTTTAGCTAGAGGATGTAAGTTAATGTCCTTATATTTCAAAGTTTAGTTTGATGGTGTAAGTAATATCCTCATCCTTCTATATGTTTAGTTTGAAGATGTAAGTTAATGTAAGTTAATATCTCCATCTTGCAAATGTTTAGTTTGATGATGTCCGTTAATTTCCTCATTTTCCTGATTTCCAGTTTCTGGAAGCAGATGAGAAGATGAGCCAGCTGGTGCGGTTCCTCCAGCTCCACAAGAAGGAGAAGATCCTGCTGTTCTTTAGCACTTGTGCCTGTGTGGACTACTTCTCCTTGTGCCTTCAACAGTAAGTCTTCCTCCTCTACATCTTCACTAAACAGAAGGTTAAGATAGTCCCATGACAGGTCATGCTTTGGTCTGGGTGTGTAGGTATGCCTTCAACAGTAAGTCTTCTTAAGTCTTCCTCCTCCATGTCTTCACTAAACAGAAGGTTAAGATAGTCCCATGGAGGTCATGCTTTGGTTTGGGTGTGTGGTGTGCCTTCAACAGTAAGTCTTTCTCCTCCATGTCTTCACTAAACAGAAGGTTAAGAAAGGTGCTTTTGCCTTGGCCACAAGTAGTCTGACTATGGAAGTCAATGACAGTAAGTAAAGCAGTAACATGGCTCAAGACATAGACATTAACTCAGGCATGTTTCCTTAGTCTCAGTGAGTATGCTCAGCAAGATAGTGATGGGGTAAGTCCGAAGACAGTGCTTATTGTCTCTGGAGCAGTCGGGGATGGCAAAGATTAGTCTCATGTTCGTGCCAGAGGCATGTGGGTGTACAAGGAAATGAGCAGGCTGACAGGCTTGCAGGTAAGGCTACTTTGAAGGGTGGACGAGCCATGGACCAGGCTGATATACTGAATGCTCTGTCCCCTCTGCTGTGTGTCCACCGTGACGAGGTAGAGGGGCTTGTGCGTCCCAATGACCCCAAGAGCTATGCCGACGGTAGCACAGCTACTAGTAGGGCCACCCATGTCGGACAGGTCAAGGGAGAGGGACCAGACGAAGAGACACACAAACCTGCTGCCTTGTAGGTAGACTGGGGACAGTCAAAGGCTAGGGAAAGCACCCCAAATACATGCTTGTCGAAATCGGATGTACTGAGCCACAGGCTTGACAAAGCAGTGCAACGTGAAACCTGCTGCCTTGTAGGTAGACTGGGGACAGTCAAAGGCTAGGGAAAGCATCCCGAATAAATGCTTGTCGAAATCGGATGTACTGAGCCACAGGCTTGACAAAGCAGTGCAATGTAACTTAATTCATGATGTCACAAATCAAAATTAATCGATGTGCTAATCCTGTGAAGTCCCATCAGGCGGTGATAGTGCCGGGCCCCTTGCCTCGAGGGGGTCCACCCTTGACTACTGGTGGTCACCTTCCCCTGTGCTGTGGAGTCAAGGCACAGAGGAGTAGGTTAAGAGCTATTGACCAAATACCCCGGACACTCAACATACTACAGTGGAATGCCGAAGGAGTTTACAAGAAGAAAGACTCCCTAACACAGCGTCTTCATAAAGATAGAATAGATGTGGCATGCATTCAAGAGACACACCTCAACGCCAATCACAAATTCTCAGTCAGAGGATATCAGGCCACACGTTTCGACCGCGAAGGACACAAAGGAGGAGTTCTAATACTTACACGAAATACAATACCTTGCAGCGAAGTATCTGTGATCTCTAACAACCAAACGGAAATTATAGGTGTTGATATAATGATAAAGGACATGAAAATAAGAATCTGCAATCTGTATAGCCCAGCAGATAAGGACCTTACACTCTCAAACATGAAAATAACTGACACAAACTGCATTATTGTCGGAGACTTTAATAGCCGTTCAGAAAGATGGGGATACCCAGATACTGACAAAAGAGGAGATGAATTGGAGGACTGGGAAATAGACTCAAATCTCCATCTACTCAACAAAGCGGATGACACACCGAGCTTCTACTCCAGAAGATGGCTTACCACTTCTACTCCAGACTTAGCTTTCTGCACAGGAGACATCCTCCACAAAATCGATCGCCATGTGCTGGACCAATTAGCAGGTAGTGACCACAGACCAATCAAGCTTGAAATGAATATAGAGTATGTTCCACAGGAGCAAAAGCCCTTGCCCCGCTGGAATTACAAACGAGCAGATTGGGACAGATTTGCCATACTAACAGACAAATATTGTGAAAACATAAATACACGATATGGCAACATAAAGCAAATGGTGGAAAGTCTAAACAGAGCGATAATACAGGCAGCCACTGAGTCCATTCCAAGAGGAGCGAGGAAAAATTACAAACCATACTGGACTGAAGAACTACAAAGTTTGGAGGACAAAGTTGAAGATGCCAGGAAGACAGCAGAGAGAGAACAAACAATTGAAGCAAACATCTCTCTCAAAGCCATCTCAGCAAAATATAAAAGAACAGTAAATCAAACAACAAGAGATTGTTGGAGGGAAAAAACAGAAAACCTGAATTTTGACAGGGATGGAAACAAACTATGGAAACTAGTGAAAGCCATGAACAATGAAGGACCTAGAAACAAACAAATAACAATTAAACAAGGAAATGCCTTGCTTACAGGCAAAAAGGCTGCAAATGCACTAATGGAACACTATGCAAATGCAAACCACATTGATATTACAACCGAACAGAAGAAAGCAATCAAAGACAAACAGATACATCATAGAAATACAGAGACAGCAGCAGAATATATTATGGCAAATCTAACAATGGAAGAAATGGAACAGGCAATGAATACCCTAAAAAAGAAGAAATCACCAGGAAAGGATGGAATCACAAATGAAATGCTAATAGGACTAGGCACAAGGCAAAGAAGAAACTACTAGCAGTCCTAAATAACAGCTGGAAGAGAGGAATAGTCCCACAGGCATGGAAGGAAGCTACACTAATACCAGTCCCAAAGAAAGGAAAAGACCTGGAAGAACCAAATGGCTATCGACCTATCAGTCTACTTAGCTGTGTAGGAAAATTAATGGAACGCATTATCAATGGCAGGCTAACATGGCATCTGGAAGAAAACAAACTCTTAACACCACACCAAGCAGGATTCAGAAAATACAGATCCACTGAAGATCAAATAACCTATATAGCTCAGGAAATAGAGGATGCCTTCCAAGAGAAAAAGCACACACTAGCAGTCTGGATAGATTTAGAAAAAGCATTTGATAAAGTATGGAAGGAAGGACTGAAAGTAAAACTGCAAACATGCATGTTTGTGGAAAAATGTATAAATGGATCAGCCACTACCTTGAGAACAGAACTGCCAGGACAAAAGTACAAGGACAAACAAGCAAAATGATGCTGCTGGAGCAAGGTGTCCCCCAAGGAGGAGTTCTTTCACCAACATTATTCCTAGCATATATAAATGACATCACAGAAAATTTCCAGCCAGAGTACACACATCCTCCTTTGCAGATGACCTAGCCATATGGACATCTGAAGAATATATTAGTACAGCTAACAGCAGAATACAGCAAGCCTTATTAGCGCTAGAGGACTGGTCAAAATCATGGCTAGTGAAGATAAGTGAGGAGAAAACAACATGCACAGTGTTCTCCCTCTCAAATAAACCTCAGCAACCTAAGCTGGTATTGAATGGAAAAATATTGCGCCATGAAGAAAATCCAAACTATCTAGGAGTCACCTTTGATCGTCGCCTGACATGGAAGACACAGGTTGAGAAAAATCGAACAAGAGCAAGGCAGAGAATGGCAATCATGAAAAGCTTGCTGGTACAACGTGGGGAGCAGATGAGAAAGTTCTCAAGAAGTTATATACTGGACGGGTGAGGCCAGTACTGGAATATGGCATTGCAGCTTGGGCAACAGCAGCTAAGTCAAACTTTAACAAAATAAGTAGAGTCCAAAACCAAGGAATGCGAATCATAACTGGAAGCCTGAAGACAACGCCTATTAATGAACTAGAAAAGATCACTTGTTTACAACCAATGCAGGATAGAAGAGATAGCAGAGCCCAGCAACAAGCAGAAAAATTTAGAAGATTGACAGACCACCCTATGTACAACAGATTTAATGGTTTTGGAAAGGGAAGACTGAAGCGTAGCAACTTTGTAGAAACTGCAAAACGAAGGATTAGGGCAGATCCTATACTTAACATATCAACAGTCAAGCCCATACACAATGCACACAAGTTCCCAGCTTGGAGACAGCAGCAACTGCCTGAAATGATAGAAAACATTCCTGGTATTGAGAAAAAGAACACTCAGCATGAAACCGAAAGAAGAGAAATAACCCTAAACTACATAAAAGAACATTACCCAAGCAGCAATTGGACCCATGCATATACAGATGGATCAGCCAAAAATTCAATAGAGAATGGAGGAGGAGGAATTCTCCTAAATTTAAAAAATGGAGTGAAAAAAACACATTCAATGGCAACTGGAAAATTTTCAAGTAACTTCAAAGCGGAGGTAGAGGCTTTGAAAACTGCAGCAGAAATGCTCCTGATGGAGGAAAATAAAGAGAAGCAAATAGCTATCTTCACAGATGCAAAGTCAGCTGTCTCAATACTGAAGAGCAATAACAGCACAGAACTAACTGACCTAAGAGCAGCACTCCATGGTCTATGCCAGAAATCCAAAAAAGTTGTAAAACAGTGGATCCCATCACATTGCAGTATACCTGGAAACGAAGAGGCTGACAGACTGGCAAAAGAGGGCGGACGACTACCACAGCCTGACATAGACATAACCTATAATGAGGCAAAGAGGTTGATAAAAAGCACTTATAGAACCAAATGGGAATCTGAGCATCCAGGCCATCAGAAGGATGATGCATATTACAAACTCGACCGAAGAGAACAAGTAGCAATCTTCAGACTCCGCACAGGACATAACAGGCTGAAATACCACTTGTTCAATAAACTAAAGATAGGAGATACCGATGAATGTAATTGTAGAACTGGAAAAATGACAGCAAAACATTTGCTGCAGGATTGCCCAACGTATGCAGAACAGAGAAAGATATTTTGGCCCACACCTGCTTCATTTGAGGACAAGCTCTATGGAGATATCAACAAGCTCAAGTTGACCGCAGATGGATCAGCCAAAAATTCAATAGAGAATGGAGGAGGAGGAATTCTCCTAAATTTAAAAAATGGAGTGAAAAAAACACATTCAATGGCAACTGGAAAATTTTCAAGTAACTTCAAAGCGGAGGTAGAGGCTTTGAAAACTGCAGCAGAAATGCTCCTGATGGAGGAAAATAAAGAGAAGCAAATAGCTATCTTCACAGATGCAAAGTCAGCTGTCTCAATACTCAAGAGCAATAACAGCACAGAACTAACTGACCTAAGAGCAGCACTCCATGGTCTATGCCAGAAATCCAAAAAAGTTGTAATACAGTGGATCCCATCACATTGCAGTATACCTGGAAACGAAGAGGCTGACAGACTGGCAAAAGAGGGCGGACGACTACCACAGCCTGACATAGACATAACCTATAATGAGGCAAAGAGGTTGATAAAAAGCACTTATAGAACCAAATGGGAATCTGAGCATCCAGGCCATCAGAAGGATGATGCATATTACAAACTCGACCGAAGGAGAACAAGTAGCAATCTTCAGACTCCGCACAGGACATAACAGGCTGAAATACCACTTGTTCAATAAACTAAAGATAGGAGATACCGATGAATGTAATTGTAGAACTGGAAAAAATGACAGCAAAACATTTGCTGCAGGATTGCCCAACGTATGCAGAACAGAGAAAGATATTTTGGCCCACACCTGCTTCATTTGAGGACAAGCTCTATGGAGATATCAACAAGCTCAAGTTGACCGCAGCTTACTTTAACTACATACAGGTTGACATTTAAAGGTGCATGAAGACCCAGAGGCATGAAATGGAATATTGCTTGGATAGCAAATCCATTATGTGGAAAGTCCAAATCGAAAGCTCGCTGTGTGGGCTTAATAAAAGGTGGAAAAGTGTCCTAGTGGCACGAAATGGAATATTGCTTGGATAGCAAATCCATTACGTGGAAAGTCCGAATCAAAAGCCCATATACAGATGGATCAGCCAAAAATTCAATAGAGAATGGAGGAGGAGGAATTCTCCTAAATTTAAAAAATGGAGTGAAAAAAACACATTCAATGGCAACTGGAAAATTTTCAAGTAACTTCAAAGCGGAGGTAGAGGCTTTGAAAACTGCAGCAGAAATGCTCCTGATGGAGGAAAATAAAGAGAAGCAAATAGCTATCTTCACAGATGCAAAGTCAGCTGTCTCAATACTCAAGAGCAATAACAGCACAGAACTAACTGACCTAAGAGCAGCACTCCATGGTCTATGCCAGAAATCCAAAAAAGTTGTAATACAGTGGATCCCATCACATTGCAGTATACCTGGAAACGAAGAGGCTGACAGACTGGCAAAAGAGGGCGGACGACTACCACAGCCTGACATAGACATAACCTATAATGAGGCAAAGAGGTTGATAAAAAGCACTTATAGAACCAAATGGGAATCTGAGCATCCAGGCCATCAGAAGGATGATGCATATTACAAACTCGACCGAAGAGAACAAGTAGCAATCTTCAGACTCCGCACAGGACATAACAGGCTGAAATACCACTTGTTCAATAAACTAAAGATAGGAGATACCGATGAATGTAATTGTAGAACTGGAAAAATGACAGCAAAACATTTGCTGCAGGATTGCCCAACGTATGCAGAACAGAGAAAGATATTTTGGCCCACACCTGCTTCATTTGAGGACACGCTCTATGGAGATATCAACAAGCTCAAGTTGACCGCAGCTTACTTTAACTACATACAGGTTGACATTTAAAGGTGCATGAAGACCCAGAGGCATGAAATGGAATATTGCTTGGATAGCAAATCCATTATGTGGAAAGTCCAAATCGAAAGCTCGCTGTGTGGGCTTCATAAAAGGTGGAAAAGTGTCCTAGTGGCACGAAATGGAATATTGCTTGGATAGCAAATCCATTACGTGGAAAGTCCGAATCAAAAGCCCATTGTGTGGGCTTCATAAAAGGTGGAAAAGTGTCCTAGTGGCACTGAAATGGAATATTGCTTGGATAGCAAATCCATTACGTGGAAAGTCCGTATCTAAAGCCCACTGTGTGGACTTCATAAAAGGTGGAAAAGTGTCCTAGTGGCACGAAATGGAATATTGCTTGGATAGCAAATCCATTACATGGAAAGTCCGAATCGAAAGCTCACTGTGTGGATGTCATCTGCAGACTGCATACTTCTGGTTTCCGGAAGAACAGCCTATGGTGAACGGAAGGCCCAATATACGGAAGTGAGGCTAAGCAGCCATGTGCAAGACGTGACGATTCCTTGGGTGAGCCCAGTACCAGAGCGCTATGTATCGGCTCTGCAATTATGGAAGCCTCCTTGGATGGCGGGGAATGCCCATGGTCTGCCCCTGCCTTCCCTTGAGGGCTGACCAGGATCTTTGGCTGTTCTATATGGACCAGCTGGGATGGGGGATAACACAACAGTGAGAGTCAAACGTCCTAAGAAACCCCCAGGAAGGTTAACCCGGTCAACAAATGCCCGCAGAAGTCGGATGTGTCGGCCTAACGGCGCAAGAACGCAGCTCTGCTGTAAACAGGCACAACGCAATCACATCCGAAAAAAAACTCCGGATGAACGAAGAAGAAGAAGAAGAAGAAGAATGCTCTGTGAGAAGTAAGACATTTGCAAGTGATGACTGTGAACCAAGTGAACCAACAACCACGAGAGCTGCAAGTTAAAAGAGATGTGGCCAAACAAGAACACTACGCGGAAAGCCAAAGAAGATTAATAAACCAACACAGAACTGGTGTTGTTAGCCGCTACACGCTGTAGGATTTACTGAGGAGGAAATCCAAGCACTTATGGATTGAATGTTTTGATGTGCAATAAGGATGGATGATCTGTCGACTAACTAACTAAGGTAAATAGTGCCATGGCAAGTAATGCCTTGGCCTGGGTGTGTAGTGTGGGGGCCATCACACATTCTAGGTCATGGCATGTTGAGATGGGGAGACTAGTTCACTTCTTTTGACTAGTCTTTTCTTGCCAGATCATTACCATGTTCCCTGTCAACTGGTGTATGAGTTCATGCATCTCCACTATTTCTTTATCCGCTCGCTTTGAACTCAAGTGTAGTCCACACTGGACTGATTGTTGCGGGTGAGCTAGCTTTCTCTGTTACCAGTATCCCTTACCATCAGGCGAACCCACACTGATTTCTGATGTACTTGTAATTTACGTCCGCAAGTCAAGGTTGAGAAGTCAACATTTTAGTCCAATTGACCGGTGTAGGGGTTGAACCCGCTACCTTGCCATCATCATACCGGAAGGTTATGTGCTCTTAATCATTTGGCCATGCTGACATCCACATCTCCGCTGATAATTTTCCTTGTTGCATTTGATCTATTTTATTGAAGGTATTCCTCCATGCCACTGTCCCAGTCCAAATAATATTTCTCTGTGTTTGTGCCCGCCCCTTTCTACCACTGGCCTTTCCCGTTAACATGATATTTTCCAATGATTCTCTTGTCATCACATGACCACGCAACACTGTCTCTGTCTTAAGTTTGTAAATAATCTTCTACTAAAGTTAGTTGCTTATCCTTTAAAGGGCATAGCAGTCAACTCCAGCAGTTTTTGGCTGTTTCTGATTCTGAATAACGAAGACATGAACACTAGATTGCACGATTTATTGTCTGGCATGTTTCGCTGCATCTCGTCAGGTACATACTGCAGAGATCACACGAACATAAAGTGATTAGATAAATCCTTCAAGCTGAAATATACAAATGTTCGCACAGTAATTTAAATTTTCTACCACGGTAATTTTAAGTTGACTATCATGTCTTTCTGTTTGCACAAAACTGGCCTATGAAAATTAATCATAATGGCTTCTGCGATCTTTAACAAGCAACTATTCTGTGTGTTAAACAACACGCAAAATGCATTCTTTCTATCAATCACGTGGCCAGTTTCTATAATGTGCCGTCCAATCGATGACGTAGGAGATTTGTGGTGTGTCGGTTTGGCCATGTTCCCATCATCTTTGTGTATTATCTTGTCAATCCAGTTGGATATGTGTTTGACCACCCCGTTGTTTAGCTACCTCTATGTTATGTATGTAATTCTGAACGACCGGCACTCATACCATTGTATGGAAACCAACACTTGGTGGTCTGCTGCCAAATCGCCCGCAGCTGTGTTTCGAACATGGTATGTGGCATTACTAACTGCATTCGTAACCCCTTCACCACAGAGCGGGCTACTATCCGTCTCCAATCACAATTACCAGATAATGCAGAAAAGCATCCAGTTCCCATGTTATGATCCATAGTCGACCCTAGAGCCAAATGCTGGGGAGAAAGAGATCCCTTCTTCTGCTGGGGTCTTGACATGAGCCAATGCCTTGGTATAGAAAGGTGTAAGAAAGCTAAATGTGATGTGTTCATGTAAGGAGTCACTGATTGGTGTATGATTGGCTTGGTATAGAAGAGTTCATGTAGGGAGTCACTGATTGGTGTATGATTGACTTGGTATAGAAGAGTTCATGTAGGGAGTCACTGATTGGTGTATGATTAACTTGGTATAGAAGAGCTCATGTAGGGAGTCACTATTTGGTGTATGATTGACTTGGCATAAAAGAGCTCATGTAGGGAGTCACTATTTGGTGTATGATTGACTTGGTATAGAAGAGCTCATGTAGGGAGTCACTATTTGGTGTATGATCGACTTGTATAGAAGAGCTCATGTAGGGAGTCACTATTTGGTGTATGATTGACTTGGGAGTCACTCTTTGGTGTATGATTGACTTGGTATAGAAGAGCTCATGTAGGGAGTCACTATTTGGTGTATGATTGACTTGGGAGTCACTCTTTGGTGTATGATTGACTTGGTATAGAAGAGCTCATGTAGGGAGTCACTATTTGGTGTATGATTGACTTGGTATAGAAGAGCTCATGTAGGGAGTCACTATTTCAACTATTTGGTGTATGATTGACTTGGTATAGAAGAGCTCATGTAGGGAGTCACTATTTGGTGTATGATTGACTTGGTATAGAAGAGTTCATCTAGGGAGTCACTATTTGGTGTATGATTAACTTGGTATAGAAGAGCAGGCGATTGGTATCGGTCTCTCTGGCTGTGGGGTTACAACACTTTCTCTCTGTAATCCCGTTTATCACGCAGAGTCTCGTAGCGGAGCGAGAGCTGAGGCGGTTCGACCCCCGCTCGTGACTTGCGGGATACTGAGCCGGTCACTCAGAAAGCAATGGCAAACTACTGAACGTAATCTTGCCAAGAAATCAACATACAGCTGAAAGATGCTGGTGTTGACAGCTAAGTCCTGTAAAGGATATGCTAAAAAAAAAAAAAAAAAGCAAGAGTTAAGGTTATATTTTATGAATAAAATTGCGTTAACTCTTAAATTACTGATTCCATCCATCCATCATGTGCCATGCCGGTAAGCGTGGGCGGTCATATTTTGCCATCTCACTTGATCACCAGAGTCGTGGATCAGCTCCGTGTTCCTGTCTTGACCATGCCACATGGCCAAGCCATCCAGGTATTTACTTCTCGGTCTTCCCCTTGGTCTCTTCCCTTCGATCTTGCCAGTAGTCACCAAGTTCTCCAAGTCATTTCTTCTCATAACATGTCCAAAAAATTTTGACTGTCCACGTCTGACTCTAATCAGTTTACGATCTTCATTTGTTTCTTGAAGGATTTGTTCAATGGCTTTTCTGTCTTGGCATTTTCCTCAGAAACCACATTTCCACAGCCATCAGATGTTTTTCAGCTTGACTGCTCATTGTCCACGCTTCACAACCATACAAAAGTACAAGTTCTATGTAGCACTTCAACACACTTTTTCTCGTTTCATTTGATATCTTTTTATTGGTCAGTATGTTTTCCATCTTGCATAAGGCTACCTTCGCAATGGCAGTTCTTGTTCTAATCTTTTCAAGGCATCTCCCATCAGATTTTATGACTGTTCCGAGATAACTGTATTGATTCACTTGCTTAAGAATATGCCCATTTACTCGTATATCACATTGTGGTATTTCCTTCTTCCCAGTGATGACCATAATCTGTGTCTTCTTACTATTCAGTTCTAACCCTAGTTGTTCACTGTGTGCAACAACCGCATCTACTACATGTTGCAGGTCCTGTTCATTGTCTGCAATCAAGACTATCACCTGCATATCTAATGTTATTGATGTATCGTCCTCCAATGTTATCTAATGTTATTGATGTATCGTTCCCCAATGTTGATTCCTTCCATGTCTTCTATATTTCTGAAAATATTTTCACTGTACAGGGAAAAAAGATCTGGAGACATTACACATCCCTGTCTCACACCTCTTTTAATAGGCTGATATTGACCTACATCATTATCAATTCTGATGGCAGCTTGTTGTTTTTTACAAGTCTAAGGTCTTTTCCAATTTATCGAAAGCCTTTGTGTAGTCAGTAAAGCAAAGATATAGATCTTTGTTTACTTCTGCAGAACGTTCAATTACTGTTCTCAATATATACCCAGCATTTACTGTACCCTTGCCTTCTACAAACCCATATTGTTCTCCTATTTCGGGTTGTAATTTCTTTCTAACTCTTTGCATGATAATTCTCAGCAAAATCTTCGTGATTTGGCTCATTATACTAATTGTTTGAAGCTGATCACATTCCAAGGCTCTTGATTTCTTCGGGATTGCAATAAGTGTAGAATTACATAATTACCGATTACCTTATACTTAAATTGATAACATGTCGGCTATGTATATTTACAAGATGCAACTGCTTCATTATCTGGTTAACCCTTTTACCGTGGAAAAAAAATTATTTTTTTGTTATGCAAACTGTGTATTTTTTTTCTTTCATAATTTGATATGTTATGTTGTCCTGGCAAAATAAAATGTTTTTTTAAGTGAAAATGAGTTGTAAAACCCAGCCATGTTGTTCATGCACGTACTCTGTAGATTCCAAGCTTGCTAATAAAAACTATGCAAATACATGCCCATAGGATACATTTATGTACGCATACATCTACACATCTGATGACGAGTTAACTCGTGATGCACGGTTAAAGCCAACAATTTTTATGACGAGTTAACTCGTGACACACGGTAAAGGGGTTAATTCTCAAATCCATATGTGCAGAACATTTGCCAAATTGTCCTCCAATCTTTTCAGGATTATCAAGAAAGTTCCAATACTGTCCATTCACAGTAAAATGAAGAACAAACGAAGCAAGATTTTCTCCACATTCAGAGAAATGGCCAGGTAATTTTATGTTGTAATAATATAAGGACGCTCGTATAAAATATGGTCTTCATGTTTTTCTTTGTTGACCTTTGTAGTTAAAATTTAGTACCTTTCTAGGTAAAGTGTATCTTTTTAGTTAAAATGTACTTTTTCAGTTAAAATGTGGTACCTTTCTAGTGAAAATGTGGAACTTTTTTTAAAAACAAGTTGAAATCTTTTTAGCATTTTTGATTTGAGATGTTATTTGTTAATTATCTTAAAACATGTCTAGTTTCTTATAATGTTACACAAGTGTGGTTTACTTTCTGTGATAATGTTACATTTATGTGGTTTTTACTTTGTGTGATATTACATTTATGTGTGTGTGTTTTTTAATACTTTATGTGATAACGTTACATTTATGTGTGAATTACTTTTTGGGATAATGTTATATTTATGTATGTTTTACTTTCTATAATAATGTTACATTTATGTGTGATTTAGTTTCTGTGACTATGTTACAATCATGTATGATTGACTTTTTGTGATAATGTTACATTCACGTGTGATTTACTTTCTATGGTAATGTTACATTTATGCATGATTAACTTTCTGTGATAATGTTACATTTGCGTATGATTTACTTTCTTTAATAATTTTACACTTGCCTTTAATTTACTTTTCCAGTGTAACATTACTCTCTTTTGTGGTTTTACCTATGAATTAGTTTAACCCACATGTTTGATTTATTCTCTGTTCAAACGTGACACCAGTGCTTGATTTATTCTGTATCGTCACATTCACACATGACATACTTCATATATCAATGTCACTTCTGTCCATGATTGGCTTCCACTCAAATGTCACATTCATAAATGATTATATTTTCAGTGGTATATTAATGTGCACGGATGTCATGGCAAGGGGCATCGACATACCAGATATCAACTGGGTCATACAGTATGATCCTCCAAGCTCAGCTAGGTAATTGGTTTCCTGATCTGCTTTTTTGTTCTGATGGTTGTGTGTTGTGGTGGTTGTGTGTTGTGGTGGTTGTGTGTTCTGATGTTTGTGTGTGTTCTGATGGTTGTGTGTTGTGGTGGTTGTGTTGTGGTGGTTGTATATTCTAGTGGTTGTGTGTTGTGACGGTTATGTGTTGTGGTGGTTGTGTGTTGTGACAGTTATGTGTTGTGGTGGTTGTGCATTCAGATGTTTGTGTGTTTTGGTGGTGGTGTGTTGTGATGGTTGTGTGTTCTGATGGTTGTGTGTTGTGGTGGTTGTGTATTCTAGTGGTTGTGTGTTGTGACAGCTATGTGTTGTGGTGGTTGTGCATTCAGATGGTTGTGTGTTTTGGTGGTTGTGTGCTCTGATGGTTGTGTGTTGTGATGGTCGTGTGTTCTGAATGTTGTGTGTTCTGCCATATCTGCCATGGGGTTATCTTTGCCTCTTATCTCTGACTGAATCCTCACTCAGTCAATCACAGATCTTCTGCAGCCTTTCAATTTCCAATGGATCATCGACCTTCAGCCAACTCACATTAAGCTCTTTGTAGACTTGTTCCTTATTGTTTGGATTTGGCAGTTAAAGTTAGTCTCATCCCAGCCCTCCTTAGTCCGCTCTTACGACATGTATGGTAGCTTACAAGTGTTGCTATTTTCTTGTGGACCCGGGTGACATACAGGCACTGGCCATAGTCTTGAAACATCTCACTTTGAATTGCTACATAGAACCTGTACTTTTGTATGGGTGTGAAACATGGACATTGAGCAGACAAGCTAAAAAACACCTATTGTCAGTGAAAATTTTTTTCTGGGGAAAATATAACGAATAACATGGACAGATAGAAAGACCAGATGAGCAAGTTCTACAAAAACAAAAATAAAAAGGTAAACTGGTTAGAGAAATTAGACATAGACATTTAAGATTTTGGGGGCACGTTATGTGAAGAAATAAACTAGAGAACTTGGTGACAGCTGGCAAGATTGAGGGGAAGAGAACAAGGGGAAGGCAGAGAGATAAATATCTAGATGACTTGGCCACATAGCATAATGAAGACAAAAACACAACCTGATCCATGACTTTGGTGATCGCGTAAGATGGTAAAACATGACTGCCCATTCTTATCAGCAAGGCACATAATGCTGAAAATCAACAAATTTACTTAATTGTTGCCTCCTGATATTTGTAAATATGTACCAATGACAGCTATAATATGAACTTACAATTTCTAGTTTAGCTTATGTGTATTTGTTTATGAAAGCTTACATGAGAAAAGATAGAGCAAGGATAGTGCTTGAAACCACTAGTAAATAAGTGCATATCCTTTCTAGGATGTCACAGTTAACCCCAGAATATTTTGACTGTTTGTCATTTCTTGGCAAGTTTACGTTCAGTAGTTTACAATTGCTTTCTGAATGACTGGCACCCATACCACTGCATGAAAACTAGCGCAAGGTGATCTGATGCCAAATAGCCCACAGTTGTGTTTCAAACGTGATATGCAGGATTACGAATTGCGCCCGTAACCCCTTTGCCATTGTAAATATTAGAAAAGATAAAGAGAAAAGCAGTTTTAGGCTGTAAAAAAATCAGAGCTACTATGATCAAAGCTCATGAAAAATATACAGGAGCTATTAAGAAGTTCAAAACTGGATACAATTCAGTATGTAGATGATCTAGGAGAGGCAGAAGTAGCAGCTGTGAAAGGAAACCTAAGAGACCTTAACAACACTGGGAAAATAGCAGGAAAACATAACCAACCAAGTCGACTGATATGAAATAGTAATGGGAAAGTTCACACAAATATTAAAGAGTAAATGAACTTTGAAGAACTTTTGAATAGATCAGCCACAAAAGATTCCCATATATCCAGCTTGCAGGCGGGGAGCTGGATATCAACTGCAAGAAACCACCTAAAGAAGAAATTTTAAAAACTGTCAAACTTCTAAAGGATGGAAAAACTGCTGGTACAGATGGTATTCCACTAGAAGTTATTATAGCCAGTATAAACACCTCAAGCGAATTACTGCAGAGTCTGGAAGTCTAAAAAATACCGGAGAGAAGGTGTCTAATGAAGTTGCCAAAGAAAGGAGATTATTCTGGAGAAATGAAGAGATGCTATTGACAAACAAACAAAGGGATGAACAAGCAGGCTGCTGACCAAACAGCTCTTACACCGACCTCACATTACAAAGGCCTTAGACAGCATTGATAAGGAATCTCTTTAAAAATTGATGAAGCATTATAGGGTGCCCAGAAGTTCATTAACTGAATAAATACCTTCGTTGCATGAGGCAGGTGACTTGGTCATAGAGACACCGCAACCGGTTGATTCGCTGGAATCTTAATTTTTTTCATAAGCTTTGCATTAGTGATTTTATCATTACTAATTTCATTGAAAGTTCATAAATAAACACACATGTATTGTTTGATGCTCATAGAAGTAGGGATTAGAGGACGCACTAAGCAACATAAAAATTGACAGCTAAAGCTACCAACCGCAATTTGAACCTGTCCCCTCCAAATGACAACAGCTCCTCGCTGCAGGAACAAGTCTATCTTGGCATATAACCAACTAGATTAGAATCTCTACTTCTTTCTTCTACTTCTATGAGTGCCAAACAATACATGTGAGTTTATTTATGAACTGTCTTAGTGGCCTCAAAGTGGTTCCCCAATTGATAACTCTAATTTAATTGATATTTTTACTTTAGATAAAACATGAAGTGTGAGATTTCTAATGGATAATTTTTGCATTTCAGTGCTTTTGTTCATCGTTGCGGCCGAACTGCTAGAATAGGCAATCAAGGGAATGCCTTAGTAATGTTGCTTCCAACAGAAGATGCCTACATAAAATTCATTGAGTTAAACCAAAAGGTGCCACTGACAGAAATGTCTAAACAACCAGATGCTGCAGATGTTTCGACCAGGCTTCAGACACTTGCTATCAATGACAGGTATCTTCTTCTTTTCGTTCATCCGGAGTGTTTTTTCAGATGTGATTGCGGTGTGTCTGTTATGCGCCCTTGGGCCGAAACCCGTAGGCCAACACATCGACTTTAGCGTGCTTTTTTGACCAGGTAGCATTCCTGGGAGACTCTCACTTTTGTGGTGCCATCTACAACCATGCTGGCCAAGTTAGAACGGTCGAAGACAACGGTCATCCCTCAAAGGAAGGCAGGGACAGTCCATAGCATTTTCCGCCATCCAAGGTTGCTTCCATAGTTGCAGGGCCGACACATAACGCCCTGGATCTGGGCTCACCGAGGGAATCGTCACGTCCTGCTCATGGCTGCTTTAAGTCCTCACTTCAATATATTGGTAATTTTGTTTGCCCCGGGCCATTCCCGCACAAACCAGACAGGTTTGCAGATGTTATCCACTCAGCGAGTTTTCGGACATGTGCTTGTCGTTGCGCCCGTCAGAGCTCTTCCAGGCACGACAGACATTCGGAAAACTACCTAGTCAGAGCTGTTCCGAACAAGAGCGGCATTCGGAAACTAGGTAGTCAGAGCTGTTCCTAGCACGAGAGACATTCGGACGAGACATTTCACTCGGACGTAATTGCGTGGTGTCAATTTTTAGTTTGCCACCCGTAGGACGACACTTCCGACTTCAGCGGGCATTTTTTAATGAGGTTAGCCTTCCTCGGAATGACAGTTATACTACATTAGTTTTAATTCTCTTGCAAGCTTTGGGCAGGATGATTTTGTTTTTGTTGCATTCACTCGCTTCGAACTCAAGCGTAGTCCGTAATGTGCTACTACATACAGTGCACTGGACTGATGTTTGCATGTGGATTAGCTTTCCCTATTACCAGTGTCCCTCACCATCAGGCGAACCCACTCCGACTTCTGAGGTATATGATTTGTTAACCCTTGGATTTGTTTAGTTTGTAAAAGACCACCTTTATTACACAGATACTTCCATAACTACTCCAGTCTTCTCTGGTAGAGCTGACAGGAAGGCTGTCAACACAGTTGAGTCAAGAACCGACTTCACAGCACTCAGGACAATCCCATAAGTGCTCCATCCTCATCTTCAACAGCCAACAGAGAGTCCCAATACTAATGGTACCAGTTGCAGCATGATTATGTGTCCCTCTGGCCTTTTCTCGGAGTTTTGAGTGTCTGCCAGATCCTCTGGTCACTTCCTGCAGCAACATTCTCTCCAAGCTGTGATGATCTACCCATTCTTCTGTACTATACATGAGATTAAAAAGGGCCCCAACCCAATCTACCTTATCATGCACCAATATCCCACCGAGCGATGCAGACCCAGCTAATCTGTCTGCCTGTTCATTTCCCAACACACCAGCTTGTCCTGGGGGAAATATCCAACAGATGCTCTCTTATCAGAAGAGACTTAGTGGTTATTTAATCAGTTAAACTAGATATGCTGCTTGAAATCTTGTCAATGAGGACCTGAACCCTAGCACCCTGGAGCTGAACCCTTGGCTCACTGGAGCTGAACCCTTGGTTCCCTGGAGCTGAACCTTGGCTCCCTGGAGCTGAACACTTAGCTCTCTGGAGCTGAGCCCTTGGTTCCTTGGAGCTGAATCCTTGGTTCTCTGGAACTGAACCCTGGTACCCTGGAGCTGAACCTTTGGCACACTGGAACTGAAACCTGGCACCCTGGAGCTGATCTCTGACACCCTGGAGCTGAACCTTACTACCCTGGAGCTGAACCATGACATCCTGGGGTTAAACCCTGACACCCTGGAGCTGAACCCTGACATCCTGGGGTTAAACCCTGACATCCTGGGGTTAAATCCTGACATCCTGGGGTTAAACCCTGGAGTTAAACCCTAACACCCTGGAGTTAAACCCTAACACCCTGGAGCTGAACTCTTGACACCCTGGAGCTGAACTCTTGACACCCTGGAGCTGAACCTTAACACCCTGGAGCTGAACCCTAACACCCTGGAGATGAACCCTGGCATGTCAGAGAAGCCGCACATTTGCCTGCCGGCCCAGTGTCATATGTTTTACTCTCCATCAAGGCAGATTTAAAAACAATTGAACTTGACTTTCTGGTCAGCCTAACCTAATATGGGTACCCGGCTATGTCCAAGAGTGACCCATTTCCCCCCTGCACTCAGGCTTGCAAAAATTTAAAGGTCTTAATACTTTACATACCCATAGCAGGGTCCCCCTGCAACGGGACGTTATTTTAATGCTCCTAAAATAGACCCCATTCCACACCTTGAAGCATATTTGGTTTATATATATATATATATTCCATTGGCACCTTGCCGTCTTGACAGACGATAGTTTGTGCTCTAAAAAGGCATAATAACTTTTAACTATGGCGGTAGCGAGTGTGACTGATAAGGCCAATTTGCGCTGTAAATGTCCGTTCACAGTGGGTGCATGTGAACACGTGGTCATTTCCACCATCATGCACCATCTTACGTCTCAAACGCTTGGTGTGTGACTTTTCTGCAATAATTTTCTCCTTTGACTTTATTCCATTTCTGATATTTGCCCTCCATGCAACACGTTCAGCGGCGACTTGCTCCCAATGTGCATTATCAATGCCTGTATCAATCATGTCCCGCTTACACACATCTTTGTATCGTAGTAGAGGCCGACCCTGAGATCTCTTACCCATCTGTAATTCACCAAAAAAGATATCCTTTGGTATTCTACCATCATCCATCCTCCTAAGATGTCCTATCCATCTAAGTCTACGAAGACTGAGCATGGAATAAACTGTCACACAACCTGATCTTTCCAATACTTCAGTATTTGTGATTTTGTCTTGCCACTTAATACCAAGAATTCTTCGCAGACACCGCATATGAAAGCTGTTTAAATTGTTCTCTTGGTGTGAGTAAGTTGTCCAGGTTTCACTGCCATAGAGAAGAGTACTAAGGACACAGGCTTGATAGACAAGGACTTTTGTTTTGGCAGTAAGCTTCCTGTTCTCCCAGACTCTTTTTCTTAACCTGTTCATTGTTGTTGCTGCCTTACCAATCCGGATGTTGATTTCCTGATCTAGGGATAATTTGCTATTTACCACTGATCCTAGATATGTAAAATGGTCTACTATCTCTAGTTCGGCGTCGTCAAAAAAGATTGATGGTACCCCATGTGCACCTTGTGACATAATCTGTGTCTTCTTTTTGCTAATTGTTAAACCAAATTCAGAACAAGCATTGGAGAATGCAGATAGTAGACATTGCAATTCTTCCTCAGAGTGGGTCGTAACTGCAGCATCATCTGCAAAAAGCAACTCTCTGATCAGTACCCTCCTAATTTTGGTCTTAGCCTTCAATCTCTGAGCATTGTAGAGGCCGCCATCTGAGCGTGAGTGAATGTATATACCACCATCCTGATCACGAAATGCATATTTCAGTAGAAGTGAAAAGTATATTCCAAAGAGGGTGGGAGCTAGTACACAACCTTGCTTAACTCCACTCTTGATTTCAAATTCTTCAGAAGTTGCACCATCAAACTTGATTATACCCTTCATGCCTGTGTGGAACGATTCCACAATGGACAGAAGAGTTGGTGGGCAGCCAATCTTCTTTAGTGCCTTGAACAGACCCTCACGACTGACCAAATCAAATGCCTTTGTGAGGTCGATGAAGGCAATAAACAGTGGTTGATTCTGTTCACGGCATTTTTCTTGCATTTGTCGCAATGAGAATATCATATCAGTGGTAGACCGGTTCTGTCGAAAGCCACACTGTGATTCGGGGTAGACTTGATCTCCTAGGACTTGAAGTCTGCGCAGAACAATTCTGGCAAATACTTTTCCAACAATACACAGAAGTGAGATACCCCTATAGTTGTTACAGTCGCTCCGATCACCCTTGTTCTTGTACAGCGTTATGATGTTTGAATCTTTGAAATCCTGTGGGACTTGTCCTTCACGCCAGCATAGCTCTATTAGCTGGTGGATCTGTAGAGTGAGTGTGTCTTGCCCACTCCTGATAACCTCTATTGGAATCCCATCCTTACCTGGAGCCTTGCCAGATGCAAGTTCATTTATAGCACACTTAACTTCTGTTATGGTGGGAAGTGTGTCCAGGTGGTCAAGAGTTGGCAGAGCCTCTATGGCGTTAAGGGCATCATCCGCTAGTTTGGTCTCACTTGAGTAAAGCTCCAAATAGTGCTCTACCCATCTGTCCATCTGCTGTTTCTTATCAGTGATGATTTCTCCAGTCAAGGTTTTCAGCGGTGCACTTCTTTTGATCACTGGACCACAGGCTTTCTTTATTCCTTCATACATGCTTCTTATGTCTCCCTTATCACTTGCGGTTTGAATGGACTCACATAACTTGATCCAATAATCATTTGCACACTGCCTGGCAGCCTTTTGCACATCCTTCCTAGCTTGCCTAAGCTCACTCAGAGTGTTACGCGTTGGTCTTTCCTTGTTTCTTAAGAGAGCTTTCTTCTTCTTATCAATCAAGGGCTGCAGAGTCTCGCTGTTGGCCGCAAACCAGTCCTGCCTCTTATGATCCACAGTGCCGTAAACCCCTACGGCAGTTTTATAAAGAGTTTCCTTAATTTGACCCCACTTTTCATTTACTGTACAATTTTCTGGTGTATCAGTGAAAGCGTCTTCAAGTTGCTGTTGAAACTGAAAGCACTTTTCAGGATCATGAGTGTTAATAATATTAATCCTGGGGCTAGATTTGTGTTTAGCTGTGTAGATTCTCTTTGGTCTCAGTCTAACTCTTGCAACATATATATATATATATATATATATATATATATATATATATATATATATATATATATATATGTGTATATATATATATATATATATATATATATATATATATATATATATATATATATATATATATATATATGTGTGTATATATATATATATATATATATATATATATATATATATATATATATATGGTGGTAGTCCTGCGTTTGTATAGACCATCTGACAGTCGAGGGTTGATGTGGTCAGCATCAAGTCAGCCGACTTTACTTTCTTAGGAAATCGAGGTGGCTGCGTAATATTGATCACATAACCCACGGAGTGCTGTTTGGTCTGGTATAAGTGTGGTCCGGCAGCATGTACCTGATATCATTACTTTATATATCAGACGTGGAGTCAGGTCTTAGTCAGATATGACTGAGCTACCGTATGACAGTAGACGGTACTACCTGCTTTCTGTCAGCGCCGAATGTTGGGCGGCGCTTACCAAACCCGACACCCCACATTGTGCCAACTGCTTCGGGCGGAAGAGCGCAATTGGGAGGGTACTAGCCTTATCCTGGTGCGAGGAAATGCAACCCAAAGACAAAATAAGTCATGGCAGGGCAGACCAGGCCCTAAGCCTTGGTTGGCAGCTGGTCTAGGATCGAAGCTCCGACAGGCGGACAGTTAGAGCATTGCTTTGCTGATCCGGCAGCTTCTGCAGCTTGTCTTGTTCCAGATGTATAGGTGTTAACTTTCCTCTGGAGTGAACTAGGCAGGCCGAGAGAGGGATCATGCTGCATGGGCAACACATGGTTTCTTTATTTTAGCCCAGGCTTTGTGCTATGGAGAGGCAATAACTCCATCCCTGGTCTTAACCGGTCTCGGAATCAAAGCGAGAGGCAACTGTTACGGGTTATAAGTCCTTGTCAGTTGGCGTAGACATGGGGCGCCACGCGTTGCCTCTGACGGTGGGAGACACCTACAGGTGTCACTGATCAGCTACCGCCCGCCTCAAGCTGGGCAGCCCCCGGCCAATTGGGTGCTGATCCGCCACAGCCTGCCTGCTTCAATGGGTGCTTGGGGCTAGGACAAAATCTGAATCGCAGGCTGTAAAACCAATGCACCAGGTACTAATAAAAAGAATAATAGAAACCTCAAGCTACGGCTTGCAACCTGGAACGTGAGAACCATGTGTCCAGGATTTTCCACTGACTTGACAAATATTGACGATGTGAGAAAAACGGCTGTGATTGATGCTGAACTCAATCGTCTTAACATTGATATTGCTGGCCTGCAGGAGACTCGCCTCGCTGAGGAAGGGTCACTCAGGGAAAACAATTACACCTTTTTTTGGAAGGGAAGAGGGCAGGCAGAAAAAAGGCAATCACGGTGTGGGCTTTGCAGTGAAGAATTCGCTACTGGGAATGATTGATATCCCAGCTGGAGGTAATGAAAGATTATTATCACTGCGCTTGGCAACCTCTTGTGGATTTGCCACCATTCTCACTGCATATGCACCGACACTCACTTCCTCTGATGATGTGAAAGATACTGTTCTATGAGCAGCTAGACTCTGCGATCAAGGCAGTTCCAAAATCCGACTACATTTATATGCTCGGTGATTTCAATGCTCGTGTGGGCAAGGACTCGAGTTCATGGCCAGTGTGCCTTGGAAAATACAACATCGGTCGCATGAATGATAATGGGCAAAGGCTGCTGGAGCATTGCACTAGAAATGACCTATGTATTACAAACTCCTTTTTTAAAACAAAAGAGATGCATAAGGTCACATGGAAACATCCAAGATCCGGCCATTGGCATCAGCTGGACTTCATTATCACACGGAGACAACATCTGAACCATACATCATTAACTCGAAGTTACCACAGTGCTGACTGTGATACAGATCATTCTTTGGTTGTTGCAAGGGTTAGACTGAGACCAAAGAGAATCTACACAGCTAAACACAAGTCTAGCCCCAGGATTAATATTATTAACACTCACGATCCTGGAAAGTGCTTTGAATTTCAACAGCAACTTGAGGACGCTTTCAATGATACATCAGAAAATTGTATAGTAAATGATAAATGGAGTAAACTTAAGGAAACTATTTATAAAACAGCGGTAGGGGTTTACGGCACTGTGGATCATAAGAGGCAGGACTGGTTTGCGGCAAACAGCCAGATACTGCAGCCCTTGATTGATAAAAAGAAGATAGCTCTCTTAAGAAACAAGGAAAGACCAACGCGTAACACTCTGAGTGAGCTGAAGCAAGCAAGGAAGGATGTACAAAAGGCTGCCAGGCAGTGTGCGAATGACTATTGGATCAAGTTATGTGAGTCCATTCAAATCGCAAGTGATAAGGGAAACATCAGAAGCATGTATGAAGGGATAAAGAAAGCCTGTGGTCCAATGATCAAAAGAAGTGCACCGCTGAAAACCTTGACTGGAGAAATCATCACTGATAAGAAACAGCAGATGGATAGATGGGTCGAGCACTATTTAGAGCTTTACTCAAGTGAGACCAAGCTGGCGGATGATGCCCTCAACGCCATAGAGGCCCTGCCAACTCTTGACCACCTGGACACACTTCCCACTATAACAGAAGTTAAGTGTGCTATAAATGAGCTTGCATCTGGCAAGGCTCCAGGTAAGGATGGGATTCCAATAGAGGTGATCAGGAGTGGGCAAGACACCCTCGCTCTACAGATCCACCAGCTAATAGAGCTATGCTGGCGAGAAGGACAAGTCCCACAGGATTTCAAAGATTCAAACATCATAACGCTGTACAAGAACAAGGGAGATCGGAGCGACTGCAACAACTATAGGGGTATCTCACTTCTGTGTATTGTTGGGAAAGTATTTGCCAGAATTGTCCTGCGCAGACTTCAAGTCCTGGGAGATCAAGTCTACCCCGAATCACAGTGCGGCTTCCGTCAGAACCGGTCTACCATTGATATGATATTCTCATTGCGACAGATGCAAGAAAAATGCCGGGAACAAAATCAGCCACTGTTTATTTCCTTCATCGACCTCACAAAGGCATTCGATTTGGTCAGTCGTGAGGGTCTGTTCAAAGCACTAAAGAAGATTGGCTGTCCACCAACCCTTCTGTCCATTGTGGAATCGTTCCACACAGGCATGAAGGGTATAATCAAGTTTGATGGCTCAACTTCAGAAGAGTTTGAAATCAAGAGTGGAGTTAAGCAAGGTTGTGTACTAGCCCCCACCCTCTTTGGGATATACTTTTCACTTCTACTGAAATATGCCTTTCGTGATCAGGATGACGGTATATACATTCACTCACGCTCAGATGGTGGCCTCTATAATGCTCAGAGATTGAAGGCCAAGACCAAAATTAGCAGGGTACTAATCAGAGAGTTGCTTTTTGCGGATGATGCTGCGATTACGACCCACTCTGAGGAAGAATTACAACATCTACTATCTGCATTCTCCAATGCTTGTTCTGAATTTGGTTTAACAATTAACAAAAAGAAGACACAGATTATGTCACAAGGTGCACATGGTGTACCATCAATCTTTATTGACGACGCCGAACTGGAGATAGTAGACCATTTTACATATCTTGGATCAGAGGTAAATAGCAAATTATCCCTCGATCAGGAAATCAACATCAGGATTGGCAAGGCAGCAACAACAATGAACATGTTAGCAAAAAGAGTCTGGGAGAACAGGAAGCTTACTGCCAAAACAAAAGTCCTCGTCTACCAAGCCTGTGTCCTTAGTACTCTTCTTTATGGCAGTGAAACCTGGACAACTTACTCACGCCAAGAGAAACGTTTAAACAGCTTTCATATGCGGTGTCTGCGAAGAATACTTGGTATTAAGTGGCAAGACAAAATCACAAATACTGAAGTATTGGAAAGATCAGGTTGTGTGACGGTGTATTCCATGCTCAGTCTTCGTAGACTTAGATGGATAGGACACGTTAGGAGGATGGATGATGGTAGAATACCAAAGGACATCTTTTTTGGTGAATTACAGACGGGTAGGAGATCTCAGGGTCGGCCTCTACTACGATACAAAGATGTGTGTAAGCGGGACATGATTGATACAGGCATTGATAATGCACAATGGGAGCACGTCGCCGCTGAAAGTGTTGCATGGAGGGCAACTATCAGAAATGGAATAAAGACTAAGGAGAAAATGATTGCAGATAAAGCACACACAGAGCGTGAGAGACGTAAGATGGTGCAAAATGGTGGAAATGACCATGTTTTCACATGCACCTACTGTGGGCAAACATTTGCAGCAAGAATTGGCCTTACCAGCCACACTCGCCACCGCCATGGATCGTAGTTATTGCCATATGACAGTTATTAAGCCTTTTTGAAGCACAATGTACCAAACTATCGTCTGTCAAGACGGAAAGGTGCCAATGAATATATCAGACTTGCATTACTTTATATATCAGACTTGCATTACTTTATATATCAGACTTGCATTACTTTACACCAGACTTGCATTACTTTACATATCAGACTTGCATTACTTTATATATCAGACTTGCATTACTTTATATATCAGACTTGCATTACTTTACATATCAGACTTGCATTACTTTACATATCAGACTTGCATTACTTTATATATCAGACTTGCATTACTTTATATATCAGACTTGCATTACTTTATATATCAGACTTGCATTACTTTATATATCAGACTTGCATTACTTTATATATCAGACTTGCATTACTTTATATATCAGACTTGCATTACTTTATATATCAGACTTGCATTACTTTACATATCAGACTTGCATTACTTTATATATCAGACTTGCATTACTTTATATATCAGACTTGCATTACTTTATATATCAGACTTGCATTACTTTATATATCAGACTTGCATTACTTTATATATCAGACTTGCATTACTTTATATATCAGACTTGCATTACTTTATATATCAGACTTGCATTACTTTATATATCAGACTTGCATTACTTTACACCAGACTTGCATTACTTTATATATCAGACTTGCATTACTTTACATATCAGACTTGCATTACTTTATATATCAGACTTGCATTACTTTATATATCAGACTTGCATTACTTTACACCAGACTTGCATTACTTTATATATCAGACTTGCATTACTTTACATATCAGACTTGCATTACTTTATATATCAGACTTGCATTACTTTACATATCAGACTTGCATTACTTTATATATCAGACTTGCATTACTTTACATATCAGACTTGCATTACTTTATATATCAGACTTGCATTACTTTACACCAGACTTGCATTACTTTACATATCAGACTTGCATTACTTTATATATCAGACTTGCATTACTTTACACCAGACTTGGGTTACTTTATACCAGACTTGGGTTACTTTACACCAGACTTGGGTTACTTTACACCAGACTTGCGTTACTTTACACCAGACTTGCGGACACCAGACTTGGGTTACTTTACACCAGACTTGGGTTACTTTACATCAGACTTGGGTTATTTTACACCAGACTTGAGTTACTTTACACCAGACTTGCGTTACTTTACACCAGACTTGCGTTACTTTACACCAGACTTGCGTTACTTTACATCAGACTTGGGTTACTTTTCACCAGACTTGGGTTACTTTACATCAGACTTGCATTACTTTACACCAGACTTGGGTTACTTTACATCAGACTTGGGTTACTTTACATCAGACTTGGGTTACTTTACATCAGACTTGCATTATTTTACATCACATCAGACTTGCATTACTTTACATCAGACTTGCATTCTAGTTCACGATTTCCTATGCTTCCATGCTTCGCAGGAAAACATATATATATATATATATATATATATATATATATATATATATATATATATATATATATATATATATATATATATATATATATATATACACACTGTTATATTGGTTTTTATGTACTATATGTTATAAGCTTATATATAATATGTTGTATGCATTGTATGTTTTAAGCTTATATATAATAGGTTATATGATGATCACATTATATATTATTAGCTTATATATAATATGTTGTGTGCATTGTATGTTATAAGCTTGTGTGTGTGCATGTGTGTGTGTGTGCATGTATGCGTGTGTGTGTGTGGGTGAGTGAATGAGTGAGGAAGTGAGAGAGAGAGAAAGTGAAATATATGCTTATATACAATATGTTATGCGTTGTGTGCATTATGTGTTATAAGCTTATATGTTATAATATTTAATGTGTTTAATGGTCAGATTTTCTTTATATTGTTTCAGGTCTGTCTATGAGAAAGGGTTACGAGCATTTGTTTCATATATCCAGTCGTATGCCAAACATGAATGCAATATGATTCTACGACTTAAAGGTCTGTATACATTACCACTGCCTTCTGATGTCCTTTGTTTGTCAGATTATTGTTTGGTAATTAGAAGTCATTATTGTTTAACAAATCTTTCCAGGGAGTAGAATATTAATAATACGAAGCGAATACCATCTCACTTCTAATGAGAAGAAGACATTTTTAGTGATGTAAAGTGGATACCAGCTCACTTCTAATGAGAAGAAGACATTTTAGTGATGTAAAGTGGATACCAGCTCACTTCTAATGAGAAGACATTTTAGTGATGTAAAGTGGATACCAGCTCACTTCTAATGAGAAGAAGACATCTTAGTGATGTAAAGTGGATACCAGCTCACTTCTAAGGAGAAGAAGACATTTTTAGTGATGTAAAGTGGATACCAGCTCACTTCTAATGAGAAGAAGACATTTTAGTGATATGCTGAAAGGTTTAGGTGGCTTACTCATGTCCAGAAGGTACATAATTCAATCTCAGCTTTATCATCATCATGTGCCTGTCGTGTATGTAAAGAATGACTGTCGTATTAGCTACTTGTTCTTCTTTACCACTTTAGTGCCGTCCCTGGAGTGAAGGGAATCAACACCCACATTATTTTTTTTTCCAATATCTCTATCCTGGAGATATCCAGCAGACTCCGTCCACACACTCCTTCAATCTGAAGACACCTTCCACTCACTCTTACTCACCCCTGGATTATGCCCCCTCTCATTCTTCCCCAACATAACATACTTGACAACTCTAGCCTCAACAAATAAAAAACAAGAAATTTATTAAAGCAAAGAGTATATGTAGGAGAAGTGTGTATGTGTGTATAAGGTGTAGAATGTGTGTCGAATATTCTAATGTTAGACCAGTGATTTAGAAGCAAAGTCTGTAACATCATAGTGCTTAGCACACAACAGCACCATTTTTTCCGGACAGTGAACCTCACCCAGAAGATGGCGACTTTCTCCAATCACTCGAACAAACAGGATGCTGGTAATCCGATAGACACTGTTGTTCTTGGTCTTCACTCTACCACACGGTGAAGTTACTCTGTTTCATAATGTTTGTTGAACTGATAATCTTCCAATTAACTGAAATGTCACTTGGGGAAAATCTAATGTCTATAAGTCTCTGATTATAACATTTTCCCCTCTTTTAGAACACAACCTATTAATGTTTGTTAGGTAGATGTGTATATATATATATATATATATATATATATATATATATATATATATATATATATATATATATATATATATATATATATATATATATATATATATATGTCCTTAGGTGTGCGAGTTATTAATCTTCGGTGATGAAGCTTATCACTCATCTGTCTTCTTTCCATGAGTCATCATTGTATAAACTTTGAACTGCTTCTTCGTAATAAATCATCTCACACTCACGTGGAACACTCAAGGGGAACTGTAAATGGAACCTGTAGAGTAGATAACATCATGGTGAGGGCAACTCAGTCCTGGCCAGAATTAGGTAAGTGTAGGCCAATAACAGCACTCAGATCTATAACAGAGATCCGATCTCTGTCATACGGCCAAATAACTCAATCATATGATCTGAGACATGGCAACACCAGGAAAGAATAAAGGAACGGGTAGAAACCCAGCAGATGCCCTACTGGAAGATCCTACCATTACACATACCTCTTCTCCCTCTCAACCATCCTTAATCTCTCTAATTATTATTCCACTATATTGTCCTCAACTCCCTGAGTAAAATGATATATCACACAAGCTAGTTGAAGCCACACAATAGGATACCAGTGCCGACGCTCCTATGATACTTTCTAGCACCGCACTAATAGAACATTCTATCACTAATCATAATACATTATATCACTGCACAGTACTGCACTCTATTCCTAATCATACTCTTAAGTTAGATATAATTAATTGCCTACCATATGTCTATTCCTGTTGCTAATCGAAACTAGGCGATCACAGACTGGATCTATGTCCGCCGATAACTATCAACAATTTGACACCCCTAGTTTCTCTCATGTAACACAACTCGGAATAATGCCCCAATCCTAACACTTCAGAATGTTTTTCTCGACTCCCTCCACCTGTTTACCGCAACTGGGTTTTATCTGGGTGCTTGAGTGACGTCACCAAAAAGTCCAGACGCCAATCAGTCCAGAATCTGGCTTTGTCCTCCTGTTTCCCGACTAACCGGAGTCAATTAGCTGTCAAGTTTCCTTTCATCTGGGGAGTTCTTTGTCTCATCCAACAAATATCCGGGCTGTCTGTGAGCCAGAGACCTTTCCCCCATATGACAGAATCCTTCCGACCTCCAGCAGCCATTCTGTCCATTACTTTCAACGGCCAACTCCCGCTTCGTAGACAGATGTCGCCAGTACACGTCTCTCGAACAACAACCTGTCAACAAACTGTCGACCGTGTGTAGACCACTCGACGTGACTCACTTTGATCTCATACACAAATGTCGACCAGGTGCAGACAGTCTGTACGACGTATTTTCTCAGTCTGTTCAACAACACAGGGTCTATTGTGTTTGCAGACCAATGTCGGGCTTGGTTGTCATTGATCGCAACTAACAAGTTTATTTATCTCGTGACAGTGCCGTGGCGGTCATGTTTTGCCATATTACACAATCACCAGATAAAAGAATGGCACATAATGATGGTGATCAAGCACCTCATATAAACAAAAGATTATATTTTCTATATTTATTTTCCATTTCAGATTTGGATTTTGGTCGCCTAGCTCAAGGTTTTGGGCTCGTACATGTGCCAAAAATGCCAGAATTGAAGGGGAAGTCACTCTCCAATTTTCAACCCATTGAGATCGACCTGTCAACAATATCATACAAAGACAAGATAAGAGAGAAGTTGAGACAGGACAGAATGGCATCTGACGAGGGTGTTAAGAAAGTAAAATTGACAAGACCTCCAAGAGTGAGTAATTTATTTGAGAATATATACAGTAAAAGAATCAGTGTAGAGGATAGTAGAAGTGTGTAGTTTTAGAGAATTCTAGAAATTAATAACTATATAAAATTGCTTAGTTTGGGCGTTTGCTCGCTTTCAACTCAGTGGTAGTTCACACACATGCTACTACTTCTAGTGCACTGGACTGATGTCTGCATATGGATTAGCTTTCCCTATTACCAATGTACATCTTTGCATTATTGTCTAGACAAGGGCTTTCGATAAAGTAAGACGTTTCAACATGATGAAGATGCTTGCAGATCTACAAATTGATGGGAAAGACCTTAGACTTGTAAAACCCATATACTGGAAACAGCAAGCTGCCATAAAGATTGATAATGAAGTAGGTCAAATTCAGCCTATTAACCCTTTACAGGGCAGACGCTTGTCCGTTTTGTAGCCCTGAACGGGCAAGATTTTTTCAGGTTCTGTAAAAATTTCGGGTCGCGTTAGTAAAAACATCACAAATAAGGTGTTAGTCAACCGATTTTAGTTAAATAAACAACACAATGAAGGGAAAAGCATGCAGAATATGTTACTCACGTGATTGTTGCCGGTAATCCATATATGAACACAAATATTTACGAAATACGGCATGTTGTTTGTGATTTTCCGTCATCTATACGGCAATTTACAAACACATTTTCAGAATCATAATCACTTTCTTTAAAGTCCGACTCACGACTGCTAATGCAAAGTAACGCTTTGCACTGATATCTAGCTCCGATTAATAATCAACTTCGTGCCCTTTAATGTCATTTAAATTGAACAGAGCGAAATCTCGGCTATCACTTGAAGAATCGCCGAAATCCATTTTGAAAAACAGCGTAAAACTCCCAAAAACTATCAAAACAAGTCCGTAAAAGTCTGTTCAAAGTCATTGTAGCGCGTTTACAAATGGCGGCCACGTTGTCAAGCTATCGGCGATAGTGAAAGTAGCCGACGGAAGTGTCGGAAAGCTGAGAGATCGCGTTTTTACAATGCATAATAGTATCGGCCGGAATCGGACGCTACGCTCGTATGTAGAGATCGGCCGGTAACGGACGCTATGCCTTGTAAATGGTTAAGAGAGGTGTGCGACAGGGATGTGTAATGTCTCCAGATCTATTTTCCTTATTCAGTGAATATATTTTTAGAAATTTAGAAGATGTGATAAGTATCACCATTCAGGGATATAACATCAATAATTAGATATGCGGATGATAATTGTGAATTAATTGCAGACAGTGAACAGGATCTGTAACATTTAGTAGATGCGGTTGTTGCACACAGTGAACAACTAGGGTTAGAATGAAATTGTAAGAACACAGAGATTATGGCTGTCACTTGGAAGAAATAAATATCACAATGTCATATACGGGTAAATAGTAATTTTCTTAAAGAAATGAATCAGTACAGCTAACTCTGAATAGTCATATCATCTGATGGAATGTGCTTTGAAGAGATTAGAACAAGAATCACTATGGCAAAGGTAGCCTTTTACAAGATGGAAAACATACTAACCAATAAAAAGATAACAAATGAGAAAAAGAATGTTGAAGCGTTACATAGATTCTATACTTTTGTATGGATGTGAAACTGTGGACAATGATCAGACAAGCTTAAAAATATCTCATAGCAGTGGAAATGTGGTTCCAGGAAAAATACAAAGAATACCATGGACAGACAGAAAAACCAGTGAGCAAGTTCTACAAGAAGCAAATAAAAACCATAAACTGATTGGAGAAATTAGACGCAGGCAGTCCAACAATTTTTGGGCGTGTTATGAGAAGAAATAAACCAGACTGGCAAGATTGAGGGGAAAAGAACAAGGGTAAGGCAGAGAAGTCAATACCTGGATGGTTTGGCCATGGGGTATGGTCGAGACAAGAACACAGATCTGATCCATGACTCTGGTGATCGTGTAAGATGGCAAAACATGACTGCCCATGCTTATCGCCACAGGCACATGATGTTGGTTACCAATGTCTCTCGCTATCAAGTAAACTCACTCCGATTCCTGAGGTACTTGTAATTTATGTCCCCAAGTCAAGGACAAGACGAGCGCTCGTTATTAAATATCCGGTGTGGTGATGCAGGACTAGCGGGTTCAATCTGTACACCGATCATTTGAACTAAACTGTTAACTTCTCATCCTTGACTTGGGGAATGCAAATTACAAGTACCTCTGAAATCGGAGTATGTTTCACCTAATTGCGAGGGACACTGGTAATAGGGAAAGCTAATCCACACACAAAAATCAGTCCAGTTCACTAGAAGTAATAGCATGTGTATGGACTGCGCTTGAGTTCAAAGCGAGCGAGCAAAAAAACTGCATTAAATTAATTGATTCCTTCTCATCTCATCTCATCATGTTCCTCTTGTACCTTGCGGTGTCGAGGTGAAGTATAAACTTCGTGAGAGTGCCCGGTTATGGGCTTCGTATATCGACATTCCCATTGATTCCTTCTTTGTGTATAATTTTGGTATTTTGTGTCTGTCTTATTCATGTGCATACTTTCTGTCTTATATTAACTGCATTGACGTAACCGGTTAATTTCTTCCCTAGATAGAATCATGGTCAAAGCATAAAGACAAGAGAGAAAAGAGGAAGTTGAAGAAGCAAGACAGAATGCTGAAAGGTCAAAAAAGAAAATTAGAGGTTGACAGTAAAAATGATGAGAATGATGACGTTGATGATTTTGATGATGACATCAGATTGATGAAGAGATTGAAGAAAGGCAAGGTAAGTTGTATCACAAACACGGGACATTTTGGTTTATTCGGTCTTATTGAAGAGTTAGTCAGGTTCTAGTCAGATATGAATGAGCTGCCGTATGAAAGTAGGTGGAACGACCTGCTTTGTGTTAGCGCTGAATGTTGTTAGGTCTTAGTAAGATATGACTGAGTTCACCATGATGTGAGGTCACCATGCTGTGAGGTCACTAGCTATAAGGTAACATAACACATAACACCGCAGCTCTGCCGTTGCACCGCTGATGTCAGAGCGGGACACAAACTGTCAGTTGTGTTACAAAAACACCTAGATATAGACCAGCCCGTTACACACATATATATATAATATACATATGCAAGCCTTATCCTGGTGTGAGGAAATGCAACCTAAAGACTAAATGTCATGGCAGGGCAACAAAGGATGCTTTAGTCGGCAACTGGTCTAGGATGGAAGCGCCGGTAGGCGGATAGTCAGAGGATTGCTTTGCTGATTCAGCAGCTTGTGCACTCCCAATTGCGCTCCTCCACCCTACGTCGTTGGCACAATGTGGTGTGTTGGGTTTGGTGAGCACCTTCCAACATTTGGTGCTAACAGAAAGCAGGTAGTACTGTCTATGTCATACGGTAGCTCAATCTTTCAGTATTCTTTGTATTGGTGTTACCTTTCCTCTACAGTAAAATAGGCAGGCAGAGAGAGAGAGATCATGCTGCATGGCCATCACATGATCTCTGCAATTCAGCCCATGCTTTGTTGCTTTAGAAATATTATGCCTATTTATTTGAAGCACAAAAGCTATCATCTGTCAAGGTTATCTATTCATTGTTGGTTATCTATTCATTGTTTGGTTATCTATTCATTGTTGGTTATCTTCTCATTGTCAGTTATCTATTCTTTGTTGGTTATGTATTCTTTGTTGGATATCTATTCATTGTTAGTATGTATTCTTTGTTGGTTATTTGTTCATTGTTGGTTATGTATTCTTTGTTGGTATCTATTCATTGTTGGCTATGTATTCTTTCTGAGTTATCTTATCTTTGTTGGTTATCTATTCATTTTTTGGTTATCTTATCTTTGTTAGTTATCTGTTCATTGTTGGTCATCTATTCTTTGTTGGTTATGAGCTATGTGGATCTGTGTAAGGTTATTATTACTTCTTCTTTGTTCCTGTTGTAAGGGAAGTGCGCCTTATCTAGTTATGCACCTCAACGGTCAACATGACTTTGACATCTTCATCATCACATGCCATGCCAATAAGCATAAGAGGCCATCTTTTGCCTTCTCATTTAACATGCACATGGATCTCCCTTTTTCAGCCTTATCCGAGAAGACTAAGTATCTTAATCTCACTCTAAAGATATAATCCAAGACTGGCCAAAATATGACAGATCTAGGCAAACCTTCTGGCCCGGAGAAACAACAGTGGAAGATAAACTCTGGACCACTGAGTGAACTAAAAAAAAAACGGGTTTCTTTACATATGCTGTCTATATAGGCTATGAGCAGGAAAGGGGGGGGGGGGGAGTGCGGCAGGACACAACCCTGTTGTACACCAGATCTTATTCTGAAGGGTTCTGAGTGTTCTCCATTTGTTCTTATCAAGCCTTCACTATTGTATAAGCTTCTTCATGAGTTTGTTAGATGTGTACTCACAAGGATTTCCCACAGCTTATTTCTATCTACTCTGTCAAACTCCTTTTCTTGGCTGAGAAAGGCTAAGTAGAGTGTTTAATTAAATTGGATTGATTTTTCTATAAGTTGTCTAAGAGTAAAGATGTCATCTATGCATCCTTTGTTTTTCTTAAATCCAGGTTGTGTTTCGTTTAGCATGGTTCTATTGTAAGTTGTAGTCTTTTATCAAGAATTTTGCAAAATATTCTTCCAGTAAGACTCAAAGGGGAAATGTCTCTTTATTGTTTTTTGAAATTGGGATAATTATGGTGCTCCCCCAGTCTTGTGATGTCAGTTGCATGATTATGATTATGAGACATGGAAACTGATAATAGCTTGAGTCTTTCCAACATGTTGTAACGAGAGCAAAGTTCTAGAAAGGCTCCGCCACATTAATATATTGCTATAGGTACCAAGATTAAATCTTTCAAGAAGTTTTCTTTTACTCAACAGATTTCCAAGGAAGAGTTTGACAAGGAATTTGCTGGAGAACTTTCAGAATGACTGAGTGTACCTTTGATTTGAATTAGATGATTGCCGTGGGATGTATGAGATGATTGGTGGTCATTTGTGATGATTGAATGTGCCCTGAGCCTCCCTGTTCTCTTGTCTAGTCGTGTGAAGAAAAGGGTTCTGGTTCACACACAGAGCGTCGCAGGATGAGTGGTGAAATAACAACTCGCTGGTTGTCAACACAAGGATTTATTCAAATGTGCAGTTTACCCATTGCACAGACTTGACCTCAGCAATCCTGAGTCTTGACTGCTTCACAGCTGATTTTGTCGCTTTGACCCAGCAGAGAGGAGATTTAATTCTCATAACACAGCCTTATAGCAACAGTTCAACAGCTGTCTCCATTCTGTGGTTGACAAATGGCATGATCGGCTAGACAAGTCTTTTCTCTAATGAGATACGATGTCTCTTAACCTGTCATGTCATTACTTTATATACTGGGTGTTTGTAGAGTCTCACTACACTTTGTATGTAGAACAAATTTGAAAAATGAAGTACATGACGTCATAAAAAATGTGCTTCACAGTTCATTGTGAAACAATATGCAGCGAATGGCTGTTGTCTGCTGGAGTAATTCTTTGCACTCCAGCCAGAATCATGTTATCAGTGGAATTTAGAATTGTTCAAATGTGTTCTACATACAAAGTGTATTGAGACTATAAATACCTTGTATTATAGTATAGACAGACAGAATGCATTTGTTCATTTCTCTCAAAGATGTGGCAGTGTTTAGAAGATAATATACTGCATCTGTGAATAAATGAATTTGTGATCATCAGGAGTTATTTTATTGTGTAAGAGTACTCCATTTATAAGGGGCCTTCGTGACAAAGTGGTTAGTGTACTTGCCTCCTGCCGAGTTATTGCTCTGGGTTCAATCCCCAACAGTTAAAAAAAATAATTAATTGCATATCCTTTACAGGACAATTTAGTCAACCCCAGCATTTTTTGCTGTTTGTGAATCTCTTGGCAAGTTTACGTTCAGCAGTTTGCCATTGCTTTCTGAACGACCAGCACCCATACCATCCGGAGTGTTTTTTCAGATGTGATTGCGGTGTGTTTGTTATGCACCCTTGGGCCGAGACCTGTAGGCCAACACAACCGGCTTTAGCATGCTTTTTTGACCAGGTAGCATTCCTGGGAGACTCTCACTGTTTGCGGTACCGTCCACAACCCAGCTGGCCAAATTGGAACGGTCGAAGACAACGGTCGTCCCTCAAAGGAAGGCAGGGTCAGTCCATGGTATTTTCCGCCTTCCAGGGTGGCTTCCATAATTGCAGGGCCGGCACATAGCGCCCTGGTGCTGGACTCACCGAGGGAATCGTCACGTCCTGCTCATGGCTGCTTTAATTCCTCACTTCAATATATTGGGCATTTCGTTCGCCCCGGGCCGTTCCCGCACAGACCAGACTGGTCTGCAGTCAATATCCACTCAGCGAGTTTTTCGGACATGTGCTTGTCGTTGTGTCCGTCAGAGCTGTTCCAGACACGTCGGACATTCGGAAAACTACCTAGTCAGAGCTGTTCCGAACAAGAGCGGCATTCGGAAACTAGGTAGTCAGAGCTGTTCCTAGCACGAGACATTCGGGCGAGACATTTCACTCGGACGTAAATGCGTAGTGCCAATTTTTAGTTTGCCACCCGTAGGACGGCACTTCCGACTTCAGCAGGCATTTTTTTAATGAGGTTAGCCTTCCTCGGGTTTCGAGGCACGTTAGACTTATTGTTGTGATGTCGCCCACATCTCAGCTGGTCAAGATAGAACGATCATCGACATCACGGTTAACCCTCAAGAGAAGGCAGGGGCAGACCATGGGCCTTCCAAGGAGGCTTCCATAATTGCAGAGCCGGCGCATATCGCTCTGAGACTGGGCTCACCCAAGGAGTTGCAACGTCCTGCTCATGGCTGCTTTAGTTCCTCACTTCCATGTGTTGGGCATCTCGCTTGCCACTGGTTGCTCAAGCACACACCAGAAACGGTCAGACTGCGGGCGACATCCTCTCGGTAAGCGTTTGCTTTTGACTGTGGACCACGCAATGGATTCGCTAGCCGTGTGTTCCATTTCGTGTTATTGAGACTTTTCACTTTTGTCTACACTCTATGAGTTAGATACAGACAGTTTTCATAGCCATTTCATTCGACTGGGACACTTTCTGCATTTTAGTACTCGCTCACGAGGTAGGCTACATGTGCTGCCGGCTCAGCACCTTACCTCCGTGCAGCAGTGAACGAGAAACGGCCAGGCCCTCTCATCTGGGAATCCCTCATATCCCCCAGCTGAGAGCCTTTGAACAAGTATCAGAACTGGGCATGTAGCGTGCTCAGTATGCCACCTTTATTTTTCGGTAGGTGGGTATCGGCCTGGCTCTCACATCCGAGGGTTTGTGGCTTAGAGGCCTTTAGCCTAAACCCTCGACAGAGAGCCTTAGAGTATTGTCCGGACCAAGAACTTCTGCCTTCGTGCGCCTGATGTAAAATTTTGACTGCTATCCTCAGTCTACCTGCAGAGCAGCAGGTTGTGTCTCTCTTAGTCTGGCCCCTATCCCATAAGCTGTCCGATATGTAGTTTTCATCCATCAGCAAGCACATGGGGTCGATGGGACACGCAAGCTCCCCCACCAGGGCAAGGTGTTGACATATCGGGGGAAGTTTACTAATTCAGGCCTACCGAAATGTGATGGTTCTAACTCATCAAGACCTGTAACAGGTCCCTGCTTTGAGGACTGTTTTATCTCCCAAGGAATCAAAAGTCTGGAAATATATAGAAAGAGGTGCATGTGCTACCACTGTACCAGGAAATGCCTTGTAAATACTTACACAAATAAAAGCAAGCAACAGCCTATGAACTAAAGTAGCAATCAGATATTTAATTAATCAACATTAACAAACATCAATAATTAAAACTCTTCAAGGAAAATTTACATTTTTCACAAAGACATAATTCAAATAAGATATCTAGGTATATGAAGCCCATAAACAGGCATTCTCCCGCTAGTTATGCTTCACCTTGACACTGCAAGGTACAAGTAAAACAAGATGAGATATTTCAAATAAATAAAACTCTTGAAGGAAAATTAAAATTTTTCACAAAGACATAATTCAGATATGATATCTAGATATATGAAGCCCACAAACAGGTACTCTCCCGCTAGTTATGCTTCACCTCGACACCTGCAAGGTACAAGAATAACAAGATGAGATATTTCAAATAAAAACGCACACTCCAAAATATAAAACAAGATATTCTGTTTTTGTAAATTCAGGAAGGTGTATATGGTGGGTATAGTGTTTACAGACAGCTATGTCAGAGAGTATAATTTTGGTAAATGAAATTGTAGTAGATTCTACTGTGGAATGGGGAAGTATGTTCTTCATCTCATATGGTTCTGGGGTCACCCTAGCTTTGAAAAATGGACCCTAGTATTATCTATAGGAAGAAATGATGTCGAGGAAACAATCTAAACACCCTGCTTTATAATGCCATACAAAGTCCCATGTTTCACATGCATTTGGCAGAATCTATCAGACTAAAAGGAAAGGTAAATGGATTCCCTTTCCATGCTCTGTGGCGCATTGGAAATATAGGGGAAGGTCTATATTTTTTTAACTAAAGGGCATTTGATGGGAAGTGAGTTGAAGAGATTAGAGGAGATTATTTGTTACATACAAGATACATCTTCAAACACACAGGAAATGTCAATGAACTGTCTTTAATCTGTGACATACAAGATACATCGTCAAACATACACAGCAAATGACATTTATTATCACAGAAACACCAGCTGTGGCTAGTGTACCAGCCTACTAACGCAGTTGTCTGGGTTCACTTCCCAGCAGTGGCAGGATTATGTCTGATCCATGCGGCTCAGACGTCAGCCCAGCTTCATAAAATAGATCATTGTTCACGAGACATCATCATGTTGTGTCATGCTGATAAGCATGGGCAGTCAGGGTTCACCATTTCAAATGATCACCGGAGTCGTGGATCAGGCCTGTGTTCTTGTCCCAATTATTTCATGTGGCCAAGCCTTCCAGGTATCTACCTCTGTTCCCATCAATTTTGCCAGATGTCACTCAGTTTTCAAGTTAATTTCTTACCATGTTCCCAAAAAACCCTGACAATCTGTGTCTAATTTCTATAATCAGGTTTTCATCTGTTTCTTAAAAGACTCTCATTTTTGTGTATCCATCCATGGTTTTCCTTGCATTTTCCTCAAAAAACGCATTTCCACTATCTTTTGATGTTTCTCAGGAGACCAGTTGATAGAAAATCAGATAACAAGATACAGTTCACGTGTAAGGGTGATTAATGACAGACACTGCCTTGTATGGCACAGTAAAGTGTTAAGCTTTCACATATACAATGGTTAGGTGTCCTGTTACTTTCCTCACCAGCAGAAAGTACTGACAATTATCTGGCACCTGGTGTATATGGCTTGGGCTGACCCAGAGCTGTCCTGGGGTTGGAAAAGAATCCAGCCTGCCACAAAATGGTTTAAAAAGTTGCTTAGAGGACAGAGATCAACTTTGTGGCATCAGATGTTATCTCATCTTGCTGTCTCTTCCCACAGAAAGTTAGTTTACAGGACATAGCAACTCCAGCTGTTTTGTGACTTCTGGACAAGTTTACATTCAATAGCTTGCCATTGCTTTCTAACTTGCCACTACTGAGGGGAAAATCTAATCTGTCACTACTGAGGGGAAAATCTAATCTGTCACTACTGAGGGGAAAATCCTGTCTGCCACTACTGACGATTGAACCCGTACTTTAACTGTGTAGATGAGTTCACCAACAACTTGGTACCAAGGCTCCTATGGAACCCATAGAATACAATAAAAAACAAACAGTTAACTTAAACTTTTTGTTATCACAGAATGCTTCATGCCAGAATGAACATTATAAAACGTTATGCTGTATTTAATCACACTTTTGGTCAATGTCAAGAGTTTCATTTCCTGGACAGACACACACTGAGAACACCTGGAAACAGCATCATTAGAAAGTCCTTTGTCTGGAATATTCAGGGCAAATGAAAAACGGGAAGACCTAAAAACATCAGGAGAGGAGGATGAGATGGGTAATTTGTTCTTTCTTTAATTCACTCGCTTTGAACGAAAGCATAGTCCATACACATGCTATTACTACTAGTGCACTGGACTAATTTTTGCATGTGGATTTGCCTCCCCTATTACCAGCCAACCCTCATCAATATTCAGCTCTTGAAGTATGGATGCATTTGTTCTTTTCTTTACCCAAGATATTCTTAGAACCCATCTATAACATTTATATTCAAAGGCATTTATGCGCTGTACAGCTTGTTTAGTAAGTGTCCAGGTCTCACAGGCGTATTTTGCAATGGGAAAGATACATGCTCTTAAAAATCTAAACTTTGTAGTTCTGTCTGTCCCACTCCATAATTTATTCAGTTGTTTTAGTCTTTGAAGAGCAATTGATAGTCGTCATTTAATTTCTTTCATTGTGTCACCATTGTTGGTAATCAATGACCCAAGATATTCAAAATTTTCCACTACCTCCAATCTTTCCTCATTAACATATTTCTTTCTCCATAGTTGTTTATCTGTATGCATTATCTATTGTTTTTGCTATGTTAAGATATAAATTGTAATTTTCACTATTTCTTTGGGTTGAGGTTATTAAGTTTTCTATACCATTCTGTGATGTGGATAGTAATACTGCATCATCAGCATATCGAATCTCTGGTATTTCATGACCACCGATATTTAGGGCATCATATTGCTCCCTGGTTATATCATCTCTGACATTTTTCATTATAATTTTGGCGTATAGGTTAAACAAATAGGGTGACAGCATACAGCCCTGACGGACTCCTTGCTTGATGTCAAACCAATCTGATGTCTCGCCATCTATTCTAACCGTTGTGTGTTGGTCTAGATAGGGCATTTTTATGAGCTGTACTACATGTGATGGAAAGCCCATATTCCTCATGATTTCCATAAGTTTCTGATGTTGTACACAGTCCAATGCCTTTGAATAATCCACAAAACATGAGAACAGGTTTACATTAAATTCTCTGCACTTCTCTATTATTAAACATATCGAGTATGTGATCTCTTGTTCCTCTTCCTTGTCTAAATCCAGGCTTGAACTACGTTATCTCTTCTTTCTTATTCTTACGAAGTCTTTCCATTATGATTTATAGTAGAATTTTACTTGCATGACTGATAGAACTACAAAGAAAAAAAGAAAGAAGTGAAGGAACATAAATTATATTAAAACAGTGAACAAATAGAAGAAAAGAAAATTGTCATTTCAGTCAAAAGAGCTAAAAGGTATTCCAACCTGACAACAAATACACTAAAAGTTCTTTTAATCTAGAAATGTAAAAATACTAACATTTTGAAAAAGTTAACATAGGCAGTGATGCTGAGTTGTTATGTACAGTGCAAACCGCTTAAGGTGATCTCGGATGTGACAAATTTCTGCTGTGAAGAACAATATTGTATTGTATGTTGTAAATACATTACTATATGCTTAAACTATTAAAAAGTTAACATAGGCAGTGATTCTGAGTCGTTATGTACAGTGCAAACTGCTTAAGGTGATCTCGGATGTGGCGAATTTCTGCTGTGAAGAACAATATTGTATTGTACGTTGTAAATACATTACTATATGCTTAAACTATTATAAGAGGATTTATGATAAGAAGAACTATTTCTTGGGTCCCAGGTGAGTTCGCCTTATCAGGTCTGCACTGTATTAAACATGGCATTATGTTAAAACTTAACACTGAACAGGACTTATCAGATTTGCTAGAACATCTCTCTTGCTGGCTGCCTCTGGCTGATAATGGTTGCACAGCGCACGAAGCTCTTTCTCCGACTTGTTGATGTCAGGGTTAGGATCAATGTCCGTGAAGTCCATGAACTCCTCGTCATCTTCACATTCCTCTTGTAGAAGGAAGCAGTGGAGAACACAGCAAGCCACGATGGTGACGGGTATATCCGATTCCCTCTCCATGTCGAGGAACTTCAGACGCTGGAACCTCCCCTGCAGCAGTTGCAGGGAGAGTTTGACTGCCAGCAGCGCATTATGGTGTCTTTCATTAAACTCCCTTTGTGAGGGCGTCAGTCGACGGCAATCACCCGGATAAGGTGTCAACATAAATGGCTCCAGGGGGTATCCCGAGTCTCCAACAAGATGCAGATCTGCAGGCAGGGGATCGTGGAGAAGCTTGTCTCGCAGGTCACAGGACCTGTACACTGTCTCAGTCGTCCACTGACCCAGGATTGCCACAGTGGACGTCCAGAAACATCAGTTTGGCATCACAGACTGCCTGCATATGTATACTAAGGTAGTTCTGGTTATTGCGATAGGCATGCGCCAGGCGGGACTTTTGCTTGATTGGAAAGTGAATTCCATCTATAGCTCCAACAACTCCTGGCATGCCTGTTTCCTGCTCAAACTCCTGAGCAATACTCCGAAGACCTATCTGATCTGAGGGCCACTTTATGTAATCACTGCGCATTTCCGTCAGCACCTGTGACAGATAAAACACACAAGACTTTTACGATTTCTGAATGTAAGTTTTTTCCTGTAATTTTACTTTTTGCCTGTCGAGCTTGTGGCCATGTGTTCAAACCTACTTTGAGGCGGCAATTTTCAAAACTTTTAATATTTTGATCTGGGCTCAGTTTGACCCAGCATAAAATGGGTACCAGGAAACTTGTATTTCTTTTGCATTTTCTAGCTTTGAACTCCAGCATAGTCCATACACATGTTACTACTGCTTCTAGCAGCACTGTCTAGTGTCCCTCACCATCAGGCAAACCCACTCTGACTTCTGAGGTATTTCTAATTTATGATCCCAAGTCAAAGATGAGAAGTCAACATTTTAGTCCAACTGACTGGTGTAGGTGTTGAACCCAAAACTTCGGCATCAGTACAATGGAAGTTTAAGAGCTAATGCTATTATCCATTCGACCAGGCTGACCTCCTGGTATCAAGAAATGTTCTGGGGAAATAACAAATAAAAACAACCAGTGTAACACTGACCACATCAGCCATCGTGTGGAGATTGGTATATAACAATATGGACCACCTACGCTTATCGGGAGTAAACCTTGAGGACAAATCTGGAGATGGAGTCCCTAAGGCAGTTCCATGTTGTAAACAACATAGTTCTCGCACCTCCTGCGACAGAACCAATGCCAAGATGCATTGGCTACTGCCTTTCTCTTGGTTAAAATTGATGATGTGGAGAGGGGGAACTTGCTACTGGGCAACATCTGATTCTTCACATTTCATTGCCCAGGCTTGTGTCCTGGAGAGGCCACTTCAGCACCATGTAACAACCAGCAGTGCTGTCAGGTGCCTCCCAGAGCGGCACAATTCTATAGTCCTGCAAGGCTGAAAGGGCCTACTACTACTACGTTTATTGGCATGGCACATGATGAATGAATGCACAATAGTCAAAGACTTGAAAAGGGTCATATATTGTATTTTAGGGTTCATTTCTGCCGCTGGGATGTCAGGTAGCATTGATGTTTAAGGCTCTGCTAAGGTTGCAAGATGAAATCTCACACTGGGCAAGACCTTAAGATATCTCTTTGTGGTGCAGCCTATCCACATGCTGGGTTTCCAGTCTGGCTAATGTTTCAGGGATTGTCATGCTTCTCTGCAGATTCTAAAGTTGGAGTACCAGTCTTGCACACCTTGCTGGTGTGTGAGTTTGGATAGTGAAAGGAGATCCTATGTTATGTTATGCTGAATGATGTCACTACACACTGGGTGTCCCATTGTGATCTTCTTTCGAGGCTAGAAATATGTCTATAATTGCAATTGTGTCTCTTTCACGAGTGAAAGGAGATGTTATGTTATGTTGAATGACGTCGCTGCACATTGGGTATTACCATAATGAAAGTAGATGTTATGTTGAATATCACTGCACACTAGCATTCCCATAGTGAAAGATGTTATGTTATGTTGAATGACACCACTGCACATTGGCATTCCCACAGTGAAAGTAGATGTTATGTTATGTTGAATGATGCCACTGCACATTGGCATTCCCATAGTGAAAGTAGATGTTATGTTGAATGGCGTCACTGCACATTGGGTATTCCCATAATGAAAGGAGATGTTATGTTGAATTATGTCACTGCATACTGGATATTCCCATAGTGAAAAGAAATGTTATGTTGAATGATGTCACTGCGCATTAGCATTCTGATAGTGAAAGTAGATGTTATTTTATGTTAGATGATATCACTGCACACTGGCATTCCCATAGTGAAAGTAGATGTTATGTTAAATGATGCCACTGCACACTAGTATTCCCATAGTGATAGGAGATATTATGTTATGTTGAATTATATCACTGCACACTGGCATTCCCATAGTGAAAGTAGATGTTGTTATGTTATGTTGAATGATGTCACTGCACACTGGCATTCCCATAGTGAAAGTAGATGTTATGTTAAATGATGCCACTGCACACTGGCATTCCCATAGTGAAAGTAGATGTTATGTTAAATGATGCCACTGCACACTGGCATTCCCATAGTGAAAGTAGATGTTATGTTAAATGATGCCACTGTACACTAGTATTCCCATAGTGAAGTAGATGTTATGTTATGTTGAATGATGTCACTGCACCTTGGGTATTCCCATAGTGAAAGGACTGCACTACAACACAGTCTATGTGAAGATGGTACGTGAGTGCTAGATTGGCAGTAATGCCTCTACTATAACCTCACTCAGAGAGATGGGATTAGGACAACACACCCTTGCTATAGGAACAAGTGTACTTGGGTTGTCGAGTTGCCCAAGTGTCAAAGTACAGTTGTTTCAACACAGAGGCACTGTCTTCATTTGGGGGTGACAGATTCGAATGGTTGAGTTGAGTTGAGTCAAGAACTGACATCACAGCACTCGAGACATTTCCATATGTGCTCCTTCCTTGTCTGCAACAACCAGCAAAGAGTCCCAATACTAAATGGTACCAGTAGCAGTCTGATTATGTGTCTGTCTGGCCTTTCCTCAGAGTACTGAGTGTCGCCAGATCCTCTGGTCACTCCCTGCAGTACCATTCTCCCCAAGCCGTGATGATCTGTCTGTTATTCAAGTATGGTATCTATAGCTTCCAATTTTTACATTGTCTTGTGTCTTCTAATCTCTACTTCTTCCCTCTACTTCTGTGATTGTCAATTTGCATTTATTTGCTGTAGATATACTACGACCAATGTAGGCCAGCATGGCCGAATGGATAAGAATGGGTCTTCTTAAACATCCGGCGTGCTGATGCCGAGGTAAGGGGTTCAATTCCTACACCGCACAGTTGGACTAAAATTTTGACTTCATGTCCTTGACCTGGGGACATAAATTACAAGTACCTCTGAAGTCAGTGTGGGTTCACCTGAGTGCAAGGGCCACTGTTAATTGGGAAAGCTAATCCACATGCAAAATTCAATCCAGCACAACTAGAAGTAGTGTATATGAACTATGCATGAGTTCAAAGCGAGCATGCGCCCAAAAAAAAAAAGACTATGGCTAATGCCCGGAATGCTGAAAAAGAAGAACAAACAGCCCAAGGAACTGCCAACACAAAGAAAAGGAAATGAACAAAGTTAAGAAAGTGACACATTTTGCAGATAAAGCTGCGACAAAAAAAGCAACAAATACCTGGCAAAAGTTCTTAAGGGTCAAATACAGCGATCCCTTGGACATGCAGAATTTGTCGGAGGCAACAATATAGCTGGTCTTATTGCCTAGGAGAAATAAAGAGGCCAGAACTTTTTGTTCTAGGGTTTGCACTCTTCCATTCATCTTAGGGTGAGAACCAATTTTGTCCATCAGCTCCTGTTTGACAATAGAAATATAAATGCAAAGTGAAATCTCTGATATTGTATAATTCTCTGTGTAATTTATGTGCAGTTTGTAATTTCTTTTGTACCTGTTTTTCCACCACACCAACTTCAAAATTGTAGATGTCCTAGTGTTTTATTAAATTGAGAGGGAGAGAAATACACAAACAGAGAGAGAGAGAGTGAGATAGACATAGAAAGAGAGAGGGAGAGACAGAGAAGGAGAGAGAAAGAGAGAGGTAAGAATGGGCTGTCGGATAGATAGGCTGACAGATAAACAAAAGGATGTAAAAGGCAAGAGAATCAACTTCACTGCACCGGGTTTTATCCTATACGGCTCAATCACTTTCTACAAGGTGGCTTGCTGAAAGCAGCGCACAAAGCACAAACTCTGTAGCTCCAGCAATTGTTTTTTCGTTTTTGTTTTTCTTTCTTGCGCTCACCCGCTTTGAACTCAAGCATAGTCCATACACACTACTTCTAGTAGTGCTGGATTGAATTTTGCGTGTGGGTTAGCTTTCCCTATTAATAGTGTCCCTCACTATCAGGCGAACCCACTCCGACTTCAGAGGTAGCAACAGCAATTACCTCCAAAGTCTCCAAGAGAATTGCCCCCGTGGACCGATTGAATTGGGAATTGAACCCACAACTTTCATAGCGCGAGTCAGGCATCGTAACTACTTCATCACAGAAATGCCCCAGGCAGACAGGGATGGACAGACATATATACAGATTGGTACGAAGATGGAAAGCGGTTGGATGGATAAGATACACTTTTGTCAGATTTGTAATTCTTCTTCTTCTTCGTTCATCCGGAGTTTTTTTTTCCGGATGTCTTCTTCTTCTTCTTCTTCGTTCATTCGGAGTTTTTTTTTCCGGACGTGATTGCGTTGTGCCTGTTTACAGCAGAGCTGCGTTCTTGCGCCGTTAGGCCGACACATCCGACTTCTGCGGGCATTTGTTGACCGGGTTAACCTTCCCGGAGATTTGTAATGATTTTTCTACATCAAAAGAAACATGACATAGAACTGAGGTATTGAAACAAAACTAACACCAAGGAATCTGATAGTATAAAGCTGCAAATATAAATAGTAAAATGTTACCGAAGCCACTATACGACTCATGCGGTAATTCGACTTGAACATTGGGTCAGCATCCTCTGGCTCTGGAATAATGTAACTTGTCTCCTTTTCTTCCGAATCATCGTGATCATCGCAACTTTCACTCTCTCCTTCATCCAACTCATCAGGTTTCAAAACCCCTTTCACGGGTTCCTCTGTATACTGACAGTCATTTAAGTCAACATCTTCCACAATCCCATCAACTACTACAGAATACGAGTATGAAGATAAATCGAGATTAATATCCTCAGCGTTTACTATGTATGAATTCGCGTCATCGGGATTCACTCCCTCGGGTAGGGCATTGTGAGGTACCTCCACTTGAACTTGATTGCCGTCCGCGTCGACGGCAACGAAAAGTCTCTTTTTGGGTGGACTCCCTATTCCACCTGAATCAAAATCTGATGTTTGTCGTGGCAGAGCTGTTTGATTATGAACATCGCTGGCTTCAACAGCATAAGAACTCGTGGCATATGAAGGTTTTTGAGGCGAGAGCTTTCTTTTCAAAGTTATATAAGCTTTGGCTTCCTCTTCTGTGATTTCCATTTTGAATTTAACGGCGGAAGTTAAGTCTGCAAAGTTACACGAAAAAAAAAAAAGAACAATTTATAAATAATATTAAAAACATAAGATGTTAAAATAAACAAAAATATCATTTAATTCTTTTGAATGTGTCTATATTTTAATGCATACTTTATACTATTTACATTATCCTAATTTCAAACAGATTAATTCGTTAATTCCATTTCTTTAAGTGATAACTTTATATAGACTATCAAAAGTTGAAATTGTGACTTCCGGCACGAGCTAAAACGAAGTATAAACAAAGCGGGTGGAAGATTTATCGCCTTCTTCTTTCTTGTTTTGGCCATTTTCAATGTGAAAGACTATTGTATTGTTAAAATTATGTCAAATCACATAAACTCTCCTCGCCGTATAAACGATTTTGATGGTGCTGATAGCTCCGAAGCTGAGAATGAGAAAGAAGCGGATGCAAATCGTGGTTCAGATGAAGGTAACTCAGTGACTTTATCTTTATGATGGGTAGTTTAAGCTACATTCACACTGTCGGAAATGTCTTGAAGTAAGTTAGTAACTCTGCAACTGGGAGCTACACTAGCGTTAGGGCCAGCCCAGTGATTATGGGTTCGTTTCCACAGGGCGAATTTGTAAAATAGAACTGTCTCCCAGGTCAACCCAGCCTAAAAACTAAAATGAATATGAGAAAATTAAAAATGTTACGGGAACAGAAGGGAACAAAAGAAGAGTCATGGGAAGTAAAGGTGGCCACCCTGATATTGATCGATACTGACTGGATTCACCCACTGAGTGCTAACTAAATTAGCCACATCAAAATATGGACTTTTCACCATATGACTAAAGCACCTTAAGGCGTGTAACAAATCTTGCTTTTTTAATGTAATCTGCAACAAAACCAAATTTGATAATGTAGACGAAATGGATAAAATCATTAAGTGCAGGTCAGCATGGCCAAATAGATAAGAACGTATGTTCTTAAACGTCTGGTATGCTGATGCCGAGGTAAGGGGTTCAACTCCTACACTGGACAGCTTGACTAAAATGTTGACCTGTCGTCCTTGACTTAGGGACATAAAATAAAGTGCCTTTGAAGTCGGAGTGAGTTTGCCTGATGGCGGGGTATGCTGTTAATAGGTAAAGCTAACCCACATGCAAAATTTAGTCCAGCGCTACTAGAAGTAGTGTGCATGGACTACGCTTGAGTTCAAAGTGAGCGAGCGCCCCCCAAAAAAATCATTTAACTTGGTAAAGGCAAAATATGGTGACATGAAGGGCAGGGTCCTCCACGAGGGGCAGCTAGTGGAAGAATTCGAGATCAGAACAGGAGTGAGGCCTCTTGTTACTCTTACTATTTTTACAGATTTGGGTTATGAAGACAACAAGGATTGTCAGATATGGAATTAAGTGAACTTCCCTGAAAAAATGCAGTTCTATGATCTGGACATTTCTGATGACATTGCCCTGCTGTCTCACACACAAAATGTGATGCAGGACAAACTTACAACACTAGATGAGAGGTCACAACAAGTAGGTTAAAAACTCATAGAGGAAAGACACAAACAATGAAAATAAATGAAACAAATAATAACCATATCTTCCCTGGGGAAACCTCAATTCAAGAGACAGAACCATATGCCTACTTAGGTAGCAATGTAGACAAAGGGGGTGGAACAGATAATGATGTAAGAATACAGAAGATCACAAGTAGGTTTAAAATTTCATAAAGACACAGGTAATGAGAATAAATCAAGCAAATAATAACCTTATCTTCCATGGGGAAACCTCACTTCAAGAGACAGAATCATACACCTACTTAGTTAGCAGTATAGACAAAGGGGGTGGAACAGATAAACATGTCAGAATACAGAAGCCTAGAGGAGCTATTATAGCAATAGGAAGTTTGTGGAAATCAAAAGTAATTAACCCTGTTAGGACGGAACAACATTGGGCCAAATTTAGCTTTCCCTCTGAAGAAGATGGAGTCATTTTTTTTTGGAGTACAGAAATGACTGAAGTGACAATTTTGTAAATTAAAAAAAAAATATTAGAACCCTATATAGGTATTAAAATTCCCCCCCCCCCCCCCCCCATATCCTTTACAGGACATCGCTGTCAACAGCAGCATCTTTTAGCTGATTGTTGATTTCTTGGCAAGATTACGCTCAGTAGTTTGCCATTGTTTTCTAAGCGACCGCCTCAATACCCCGTAAGTTATTGACGCGGAGAGAACCGCTACCAATTCTCACGCAATGTCACGTTACTTACAAGAGTATATGAGATTACGGAGAAAGTCGTGTAACCTCTAGACCAGAGAGACCGGCTTATAGGTATATAAAAGTATATATATTCTTAAAGAGAATATACTAAAGTTTATTTCTGTGTATGATTGAAGTTATTTTGTTTATGTTTATGCAAATTTGGTGACCTCATTTGCATTTTGTGAAAAATAAAATATTTCATAACATAATATATTTTTTTATATAACATATTTTAAAAAAAAAGGTACTCACCTAAGATTTCCTCATTGAATACCTACACCACTTTAGAATAATTTTAAACATTTATGTTAGAAATATAACAACGATGAAGTCCCTTTTGACTTTTGTAATAGGTGAGCTATCATCTGGTGGCATGTGTTTTGATCTGGATATCTATATAAATGGATATGGATCAACACGATCCTCTTCAGACTCAATACACTTAACCATGGGGACACAAGGTCGGAATCTTCATGGCCACTTTCAGTATCACTACAGTCATTATCTGACAGTCCTGAACTGTCAAAATTGCTGCTATCAGAGCTAGTCAATACTAGCACGTCTTCGGGTTCAAAGCTGGGCATTTTATGTTCTGAAAAGTAAAGAACAAATGTATCATATTTTGATGTAGTCACCACTGCGTTCAATGCAAGTCCCCCAGCTCTGATAAAGTGCTTGGATTCCTGTAGAAAAAATTATCTTGGTCGTGCATGTAACCATTCAATAACCACCTGCTGTACCTCTTCATCGCACTGAAAAGTCTGTCACAGAAGTCATGTTCTTTGAAACTTCCTACTCCACTCATACACTTGCTGGACTGACAGGCAATCATCACCATGCTGGACCTTAATTCACTGATGCATTTCTATAGGTTTCACCCCTTCACTCAACAGATAACAGAACGCTGCTCCTCTTTGGTGCATGTCAAAAGTGGGGTGGCCATCTTTAAACTGCCCTTATGATGTCACCTTGTTCGTCTGCACCATGATGTTATCAGCTTATGCCTTGACATCCTTAATAACAATATTGAGAGGTTTACTAGGCAGTGTCATGGATATTGTAATTTCTATCACACTTTTAAGGTTTTCATTTGAAGTCACCCGTAGGTCAGCACGGCTGAATGGATAAGAACGAGTGTTCTTAAGCATCCTGTGTGCTGATGTCGAAGCAAGGTTTTCAACCCTTACACCGGACAGTTGGACTAAAATGTTGACCTATCATCCTTGGCTTGGGGATGTAAATTACAAGTACCTCTGAAGTTGGAGTGGGTTCGCCTGATTGCGAGAGACACTGTTAGTAAGGAAAGCTAGTCCACATGCTAAATTCAGTCCAGTGCTACTAGAAGTAGTGTGTATGGACTATGCTTGAGTTCAAAGCAAGGGAGCGCCCCAAAAAAAAAATTGAAGCGCCCTCATATTAACCAGCAAAAAGCTGAATCATCATTATCTAGTATCAGTGAGAGCTGTAGGGAAGATTGTTTACAATTAAAATGATTCATAACATCATGGAACACATTTCCTCTCCTGGTTTTGCCAGATACTGCAGATGCTAGTGAAACGGAAGAGAAACCTAAAGCTGTAAACAACAATGTGACAACCAACACAGGGCAGAGAACAGAAATGAAGGAGCAGTAAGTCATTACATAGGAGTACCGTTTCATTTACCATCAGCATCATGTGACCTGCAAAGTGCCGTTCATGTCTCTCCACAGCTTTCTGTCCCTGGTGTTCGGATCAGATGTCACTGCTCCATACCAGTGTCTCCTTAGACCATCAAGTACAATTTCTATTTGTAGACCATCTAGTATGATTTCTCTTGGTAGACTATCAAGTATCATTTCTCTTGGCAGACCATCTAGTATCATTTCTCTTGGTAGACCATCAAGTATCATTTCTCTTGGTAGACCATCACAAATCATGTCTCTTGGTAGATCATCAAGTATCATGTCTCTTAGTAGACCTTCTATATCATGTATCTTGGTAGACCATCAAGTATAATTTCTCTTGGTAGACCATCATGTCTCCTGGTAGATCAAGTAGTATCATGTATCTTGGTAAACCATCTAGTATAATTTATCTTGGTAGATCATCATGTCTCTTAGTAGATCATCAAGTATCATGTATCTTGTGTAACAGTGCCGTGTGTCATACACATGTGGACGCTGACGTAGTTCCACAGCAACCAGTTTGCTACTTCTATTCCTTTAGTGGAGTATTCGCGTTGTAAGGAATTTCGTGTAGAAATCTTGCCTTCATATGTTAATTCAAACTTTCATTCCATGATGAAAATTACGCCAGTTTAAAAACTTCATAAATTTAATTCAGAAATCTTCTTCAAATCGCTACAGCAGCACAGTAGCACATACAATGTTTATACATTAAAATTATGTTAATACATATCATATCATACCTTCCTATTCCACATCTATGGAATAAAATTAAGAAATTGGAGAGTCACCTTGAATGTCTCCTCAGACAAATTCATGCTGACTTTGGTTACTGCGAATATGCGACAGTTTCCCAAAACTTGAAATATCCTTATCAAATCATTCGCTTCTATTAAATATATACCTTCATGGTACGATTCGTTAACAACCCAGCTCAACCTTAAGAGCTGATGGTGGTAAAATTAGCTGGACCGCTTCTATATGCACTCTTGATGTTATCCTTCAACTTGCTGGCTCCGTTGGAAATCATCATACTAATGTTGCCTTGTTATTGTTGCCATCACTACCCCCTAACAATGCAACGTAGTACTCTTTTGTGCGTTCTCGTGCACAATATTTACTTCTTCATCAAACTTCCCCATTTATAAGTTTGCAACACCTATTCTGTTACACTTGGTAGACCTCAAGTATCATGTCTCCTGGTAGACCATCAAGTATCATTTCTCCTGGTAGACCATCAAGTTTCATGCATCTTTGTAGACCATCAAGTATCATTTCTCTTGGTAAACCATCAAATATGTATCTTTGTAGACCATAAAGTATCATGTATCTTAGTAGACCATAAAGTGGGTATTATGTATCTTGGTAGACCATCAAGTATCATTTCTCTTGGTAGACCATCATGTATCATGTCTCTTAGTAGACCATCAAGTATCATGTATCTTGGTAGACCATCAAGTATCATGTATCTTGGTAGACCATCAAGTATCATTTCTCTTGGTTGGCCATCAGCTATAATTTTTCTTGGTAGACCATCAAGTATCATTTCTCTTGGTAGATCATCAAGTGTCATGTATCTTGGTAGATCATCAAGTATCATTTCTCTTGGTAGACCATCAAATATCATTTCTCTTGGTAGACTATCAAGTATCATTTCTCTTGGTAGACCATCACATATCATGTCTCTTGGTAGATCATCAAGTATCATGTCTCTTAGTAGACCATCAAGTATCATGTATCTTGGTAGACCATCAAGTATAATTTCTCTTGGTAGACCATCATGTCTCCTGGTAGATCATCAAGTATCATGTATCTTGGTAGACCATCTAGTATAATTTATCTTGGTAGACCATCATGTCTCTTAGTAGATCATCATGTATCTTGGTAGACCATCAAGTATCATTTCTCCTGGTAGACCATCAAGTTTCATGCATCTTGGTAGACCATCAAGTATCATTTCTCTTGGTAAACCATCAAATATTATGTATCTTTGTAGACCATCAAGTATCATGTATCTTAGTAGATCATAAAGTAGTATCATGTATCTTGGTAGACCATCAAGTATCATTTCTCTTGGTAGACCATCATGTATCATGTCTCTTAGTATACCATCAAGTATCATTATCTTGGTAGACCATCAAGTATCATGTATCTTGGTAGACCATCAAGTATCATTTCTCTTGGTAGATCATCAAATGTCATGTATCTTGGTAGATCATCAAGTATCATTTCTCTTGGTAGACCATCAAATATCATTTTACTTGGTAGACCATCAAGTATCATTTCTCTTGGTAGACCATCAAGTATCATTTCTCTTGATAGATCATCAAGTATCACATATCTTGGTAGATCATCAAGTATCATTTCTTTTGGTAGACCATCAAGTATCATTTCTCTTGGTAGACCATCAAGTATCATTTATCTTGGTAGACCATCAAGTATCATTTATCTTGGTAGACCATCAAGTATCATGTCTCCTGGTAAACCATCAAGTATAATTTCTCTTGGTAGATCATCATGTATATTGGTAGACCATCAAGTATCATTTCTCTTGGCAGATCATCAAGTATCATTTCTCTTGGCAGATCATCAAGTATCATGTACCTTGGAAGATCATCAAGTATCATTTCTCTTGGTAAACCATCAAGTATAATTTCTCTTGGTAGACCAAGTATCATTTCTCTTGGTAGACCATCATGTATCATGTCTCTTAGTAGATCATCAAGTATCATGTATCTTGGTAGACCATCATGTATCTTAGTAGACCATAAAGTAGTATCATGTATCTTGGTAGACCATCACATATCATTTCTCTTGGTAGACCATCATGTATCATGTCTCTTAGTATACCATCAAGTATCAGTATCTTGGTAGACCATCAAGTATCATTTCTCTTGGTTGTCCATCAGCTATAATTTTTCTTGGTAGACCATCAAGTATCATTTCTCTTGGTAGATCATCAAATGTCATGTATCTTGGTAGATCATCAAGTATCATTTCTCTTGGTAGACCATCAAATATCATTTTTCTTGGTAGATCATCAAGTATAATTTCTCTTGGTAGACCATCAAGTATCATTTCTCTTGGTAGATCATCATGTATCTTGGTAGATCATCAAGTATCATTTCTTTTGGTAGACCATCAAGGATCATTTCTCTTGGTAGACCATCAAGTATCATTTCTCTTGGTAGACCATCAAGTATCATTTATCTTGGTAGACCATCAAGTATCATGTCTCCTGGTAGACCATCAAGTATAATTTCTCTTGGTAGATCATCATGTATATTGGTAGACCATCATCATTTCTCTTGGCAGATCATGAAGTATCATTTCTCTTGGCAGATCATCAAGTATCATTTCTCTTGGCAGATCATCAATTATCATGTACCTTGGTAGACCAAGTATCATTTCTCTTGGTAGACCAAGTATCATTTCTCTTGGTAGACCATCAAGTATCATTTCTCTTGGTAGACCATCAAATATAATTTCTCTTGGTAGACCAAATATCATTTCTCTTGGTAAACCATCAAGTATCATGTCTCTTAGTAGATCATCAAGTATCATTATCTTGGTAGACCATCAAGTATCATGTATCCAGGTATACCATCACGTATCATTTCTCCTGGTAGACCATCAAGTTTCATGCATCTTGGTAGACCATCAAGTATAATTTCTCTTGGTAAACCATCAAATATCATGTATCTTTGTAGACCATCAAGTATCATGTATCTTAGTAGACCATAAAGTAGTATCATATATCTTGGTAGACCATCAAGTATCATTTCTCTTGGTAGACCATCATGTATCATGTCTCTTAGTAGACCATCAAATATAATTATCTTGATAGACCATCAAGTATCATGTATCTTGGTAGACCATCAAGTATCATTTCTCTTGGTTGGCCATCAGCTATAATTTTTCTTGGTAGACCATCAAGTATCATTTCTCTTGGTAGATCATCAAGTGTCATGTATCTTGGTAGATCATCAAGTATCATTTCTCTTGGTAGACCATCAAATATCATTTTTCTTGGTAGATCATCAAGTATCATTTCTCTTGTTAGACCATCAAATATCATTTTTCTTGGTAGATCATCAAGTATCATGTATCTTGGTAGATCATCAAGTATCATTTCTTATGGTAGACCATCAAGTATCCTTTCTCTTGGTAGACCATCAAGTATCATTTCTCTTGGTAGACCATCAAGTATCATTTATCTTGGTAGACCATCAAGTATCACGTCTTCTGGTAGACCATCAAGTATCATTTCTCCTGGTAGACCATCAAGTTTCATGCATCTTGGTAGACCATCAAGTATCATTTCTCTTGGTAGACCATCAAGTATCATTTATCTTGGTAGACCATCAAGTATCACGTCTTCTGGTAGACCATCAAGTATCATTTCTCCTGGTAGACCATCAAGTTTCATGCATCTTGGTAGACCATCAAGTATCATTTCTCTTGGTAAACCATCAAATATCATGTATCTTTGTAGACCATGAAGTATAATGTAGCTTAGTAGACCATAAAGTAGTATCTCGTATCTTGGTAGACCATCAAGTATCATTTCTCTTGGTATACCATCATGTATCATTTCTCTTGGTATACCATCATGCATCATGTCTCTTGGTAGACCATCAAGTGTCATGTATCTTGGTAGACCATCAAATATCATGTCTCCTGGTAGACCATCAAGTATCATGTATCTTGGTAGACCATCAAGTATCATGTCTCCTGGTAGACCATCAAGTATCATGTCTCCTGGTAAACCATCAAGTATCATGTATCTTGGTAGATTATCAAGTATCATGTATCTTGGTAGACCATCAAGTATCATATTTCATGGTAGACCATCAAGTATCATGTATCTTGGTAGACCATCAAATATGTCTCCTGGTAGACCATCAAGTATCATATATCTTGGTAGACCATCAAGTATCATGTATCTTGGTAGACCATCACGTATCATGTATCTTGGTAGACCATCGAGTATCATGTCTCCTGGTACACCATCAAGTATCATGTCTCTGGTAGACCATCAAGTATCATGTATCCTGGTAGACCATCAAGTATCATGTTGCCTGGTAGACCATCTTGTATCTTGGTAGACCATCAAGTATCATGTCTCCTGGTAGACCATCAAGTATCATGTCTCCTGGTAGACCATCTTGTATCTTGGTATACCATCAAGTATCATGTCTCCTGGTAGACCATCAATTATCATGTCTCCTGGTAGACCATCAAGTATCATTTATCTTAGTAGACCATCAGGTATCATGTCTCCTGGTAGACCATCAATTATCATTTTCTCCTGGTAAGCCATCAAGTATCATTTACCTTGGCAGATCATCAAGTATCATTTCTCTTGGTAGACCAAGTATCATTTCTCTTGGTAGACCATCAATTATCATTTGTCTTGGTAAACCATCAAGTATCATTTCTCTTGGTAGACCATCATGTATCATTTCTCTTGGTAGACCATCAAGTATCATGTATCTTGGTAGACAATCAAGTATCATGTATGTTGGTAGACCATCATGTATCATGTCTCCTGGTAGACCATCAAATATCATGTATCTTGGTAGACCATCAAGTATCATGTATCTTGGTAGACCATCAAGTACCATATATCTTGGTAGACCGTCAAGTATCATGTATCTTGGTAGACCATCAAGTATCATGTATCTTGGTAGACCATCAAGTATCATGTCTCTTAGTAGACCATCAAGTATCATATAGTTTCATATATATCATATCATAGTTTTATATTTTAGTTCGTAGTTCGTATTTGTTGTTATGTCAGCTAATGAGGCCTTGTAAGGGATGCACTTTATACTAAATAATTTGAGGCTGTCGTTCGGAGGAGTGCCTAAATTTTCCTTAACAGGATGTACCAGGACAAATGAGTAAATATCAAGAATACTGACCGTCATAAATTGTGGTAAATTTTCCTTAACAGGATGTACCAAGGCAAATTAGCATATATCATGAATACTGACCGTCATAAATTGTGATAAATGTTCTTTAACATGATGTACCAGAACAAATTAGCACGTATCAAGAATACTGACCGTCATAAATTGTGGTAAATTTTCCTTAACAGGATATGCCAGGACAAATTAGCACATATCAAGAATTTCATGGGCACCTTGCCGTCTTGACAGATGATAGTTTGTTACATTGTCCTTCAAAAAGGCATGATAACTACAACCCATGGCGGTGGCGAATGTGACTGATAAGGCCAATTCGCTCTGTAAATGTTTGTCCACAGTGGATGCATGTGAACACATGGTCATTTCCACCATCATGCACCATCTTACGTCTCACACGCTCGGTGTGTAACTTATCTGCAATATTTTTCTCCTTTGTCTTTATTCCGTTTCTTCTGATATTTTCCCTCCATGCAACACGTTCAGCTGTGACTTGCTCCCAGTGTGCATTATCAATGCCTGTATCAATCATGTCCTGCTTACACACATCTTTGTATTGTAGGAGAGGCCAACCCTGAGATCTCTTACTGACTGATATACTGTGATAAATTTTCTTTAACAGGATATACCAGGACAAATGAGCACATATCAAGAATACTGACTGTCATAAATTGATAAATTTTCCTTAACAGGATGTACCAGGACAAATTAGCACATATCAAGAAACAGATTGACATGCTACAAGAGGGTTCTCTGCCTGAGTTTCTCAAAAGGACCAAGAAAATTGATCTGCTGTACAAGGAACGACTCCGGCAGAATGATATAAACAAAATAGTCGAGGTTAGTCAAGAAATATTGTTACTGCCGCAAGATGTTTCAATACAAATTAAGTTTGAGAAAAGAATGTTCAGACCCTCTGAAGAAACAATGCATACAAACTAATATCATCAGCATCATGAATACTTACCTGGCATGGGAGCTACCAATAAGTTGGTGTTCCAGGAGGTCAGCATGGCTGAATGGATAAGAATGCTCATTCTTAAACATCAGGTGTGCTGATGGCGAGGTAAGGGGTTCAACCCCTACACCGGTCATTTGGACTAAAATGTGCTTCTTGTCCTTGCCTTTGGGGCGTAAATTACAAGTACCTCTGAAGTCGGAGTGGGTTCGCCTGATGGTGAGGTAATAGGGAAAGCTAATCCACACGCAAAATTCAGTCCAGTGCTACTAGAAATAGTGTGTATAGAATATGCTTGAGTTCAAAACGAACGAGCGCCCAAAAAAAGACATGAAAGTGTGGACAGTTATGGAGGAGAGTGTATCAGGGAGGCAGAGAACAAGAAGACCACAACATAGTTGCACTCAAGATGTGATAGATCAGTGGTTCTCAACCGGTGGGGAATTCCCCCCCCCCCCCCCCAGGGGGGAATTTAAGGGTTTCCAGGGGGGGGAATGAAGACATTGTCAAATTGGCTTCAGGACCACACAAAACATGATCGGGATATTAAGCGTACTCGTGACGTTAAATCCCCCGATTATTTCAAGATCGCGTTAATACAAGAACCGATTACTTGATATTGTTTTCCCTCCATAATGTACGGTTCTTTTCCTTCTACCTAGCCTCTATGATTTAGGTTGCCGTATTTTACCAGAGATTTTATTTGCGTTAACTTACGTATTTTTTGTTATTGCTTCTCCGTTTTAATGAGGTTTAGAGTACTCATCATGTTAAATTTCCCGATTATTTCAAGATCGCATTAAAACAGAAACCGATTACCGAGATCCCTCCATTGTTTACGAATCTACATGTCTCAGCTTTTCAAATTATTATTCTTGCGGAGGTAAGGAGACTTGTCTTTTTAAGACGTAAGTTGACTCGTGGATATATATATATATATATATATTGCATATCCTATTTACAGGGCATTGCAGTCAACACCAGCATTTTACAGATGCTGTTGATTTCTTGGCAAGTTTTATGTTCAGTGGTTTGCTATTGCTTTCTGAACGTTCGGCTCACATACTTTTCCATAAGAAACTGATGCAACGTGATCCGCTGGCGAATCTTGCACAGCTGTGTTTCTCGGGAAACAGTCATTCCCCGCCTAGAATTTCTAGATCTCTCTGCACGAGAATCTCGTGCTATACCCAGCCTCACGGGTCACTCAAATTCAGGTGCTCCGAGAAGATTCTAGATGGTAATTCCTCTATCGGCTTCCCTCAGTCTATTTATAGCTGGGAAAGTCCCCCGATGACGCGCCAAAATAGTGCGGAATCTTTACGACCCAAGACAGATAAACACGTTTCGTCACACCTGGGTATACGGGATTACGAACAGCGTCCTTAACTACTTCATCAGGGAGACTGGCATATATGTTCAGTAGTTTGTCATTGATTTCTGAACGACCGGCTCCAATACCAACACGCTAAAACCCCCAGCATCGGTCACCGCTGGCAAGCCTTTAGGCCATGGAGACGGTGGTATATATATATATATATATATATACCACCGTCTCCATGGCCTAAAGGCTTGCCAGCGGTGACCGATGCTGGGGGTTTTAGCGTGTTGGTATTGGAGCCGGTCGTTCAGAAATCAATGACAAACTACTGAACATAAAACTTGCCCAGACAGCAACAACAGCAGTAAAATGCTGGTGTTGACAGCGATGTACTGTAAATAGGATATGCAATATAATATGTGTGTGTGTGTGTACGTATATATGTGCGTGTGGGTGTGTATACACGTCTGTGGGTGTTTATGTGTGTTGATCTTGACTTTATCGTTTTATATTTATAGAATCTGAAGCCCATGATGAGTGTCAAGAAACGAAAGTATGACCTGTCTTATTTGAATTATGGATTCACAAATATCGTCATCAACGGAGAAGAACGACCTCAGTGTGTTATTTGTAGTAAAAGTTTGTCAAATGATTCTATGAAACCGACACAGTTGAGGCATCATTTGTTGAATGTTCATCCTCAATACAAGGACAAGGACAAAACCTATTTTGAACGTCTTGGGAATGCTGTCAAAAGGATGAGACTGGATTTAACAGGGGTATTCCAAGAAACAAACCAAAAGGTTACTGAAGCTTCCTATGTCGTAGCACTGGAGATAGCGAAGCAGAAAAAACCACATACAATCGGGGAATCTTTGATCAAACCTTGTTGTCTCAAGATGGTAGAAATTGTGTTGGGAAATGAATAAGAGAAAAAACTTGCAGCGGTTTCACTATCAAACGACACTGTTCAAAGGAGGATCAGCGATATGGCCAATGACATCAAGGATCAAGTTGTGCAAGAGATCAAGTCTGCAGTATTTGGGCTCTATTCAATTCAAATTGATGAATCGACTGATGTGGCATCGTGTTCTCAGTAGATAGTGTTTGCAATGTATGTGCATTCAGGATCATTTAAAGAAGAACTTCTTTTTTGTTCTCCTCTTGAAACAACTACCATGGCCTCTGATATTTTGGAAAAGGTTTCATATTTCCTTGAATCAGAAAATCTTTTATGGGATAATATGTGTTTGTGCTGTACAGATGGAGCACCAGCTATGTTGGGGACCAAATCAGGATTTCAAGTTAGTGTGAAGAAACGTGCCCCAAAAGTGAAAGGCATTCATTGCATGATCCATCGTCAAGCACTGGCCTCCAAAACACTTCCAGCTCCATTGGGGAAGGTTTTGGATCAAACCGTTCAGATAGTGAATTTTATCAAACGAGGAGCTCTCAACTCACGGCTTTTTAAGCAGTTATGCGTTGACATGGATGCAGGCCACCATTTGCTTCTTTTCCACACACATGTTCGATGGCTGTCAAGAGGAAATGTAACTGCGCGAGTATATGAGCTGAGAGACGAGCTCAAATTATTTTTTGAAGTTCAGGGTAAGATGGACTTTTTCGCCTGGCTGGATGATGAGGAATGGATCATGCGCCTTGCCTATTTAGTTGATATTTTTGAGCAGTTGAATAAACTCAATCTTCAGATGCAAGGAAGGAATACAAATATCATACAATTTGTGGATGCCTTGAGAGCTTTTATGAGCAAGCTGGAAAACTGGAAAAGAAAGGTCAATATGACAAATGTTGCAATGTTTGAGAAGCTGTCATCCGTTCTCGTTGTTGATGGTAAAGACCAAGTACTTCCACAATTTGCAAAAAATGAAATTGTGCAGCATTTGACAGCGCTAGAAAATGAATTTGAGCGATATTTTCCTGAACTTAGTGATGATGAGCTGGATTTGGTGCGAAACCCATTCAAATTATCAGTTGAAAAAGTTTCTGATGATTGTCAAGATGAATTTCTGGAGCTGAAAAATGATTCGGGGGCAAGGGATGTGTTCAGTGAGAAACCAATCACGGAATTTTGGCCTTTAATGTGCGGTTCATACCCAAAAGTGGCAGAAAAAGCAATCCGTGCATTGCTTCCATTTGCGTCAACATATCTTTGTGAGTCAGGTTTTTCAGCTCTGCTAGAAATTAAAACGAAACAACGCAACAGATTAGATGTTGAAAACGATCTCCGTTGTGCCCTTTCAAGCACTCCTCCGCGTATTTCAGAATTGCTGCGGGAAAAACAATCACAGTGTTCTCATTTATTACAATTTTCATTTAAATTACGAATCTACAATATCCAGGTTTTGTAATGAGCGAATTGTTTGATGAAGCACAATTTTCTGGCATCCTGGTGTCGTATATTAAGCTACAATTCTTTGACGTTTTAACTGTTTGTTTATTGTAGTATGATTAATGTGGTGTTTTAATAAAATATTGCTAATGTAAAAATGCTTCTATTTAAGTTTTAATATCCATCAGCATATTCATTTGCTATTAACTGTAGAAAGCTACACTATAAAATGTATCTTTACATGTGAAGGATTATGTACAACTATGGAAGAAAAATAATATTTTCACTATTATAGGCATGTTATTTTTAATGCACCTTTTGAGGCTGACAATTTTGGAAAGTTGGGGGGGGGGGGGGGGGGGGGGGGGGGGGGGGGGGGGGGGGGAATGATGTTCTGAAAATATGGTGAAGGGGGGAACGGGCCAAAAAAGGTTGAGAACCACTGTGATAGATCATTTACATGTGACAACAACAGAGAAGGGACATCCGACTCTGTCATAGAGATAAATATTCACAGATTGTTAAGGAGGTGAAGTACTGCACAGGGCTGAATGATGATAGTGTATGAGTTTGTGTTTAGTATTTCTCCACAGAACTATAACATATCTTTAGTGTTTTATTTTGTACTGAGGTCAGTTAACTTAAACACAGATGCCATACCCACAATATACTGTGATTTCTTAACCTTCTATAGTTTGCTCCATCTCGTCGGGTACATACTGTAGTGTTATATATTAAATGAAGTGGACAAACAAGTCATAAGTCATCCACCCATCCAGCATGTGCCATGTCGGTAAGCGTGGGTGGTCATGACTCGCCATTTCACTCGATCACCAGAGTCTTGACCATGCCACATGGTCAAGCCATCCAGGTATTTACTTCTCTGTCTTCCCCTTGTTCTCTCTCCTTCGATCTTGCCAGTTGTCACCAAGTTCTCCAATTTATTTCTTCTTATAACATGTCCAAAACATTTTGTCTTTCTGTGTCTGCTTTCTCTAATCAATTTACTATTTTCATTTGTTTCTTGTAGCACTTGGTTATTGGTTTTTCTGTCTGTCCATGGTATTCTTTGCATATTCCTCAGAAACCACATGTCCACAGCCATCAGATGTTTTTGAGCTTGACTGCTCATTGTCCAAGCTTCACATCCATACAAAAGTACAGGCTCTATTTAACACCTCAACACTCTTTTTCTCGTTTCAATTGACATTAATACTTTGGCTGAAATACTAAGTACATGGTCATTAATATTGTTCAAAGGCCGAGAACAATAGCCATGTGGAAGTCTAAAACTTAACCGGAATTCCTTCTGTTTGCATAGAAACAACTGGAAACGCCTAATAGATCATGCTAATGATCTTGACCTTCAAATAATGTCAGTGACTTTGACAAGGCTCTAAGCCTTGGTCAGCAATCTGGTCTAGCATCAAAGCTTTGACAGTCGGACAGTTAGACCATTGCTTTGCTGATCTGGCAGCTTCTGCATCTTGTCTTGTTTCAGGCATTGTTGACAGTCTTGACAGACGATAGTTTGTTACATTGTCTTCCCAGTAGGGGGCAAACCTCTCCTTAGCACACAACCTGGGCTGAATTGTAGAGACCATGTGTTGCCCATGCCGCATGGTCCCTCTCTTGGCCTGCCTAGTTTACTCCAGAGGAAAAATAACACCAATCCATATGGAACAAGACAAGCTGCAGAAGCTGCCGGATCAGCACAGCAATACTATGACTGTTCGCTTGTTGAAGCTTCAATCCTAGACCAGTTGCTGACCAAGGCTTTATGATCTGCCCTGCCATGACATTTAGTCTTGAGGTTGCGAACTTATTGAAACCACACTGCACATGTTCCCACTGAACTATAACTTCTTCAACAGGTTGACAGAGTGGACAGGAACTTTGAAACTGATTGTAATAATGCTCAGAAAGAATTTGAAGTAAGTGAACAGTCATTAGGGCCTGCTTTTACTGCTTGTAGCATTTTACTTTCACATTTTTGTGCATTGTACACAGCACTTGTTTCACTGTCTTCTAGTTAGCTGCTCATAGTTTTTCTACCTACCCAGTTTAACTGACTGGCATTTTTGTTTTGTCTTTTAAAGTAACTTATGATGTTAGATGTATTCGTAGCTTTTAGTACCCACATATTTGCAAGAATTGTTTCAAATCATATGAACATAAATGATCCTTACAAAGTAAGACTAAAGATAAAATAATTTTTTTTGAGAAAAGGGTTGTTTCTTCTTTCCTCTTGATGATACCTCTCTAAGTGGTGGAGGATTAACACACACCTGCTACTTTCAGAGCCAAGATTCTTTTCATCCCTCATTAGGTATTACTGGTTACACAGGGTTCTAGATATTTGTTATGCCAATATACATGCATACCTCTTCCTCTTCTTCTTGTGCCCAATAAGGAATAGGTCCTCAACCAACTCACACCATTCTCATATCTTTTGCCATCACCCGCAGTTTCCATCGTATCCTCCCCATATTGTTCATCTCTCTCCAAATCTTATACAGATCTCCCCACATGATATACGGTCAAGCTGTTGTGTATATTCTCTCTATGTCATCTCATCTGTTTTCACCTCCAGTTTTCCTGCTATTACGACATTATCTCTTGTATATGTAAGAGAATTCTAGGCTGTTGTGTAACAATGGAGTAAACTCAATGCTAGATATGTTTGTTCTGTTGGGTTCACTTGCTTTGAACCCAAGCGTAGTCCATACATGTTCTAGTGCACTGGACTGATGTCTTTAATGTGGATTAGCTTTCCCTATTACCAGTGTCCCTCACCATCAGGCAAACCCTCTCTGACTTCAGAGGTACTAGTAATTTATGTCCCCAAGTCAAGGATAAAAAGTCAACATTTTAGTCCAACTGACCAGATAGGGGTTGAACCTGCCACCCCCTCTACCGTGTGTCCACCTTGTCGAGGTAGAGGGGCTTGTGTGTTCCAATGACCCCAAGAGCTATGCCGACGGTAGCACAGCTACTGGTAGGGTCACCCATGTCGGACAGGTCAAGGGAGAGGGACCAGACCAAGTGACACACAAACCTGCTGCCTTGTAGGTAGACTGGGGACAGTCAAAGGCTAGGGAAAGCATCCCAAACAAATGCTTGTCGAAATTGGATGTACTGAGCCACAGGCTTGACAAAGAAGTGCAACGTAACTTTATCATTTAATGATGCCACAGATGAAAATTAATCGTTATGGTGCTAATCCCATGAAGTCCCATCAGGCGGTGATAGTGCCGGGCCCCCTGCCTCGAGGGGGTCCACCCATGACTACTGGTGGTCACCTTCCCCTGTGCTGTGGAATCAAGGCACAGAGGAGTAGGTTAAGAGCTATTGACCAAACACCCTGGACACTCAACATACTACAATGGAATGCCGAAGGAGTTTATAACAAGAAAGCCTCCCTAACACAGCGTCTTCATAAAGATAGAATAGATGTGGCATGCATTCAAGAGACACACCTCAACGCCAATCGCACATTTTCAGTCGAGGGATATCAGGCCACACGTTTCGACCGCGAAGGACACAAAGGAGGAGTTGTAATACTTACACGAAATACAATACCTTGCAGCGAAGTATCTGTGATCTCTGACAACCAAACGGAAATTATAGGTGTTGATATAATGATAAAGGATGTGAAAATAAGAATTTACAATCTGTATAGCCCGGCAGATAAGGATCTTACACTCTCAAACATGGAAATAACTGACACAAATTGCATTGTTGTTGGAGACTTTAATAGCCGTTCAGAAAGATGGGGATACCCAGATACTGACAAAAGAGGAGATGAAGTGGAGGACTGGGAAATAGACTCAAATCTCCATCTACTCAACAAAGCGGATGACACACCGAGCTTCTACTCCAGAAGATGGATTACCACTTCTACTCCAGACTTAGCTTTCTGCACAGGAGACATCCTCCACAAAATCGATCGCCATGTGCTTGACCAATTAGCAGGTAGTGACCACAGACCAATCAAGCTTGTAATAAATATGGAGTATGTTCCACAGGAGCAAAAGCCTTTGCCCCGTTGGAATTACAAACGAGCAGATTGGGACAGATTTGCCATACTAACAGACAAATATTGTGAAAACATAAATACACGATATGGCAACATGAAGCAAATGGTGGAAAGTCTAAACAGAGCAATAATACAGGCGGCCACTGAGTCTATTCCAAGAGGAGCGAGGAAAAATTACAAACCATACTGGACTGAAGAACTACAAATTTTGGAGGACAAAGTTGAAGATGCTAGGAAGACCGCAGAGAGAGAACAAACAACTGAAGCGAACATCTCTCTCAAAGCCATCTCAGCAAAATATAAAAGAACAGTAAATCGAACAACAAGAGATTGTTGGAGGAAAAAAACAGAAAACCTGAATTTTGACAGGGATGGAAACAAACTATGGAAACTAGTGAAAGCCATGAACAATGAAGGACCTAGAAACAAACAAATAACAATTAAACAAGGAAATGCCTTGCTTACAGGAAAAAAGGCTGCAAATGCACTAATGAAACACTATGCCAGTGCAAACCACATTGATATTACAGCCGAACAGAAGAAAGCAATCAAAGATAAACAGATACATCATAGATATACAGAGACAGCAGCAGAATATATGATGGCAAATCTAACAATGGAAGAAATGGAACAGGCAATGAATACCCTAAAAAAGAAGACATCACCAGGAAAGGATGGAATCACAAATGAAATGCTAATAGGACTAGGCACTAAGGCAAAAAAGAAACTACTAGCAGTCCTAAATTACAGCTGGAAGAGAGGAATAGTCCCACAGGCATGGAAGGAAGCTATACTAATACCAGTCCCAAAGAAAGGAAAAGACCTGGAAGAACCAAATGGCTATCGACCTATCAGGTCTTCTTAGCTGTGTAGGAAAATTAATGGAACGCATTATCAATGGCAGGCTAACATGGCATCTGGAAGAAAACCAACTCTAACACCATCACCAAGCAGGATTCAGAAAGTACAAATCCACTGAAGATCAAATAACCTATATAGCTCAGGAAATAGAGGATGCCTTCCAAGAGAAAAAGCACACACTAGCGGTCTGGATAGATTTAGAAAAAGCATTTGATAAAGTATGGAAGGAAGGACTGAAAGTAAAACTGCAAAAAATGCATGTTTGTGGGAAAATGTACAAATGGATCAGCCACTACCTTGAGAACAGAACTGCCAGGACAAAAGTACAAGGACAAACCAGCAAAATGATGCTGTTGGAGCAAGGTGTCCCCCAAGGAGGAGTTCTTTCACCAACATTATTCCTAGCATATATAAACGACATCACGGAAAATTTTCCAGCCAGAGTACACACATCATCCTTCGCAGATGACCTAGCCATATGGACATCTGAAGAATATATTAGTACAGCTAACAGCAGAATACAGCAAGCCCTATTAGCGCTAGAGGACTGGTCAAAATCATGGCTAGTGAAGATAAGTGAGGAGAAAACAACATGCACAGTGTTCTCCCTCTCAACTAAAACTCAGCAACCTAAGCTGGTATTGAATGGAAAAATATTACACCCTGAAAAAAATCCAAACTATCTAGGAGTCACCTTTGATCGTCGCCTGACATGGAAGACACAGGTTGAGAAAAATCGAACAAGAGCAAGGCAAAGAATGGCAATAATGAAAAAGCTTGCTGGTACAACGTGGGGAGCAGATGAGAAAGTTCTCAAGAAGTTATATACTGGACGGGTGAGGCCAGTACTGGAATATGGCATTGCAGCTTGGGCAACAGCAGCTAAGTCAAACTTTAACAAAATAAATAGAGTCCAAAATTAAGGAATGCGAATCATAACTGGAAGCCTGAAGACAACGCCTATTAATGAATTAGAAAAGATAACTTGTTTACAACCAATGCAGGATAGAAGAGATAGCAGAGCCCAGCAACAAGCAGAAAAATTTAGAAGATTGACAGACCACCCTATGTACAACAGATTTAATGGTTTTGGAAAGGGAAGACTGAAGCGTAGCAACTTTGTAGAAACTGCAAAACGAAGGATTAGGGCAGATCCTATACTTAACATATCAACAGTCAAGCCCATACACAATGCACACAAGTTCCCAGCTTGGAGACAGCAGCAACTGCCTGAGATGATAGAAAACATTCCTGGTATTGAGAAAAAGAACACTCAGCATGAAACCGAAAGAAGAGAAATAACCCTAAACTACATAAAAGAACATTACCCAAGCAGCAATTGGACCCATGCATATACAGATGGATCAGCCAAAAATTCAATAGAGAATGGAGGAGGAGGAATTCTCCTAAATTTAAAAAATGGAGTGAAAAAAACACATTCAATGGCAACTGGAAAATTTTCAAGTAACTTCAAAGCGGAGGTAGAGGCTCTGAAAACTGCAGCAGAAATGCTCCTGATGGAGGAAAATAAAGAGAAGCAAATAGCTATCTTCACAGATGCAAAGTCAGCTGTCTCAATACTGAAGAGCAATAACAGCACAGAACTAACTGACCTAAGAGCAGCACTCCATGGTCTATGCCAGAAGTCCAAAAAAGTTGTAATACAGTGGATCCCATCACATTGCAGTATACCTGGAAACGAAGAGGCTGACAGACTGGCAAAAGAGGGCTACCGACTACCACAGCCTGACATAGACATAACCTATAATGAGGCAAAGAGGTTGATAAAAAGCACTTATAGAACCAAATGGGAATCAGAGCATCCAGGCCATCAGAAGGATGATGCATATTACAAACTCGACCGAAGAGAACAAGTAGCAATCTTCAGACTCCGCACAGGACATAACAGGCTGAAATACCACTTGTTCAATAAACTAAAGATAGGAGATACCGATGAATGTAATTGTAGAACTGGAAAAATGACAGCAAAACATTTGCTGCAGGATTGCCCAACGTATGCAGAACAGAGAAAGATATTTTGGCCCACACCTGCTTCATTTGAGGACAAGCTTTATGGAGATATCAAAAAGCTAAAGTTGACCACAGCTTACTTTAACTACATACAGGTTGACATTTAAAGGTGCATGAAGACCCAGAGGCATGAAATGGAATATTGCTTGGATAGCAAATCCATTACGTGGAAAGTCCTGAATCAAAAGCCCATTGTGTGGGCTTCATAAAAGGTGGAAAAGTGTCCTAGTGGCACAAAATGGAATATTGCTTGGATAGCAAATCCATTACATGGAAAGTCCGAATCGAAAGCTCACTGTGTGGATGTCATCTGCAGACTGCATATCTTCTGGCTTTCCGGAAGAACAGCCTATGGTGAACGGAAGGCCCAATATACGGAAGTGAGGCTAAGCAGCCATGTGCAGGATGTGACGATTCCTTGGGTGAGCCCAGTACCAGAGCGCTATGTATCGGCTCTGCAAGTATGGAAGCCTCCTTGGATGGCGGTTAATGTCCATGGTCTGCCCCTGCCTTCCCTTGAGGGCTGACCAGGATCTTTGGCTGTTCTATATGGACCAGCTGGGATGGGGGATAACACCACAACAGTGAGAGTCAAACGTCCTAAGAAACCCCCGGGAAGGTTAACCCGGTCAACAAATGCCCGCAGAAGTCGGATGTGTCGGCCTAACGGCGCAAGAACGCAGCTCTGCTGTAAACAGGCACAACGCAATCACATCCGGAAAAAAACTCCGGATGAACGAAGAAGAAGAAGAAGAACCTGCCACTATCATCATCATCTTCATCATATGCCATGTCCTGGGAAGATTAACCCGGTCAATAAATGCCCTAAGAAGTCGGATGTGTTGGCTGAAAGGTGCAAATATCGCAGCTTTGCTAAAAAAAAATATTCTGGATGAACACAGAAGAAGAAGAATATGTCATGCTGATAAGTGTAGGCTGTCATGTTTCTCCTTCTCACACAATCATAAAGTCATGGATCAGCTCTGTGTGGCCAAGCCATCCAGATATTTATTTCTCTGCCTTTCCATTGTTCATTTTCCCCTCAGTCTTGCCAGTTGTCACCAAGTTCTCTAGATTATTTCTTCCCATAACATGCCCAACAAATTTTGACTGACTGCGTATAATTTCTCTAATTAATTTATGGTTTTCATTTGTTTTTGTAGGACTTGCTCATTGGTTTTTCTGTCTGTCCATGGTATTCTTTCCATTTTTCTCAGAAACCACATTTCCACTGCCATTAGGTTTTTCAATTTGTTTGCTCATTGTTCACGTTTCATATCCATACAAAAGTACATGTTCTACGTAGCACTTCAACACTCTTTTTCTCATTGCAATTGACATAAGTTTATTGGTCAGTATGTTTTCCATCTTGCTAAAGGCCTCCTTTGCCATAGCAATTCTTGTTGTGATATCTTCAAGGCACCTCCCATTAGATATTATGGCTGTTCTTTCCTATAGTTGAATATAATGTTCAACTTTCATTAACCTTTCCTGGATTAGCCTTTCCTGGACAATTCTTGTTAATTACCTTGGCGGTCCATATTTTCACATAATATGTCTCAGGAACCACATCTCCATTGCCTCCACATGCGTACATACATACAAAGTTGAGTAAACACGTATTTAGTCTTTGCTTCTTCACTGTGCTTTTGTGGACTAGGCAGGGTTGTCCTATGTATATGGTTGTCCTGTGTACATGGTTGTCCTGTGTACATGGTTGTCATGTGTATAGGGTTGTCCTATGTATAAGGTTGTCCTATGTATAAGGTTGTCCTCTGCAGGGTTCTTCTATACAGTCAGCTAAGAAAAAAATGTGGCTCACTGAATCAGTACTAAAACTCAAAGCAGTAAGGAACTAAAGGAGAGAAAAAACAGGGGAGATCATTAGGACAGCTCATCTAAGACAACGATCACGAGGAGAAGATGGATATATATTTGTCACAATTGGTGCTTTTTCAACAAACTCATGCCATCTTTGTTTCCACATGAACACTTCAAGTCACACATTGCAACCATGGTAATGAGCTCGTCCTACGTGTGGGTATGTTTCCTTTTCAATTTTGCCAAGGTAGCAGTTTTTAACATTATGTGACATGTATTTGGGACCTCCTGTTTTTCACCTCTATCCAAGGACATGCAATGAACTTAAATGTTGCAGAAAAGTTCTTAGAATGTCATGGATCAAGAAGAAGAAAAATTCTGACATTATACAACATTCTGAACATCAAAGAAAACTGGATTATAATCAGCACCATGTCTTAGAACTAACTAACTAAACTATGGCACGGCTGCGGTCATGGCTGGCAAAGATTAGTTTCATTTTGGTGCCAGGGCATGTGGGTATATAAGGAAATGAGCAGCCTGACAGGCTTGTAGGTAAGGCTACTGTTGAGGGCGGACGAGCCATGGACCAGGCTAATATACTGAATGCTCTACAAGAAGTAAGTCGTTTGCGAGAACCAAGTGATAACTGAATCTACAACCATGGTCAGACTGTGAGAACAGAAATTAAAAGAGGTGTGGCCAAACAAGAACGCTATGCAGGAAGCCAAAGAAGATTAATAAACCAACACAGAACTGGTGTCGTTAGCCGCTACACACTGCAGGATTTACTGAGGAGGGGATCTGAACACTTATGGACTGAATGGTTTGATGTGCAATGAAAATGATCTGTTGACTAACTAACTATGTCTTTGAAGCTGATGTACTTAAGCCATATTAAATAAACATCACAGTGGCTTGGAAAGATCAGTGATGTAAGGCATGGTTCCTGGCAGACAAGGCAAGGGTTGACTTGTATGAAGATGGGCACATGCCATTGCAGACACCTTGTGCATGAGACCGGCGGGGGGGGGGGGGGGGGGGGGGGGGGGGGGGGGGGTCGAGACATGTTTTTGCTGTGTTAGGATAAGAGAGATGTTCTGCTAAAGACCTGGCACACTTTGATTCAAGAAGGCAAGATTTTCAGTCTCACAATCTGAGAGGTCAAATAAACAGTGTGATATCTTTAGAAATAACTGGTTCTTGTGAAAGTTTCCAACCTGGCAATGTCTAAGTCATGGGTAGATACCGATGAACCCTTTAGCCACACCTCCTCCCTACTGGAAGTTCAAAACCTCAAATCCTTTGTCTACTGCCCCTCGGGGTGGTGGTGCTATGCCCATTGCTTTGGAAATGACTGCCTTAGTGTTTGACTATTTTCTTCTTCTTCTTCTTCTTCTTCTTCTTCTTCTTCTTCTTCTTCTTCTTCTTCTTCTTCTTCTTCTTCTTCTTCTTCTTCTTCTTCTTCTTCTAGCGTTGACCCTTAGTCAGCTCACTCAAGACCGTCCAATCTTTTGCTACCTCCTACAACTTCCTCCATGTCCTCCTTATGTTATTATCGCTGTCTCTAATTCTCTGTGTGTGTTTAGGTCTTCCTATGTTTCATTTGCCTGGCCTATGGGTTTAACGCCTTTCTCCGTAATCCCGTATACTCTCGTGAGTAACGTGATGTGCACGAGAATCGGTAGCGGTTCTCTCCACGTCGGTAACTTACGGGGAGCCGGCCGCTCAGAAAGCAATGGCAAACTACTGAGCGTAATCTTGCCAAGAAATCAGCAATCAGCTGAAAGATGCTGATGTTGACAGTGATGTCCTGTAAAGGATATGCAAAAAAAAAAAAAAAAGTTTAATTTGCTCTGTGAGTTGAGAGAACCTTCAAGTTATTCTATTCTCAGTTTTCTCTTATGTGTCCTATCCAATGTTAGTGTCTTATTCCACCTCTTGATTCACTCATCATCATTATCATCATGTGCCCTGCCAACTGGCATAGGTGTTCATGTCTCTCCACAGATTTCAGTCTTTGGTGTTCTGGATCAAGTCTGCTGATGATATTCCTCCATGCCACCGTCTCATCCATCCAGCATTATTTCTCTTGGTCGGCCTCTGCTTCTCTTCCTCTCGTTCTTTCCAGTTGTCACGATGTTCTCCAATGCCTCTTTTCTCATCACATGACCCAAGAAAGCTGTTTGTCTCTTTCTTATTGTTGTGTATAGTGTTCGTTTCATTAGCCTCTTTCAGGCAATCATCGTTAGTTACCCTGGCAGTCCAAGGAATTTTCAACATTCATCTTAGGAACCACATATCTGTTGCTTCCAAGTTCTTCCTAATTTGTTCATTTACATTCCAAGATTGACTGTCATACAGCAAAACAGGTTGTATATAGCACTTCAGCACTCTCTTCCTTACATTCAATTATGGTGATTTATTACATAAGATAATTTTCACTTTCTGCTAATTCTCTTCCTAAGCTCAACATGAGTAATTCTGCCACACCATTTGTAGACCTTGTAGTTTATGAATAATTGTTTCTGTCATTCTTCGTGTTTCTCATCCAGATAACGGCTTTACAGTTTAGCAGAGTTTACAGTTACATATTAATACATTTAAAGAAATATGATCTATGTCTTGATGTGAGCTTTCATATGTAACATATATTTGTAACTTTTAACAAATTGCATCACTTAGAACATAACGCATCACTTAGAACAAAATGCATCACTTATAACATAATGCATAACTTTCACTTAGAAAATAATGCATTATTTATAAAATAATACGTTGCTTATAACAACGCATCACTTACAACAACGCATCACTTATAACATGTCGCTTAGAACACATTGATTATAACACATTGTTTATAACATGTCGCTTATAACATAACTCATCGCTTATAATAGCTTATCAGCATCACTTATAACACAACACACTGCACTTACACAATGTAATATAAAATGTTGTTTGTTTCGCCATTTATTATGTAGTAGCTGAATATATTCACTGTAGTCACTGCTATGTTTCTGAATTGTTAGCTTACCATTTCAAGCACCTTGGAAATTTCAGTCTTCGGTGTTTGAATATATTTTCTATGTATTTTCCTTCAGGTTTTTGACAAGATAAAGCTTTTTTTAGTTGTTTTTCTTTTTTGTGCTCGCTCGCTTTGAATTCAAGCATAATCCTAGTGCACTGGGCTGATTTTTGCGTGCAGATTAGTATTTTCTATCATCAGCGTCCCTCGCCTTCTTAGGTACTTGTAATTTGTGTCCCCAAATCAAGGAATAATGAAATTTATGAAAACTAATATACAAACCTTGCTTACTTTCCAACATGGCCGAATGGTTAAGAGCGCTCGTTCTTAAACATCCAGTATGCTAATGCTGAGATACGGGGGTAGACCCTACATTGATCAGTTGAGCTAAAATGTTGACTTGGGGATGTAAATGACAAGTACCTCAGAAGTCAGTGTGGATGCACTTAAAAAAACAAACGAGGTACCTGGTAATAGGGAAAGCTAATCCACATGCAAAATTCAGTCCAGTGCTCCTAGAAGTAGCTCGAGTTCAAAACTAGCGAGCGCAGAACAAAATATGTTTGTCTTTCCTTATGGTGTCAGAAGAATGCAAACTAATTAACATGCACATTTTTTGGAGGTAGAATGGTAGCCATCTCACCAGAGCATAAAAATGTGGAACCTTACTTTGTTTTGTTTTTTTTTCTCATTAAAAAAGTTTATGGTGATTTGCTGGATAAAGAACATGTGAATGAATTAATATTTAGACCTCTCAGACAGAAAAATAGATGTGATCTTACAACTGCTTCGTCTCTTTACTTATGTTGTAACACGATCCTCCAATCAAATCTAGATCGCCGTAGCTAAGAAAAGATGGCAGAGATGCGAACATTTTAACAGCAAGTAACTTCAATATTCAGCTGCAGTGTAAAAGTAATCACTAAATATATCTTGCTGTTCTTTCTTTCTTTCTATCTTTCTTTCTTGTTGCTGTCCTTCTTTATTATGCCTCCTATCTCAAAGTCCTCCAATCAAATCTAGGAGCGCTGTAGCTCAGAAAAGATCCCAGATAAGCAAACATTTTAACATCAAAATTCAGCTTCAGTGTAAAAGTAATCAGTACATATATCTTTCTTTCTTTCTTTCTTTCTTTCTTTCTTTCTTTCTTTCTTTCTTTCTTTCTTTCTTCCTTGTTGCTGTCCTTATTATACCGCCTACCTCAGGGTCCTTCGGCCAATCTAGAATTGCAGTAGCTAAGAACATTAAGTAACATCAGTATTATTGCCGGCTCTGTGGCAACAAGGTTACTGCGCCTGAAACACAGCTGCTAGCAATTTGGAAGCAGACCGCCTTGCGTTGGTTTTTATAAAGCGGTATGAGAGCTGGCTGTTCAGAAAGCAATGGCAAACTATTGAACGTAAACTTGCTGAGGAATCACAAAAAGCATAAACAAAACATCAGTATTGAGCTGCAGAGTAAATATAATAAATGCATGTATCAGGCCCTTCTTTATTTATTGTTAGTCTTCTTCTTCTGCCTTTATCTCCTTGACCCACTCATGCCCTTGTCTTAGACGTTCATGCTGTGTTGGATTTTGCTGTTCATCATATATGGGATTAGGTAACCAGTGCCATGCCAACCCTTCTTAGTCTGGTTACCTCTTGCAACATGCTCGGTACGTTACAGGTAATATTGATATCCTTATAGGTCATGGTAACACACTGGCACTTTTTTGCTGTTCCTGTTGTGTATTTCAAAACCCAGGTTAGGGAGAGTGATCTTCAAGGCCTTTGTGAGGGTTGTAGTAATTAGTATTTTGTGAAGGTTGTACTAAGTAGTAGTTTGTGAGGATTGTACTAAGTATTATTTTGTGAGAGTTCTGTACTAAGAATTATTATGTGAGGGTTGTGCACTAAGTACTATTTTGTGAGAGTTCTGTACTAAGAATTATTATGTGAGGGTGGTGTACTAAGTATTATTTTGTGAGGGTTGTGTTCTAAGTATTATTTTGTGAGGGTTATGTACTAAGTACGTGGGGTGGTCAATAAATAATGCCTCCTATTTTTTACCTATGTAAATACTTTATCGGTGTGCAATTTATTAATTTAATGGGATTCCTGTCTACTCTTCTGCACAGTGTATCACTACCAACCTGTTTCAGCCACAGGTTGCGCAACAGAACGGTTTAACCGAACAGAACAGAACCATATAGGTTGGTAGTGATACACAATGCTGAAGAGTGTTTGAGGAATCTCACTAAATTAATAAATTGCTAACCGATAAAGTATTTACATAGATAAAAATAGGAGACATTACTTATTGACCGTCCCTCATATTATTATGTGAGCGTTGTGTACTAAGTATTATTGCGTGAGGGTTGTGTACTACATGGTCTGATTCTTGTTTTTTTCCACTTTTTCTAACTGTCTGTTCTGTTTGAGGGTAATATTTTACTTGAATGAACCATCTATCTCACTGTCTTTCATCTTGTCATCATTTCTGATGCTGCCTCTTCTCGTTACATTATTCTTTGCATGCATTTATTATTTTCATTACAATTCTGAGGAAGACTTAAAATGAAAATGCATTATTCATGGAGCAAGTAGTTAACATTCAAAAGTAGTAATAGAACAGTTCTCACCAATATTAACGATCAAATGAACAGATGGGATTAATACTTTGAAGCATTTCTAAATAGACCAGTCCCATATGACCCTGATATCAAACTTCCAGAAATAGAGCTTGTAACTTGTGAACTACTGACTTAAAAAAACATGCTGTGACAGAATTATTGCATTTACATAGTTCTACCAAATGTGTGTCGTTATTTTCAGCGTAGTTTATACATTTTTCTTCTAAATGTGTGTCATTATTTTCAGTGTAATTTATACATTTCAACATTTTGTTTTTTATTGTGATATTTGAAATATTTGAAAGAGTTATGATTTAATTGTATTTCTTTTTCCAACTGCATGAAGTATGGAACTGTTACCAGCTTATGTTAGTCAGTGAGTTAAACCACTCACATTTATTGATTTTAACTCCATTTCCAGACAATTGTTACATTATCCTGTTGGTCCCCACTGATTCTGTAACTCTTTCTATTCCAGGCAGTCACCACATTAATTCTATTGTAACCAGTTTTTATTTTGAACTAACAGCCGTCTGAGATGGAACGAGTTAACACAGCTAACACAGAGGTTATATTTAAACAGCGGCATAAATTGCTGTCCATTTACTGCTTTGTTTTTTAATACATTAACTCTGAGAGGTCCATCTGACTCACTGACATTTATTATACTGTGATACTTATGTTTAGTACCTGGGCCTATTTCAGAAAGATCGGGAGGCAATGAAGGAGCGCTTGATTGAACATTATAAGGTATTAACGGTGATGATTACCCTTTTGTTAGAGAGCTCTTAACACCTGTGCTTATGTTACTAATTAATTAACTGTTCGTCTAATGGGTTTGGTATACTAACATGTGTGTGTGAAGAGATGTGGTTTTCTGAGGCGAATGTTGTGAATTCCTTGGGCTGCCAGAGTAACTAATAACAATTGTCTGGAAGAGACTAATGTGGCTAGAACATATACAACAATAAGAAAGAGACAAACAGTTTTCTTTGATCATATGATGAGAAGAGAGACATTGGAGAACATTGTGATGACTGGAAAGATAGAGGGGAAGAGAGGCAGAGGCCAAATAAGAGAAATTATTGGAATAGTTGTGGAATTGAAACAGTGGCATGGAGGAATATCATCAATAGAGTTGATCTAGAACATTGAAGACCAAGATTTGTGCAGAGAAATGTATGTCTTTATGTCAGCTGGTAGGGCACATTATGTTGATGTGTTTGTGTGTGAGAGGGAGGGAGGGAGAGAGAGAGAAAAGAAGAAGAAGAAGATTGCATGCAATAAGTCCTTGTCATTGAAAGTTAGAAAAAATTCTTCCATGTTATATTGAACCAAAATTAACATATGGCTATGACTCCAGAAGAATGAGTAAACATGCTGATAATGTATTCGTATAATTACCATTATTCTTGTTTGTCATGCTGATAATTTATTGTAGAATTAGGATAGCTTGTTTGTCATGCTGATAATTTATTTTAGAATTAGGATTATCTTTATTTGTCATGCTGATAATTTATTGTAGAATCGGGATTATCTTTGTCATGCTGATAATTTATTGTAGAATCAGCATTATCCTTGTTTGTCCTGCTGATAATGTATTGTAGAATCAGGATTTTACTCGTTTGTCACCTCCAAACCCATGTTCATGTATATTTCTGCCTGACTCTGGTTTTACCTTCTGTTGCCAGGAGAAAAAAGTGGACATGAAAGAGAGTTTACTGTCCGACTTGAAAGAGAAGCGCAGTATTATTGAATCAGAGAGGCACACCTTTGACTTGAATGGAGGTGAGTAATTCCCCCCTACCCCTTTATGTGTGTGATTGTACTGTATCCTGAATGTGTTCAACATTGATACAGAAAAGGTAATGAGAAATATAAGAATAATATAATGAGTTGAGTCAACTGACATCAAAGCACTCGGGACATTCCCATACTTGCTCCGTCCTCATCTACAACAGCCAGTGAAGAGTCCCAATACAAATGGTGCCGGTGGTAGTCTGATTGTGTGTTCATCTGGCCTTTCCTCTGAGTCTTGAGTGTTGGCCAGATCCTCTGATCACTCCCTGCAGCACCGTTCTCTCCAGACCATTTTGATCTATCTGTTATTCTGCACTATAGCACATGATCCCATGTTTGCCTTATTATGCACCAATACTCCATCGAGTGGTACAGATCCAGCCAATCTGTCCGCCTGCTTGTTTCCCACCATACCGGCATGTGCAAGGAAACAAAATCCAACAGATGCTCTCTATTGTTTATTGTTGAATGGAAGCCTGCCACTCTGTCCGAAGCATGTCTGTCTTCACCTTTCTTTGTTTTTTTCTTCCTCACCTTTGCTTTTCTCCAAAATACTTTCTGGTGGTCTCACAGATTTTTTGTCCTTAAACCCTTTTTTTGTGTGGTCAATGTTCTTCTCTTTCGTTAGATTAATTAAGTATATCATGTTTGTGTTTGATTAATTAAGTGTATCATGTCTATGTCATATTAATTAAATGTATCATGTCTGTGTCAGATTAATTAAGTGTATCATGTCTTTGTCAGATTAATTAAGTGTGTCAGAATAATTAAAGCTGGGAAGGATAACCCTGTCAACAAATGCCCACAGAAGTCGGATGTGTCAGCCTAACGGCACAAGAGCGCAGCTCTGCTGTAAACAGGCACAACACAATTACGTCTGGAAAAACTCTCCGGATGAACGCAAAAGAAGAAGAAGATTAATTAAATCTGCCATGTCTGTGTCAGGTTAATTAAGTATGTCATGGCTTTGTCGTATTAACTGTCTATCATGTCTATTTTTCTTTTAGATAATGGCTTTATTTTGTTTTTGGTTATGACATACATAACATGCTCCTCGCTTTCTATACAGGGACTTGTAACTAGCGCACATCACATAACATGACTCATTCAGTCTGAACCATCGTGTAATGTGTTCTCTAACTGTTTGCATTTGATCAGAGCCTAGTAATTAAATCTGGCTTTCCATGCCTCTTTGGAAGTCATGTGTTTTTATAGTGGTTATTTCTTCACTTCAGTGCTTCACCAAACCTGGCACCCCACATTGTGCCAATGGCTTTTGGGTGGAGAACATTTCGGAGATAGTATCTTTGCTAATCCGACAGCTTCTGTATCTTGTCTTGCTCTAGACATATTGGTGTTACCTTTCCTCTGGAGTAAACTAGGCAGGCCGAGAGAGGGATCATTCTGCATGGGCAACACATGGTCTCTAAATTCAGCTCAGGCTTTGTGTTATGGAGAGGTATAACTCTATTTTACAAACTATCGTCTGTCAAAACGGCCAGGTGCCAGTCATTTTTGCACTTGGACAACTGCTGCAAAACCTTCTAATGACAGTTCTCAAATTTTGGGTTTTGTCGCAGGACACTTTTAATCTCTAGATGTGAGTGTTAGTGCACTAGGTACTTTTATTCTCTAGATGTGAATGTTAGTGCTAGGTATTTTTAATCTCTAGATGTGGATTGTAGTGTATGGCATTTTTATTCTCTAGTTATAAGTCTCAGTGCTGGGTACATATGTTCTCTAGATGTGGTTTAATTGCTGGATACTTTACTTCTCTATATGTGGGTTTCAGTGTTGGGTACTTTAATTCTCTAGAAGTGGGTTTCATTGCTGGGTGATTTAATTCTCTATATGTGGGTTTCAGTGCTGGGTACTTTAATTCTCTAGAAGTGGGTTTCAGTGCTGGGTGATTTAATTCTCTAGAAGTGGGTTTCAGCGATGGGTACTTTAATTCTCTTAATGTGGGATTCGGTGCTGGGTACTTTAATTCTCTAGATGTGTGTTTCAGTGCTGGGTACTTTAATTCTCTAGATGTGGGTTTCAGTGATGGGTACTTTAATTCTCTAGATGTGGGTTTCAGTGATGGGTACTTTAATTCTCTTAATGTGGGATTCGGTGCTGGGTATTTTAATTCTCTAGATGTGGGTTTCAGTGTCTGTACATTTATTCTCTAGATCTGGGTTTCAGTGCTGGGTACTTTAATTCTCTAGGTGTGGGTTTCAATGCTGGGTACTTTCTCTTAATGTGGGATTCGGTGCTGGGTATTTTAATTCTCTAGATGTGGGTTTCAGTGTCGGTACATTTATTCTCTAGATCTGGGTTTCAGTGCTGGGTACTTAAATTCTCTAGATCTGGGTTTCAATGCCGGGTACTTTAATTCTCTAGATCTGGGTGTCAATGCTGGGTACTTTAATTTAATTCTCTAGATGTAGGTTTCAGTGTTCTAGCAAACAGACTGAACAGGTTCTGCAGGATTGTCAACGGGACATTAAGTTAAGAAAGATACATCAGCCCACTGAATCAACATGAAACTCCAAGCTGTAAACAACTAAATAGCAACATCAAACAGGGATTGAGTTCATCTTGAGAACTCATGGCATCACCATCTCAAATGTTATTGTGAGAAGCTGAAGATTTCATATCTCCCATGGTAGTGTTTCACCGGATTCGCTTTATTTTTTGTCTTGGTTTATCCTTTTCAGTAGCTTTTCATATCTTATTCTGCCAGTATTTCCTAAGGGAGCATTGGTCCTCAACCGACTCATGCCAAGCCTTTGTAGACTTGTTAATGATTCGTTGGCAGCTGTAGGAAGTGAAATGGTTTGGTCATATAACTAGAATACCAGCTGACAGTATACCACAACATGCAGTGATGTACATACGAATTGGAACCAGAAGAACAGGAGAAGCAGTTGTAACATCGCATTAAGGATGATGTAATTTCATGTTTGACCAAATATAGCAGGTTAATTTTTCAGTTGATAATTTTGTATGGCCTGTGAATGATGTTATAAATATCCAAATGGCCTTTGGCAGAAACATGGTTCATCACCCCTATTTAGGGCATGTGCATTTTTTAATGTAATCATTATACTTCTTCTTCTTCTTCTTCTGCGTTCATCCGGATTTATTTTTCGGATGTGACTGCGTTGTCTCTGTTTACAGCAAAGCTGCGTTCTTGCGCCGTCAGGCAGACACATCCGACTTCTGCGGGCATTTGTTGACCGGGTTAACCTTCCCGGGGGTAATCATTATACCATTCCTTACATATCTGCCAAGGAGACTACGCACCAAGTTCTTTGCTGTTGCATTTGTTAACATATAACTTATAACAATGTTTTTGTATATTCTTGCCGTTTTTTGTAGGCAACAAGCAAATAATGTCATTCTTGTTCGTATGATAAATTTGTTGTACATCTGCCTGTTTTCTAGGTCTTCGTTTTGGTATTTCAGCGGACTTCATGGAGGTCAAGCCAACAATCACTCGCAAGCTGCGGAGGCGGCCAAACGATCCTATGCCTGTTCCGGAAAAGAGACGAAAACCTGTGCCTGATATCCTTTTCTTTTTAGTGTGAACTTTTAAGACACTCTCGTTAAATATCGGAAAGAAAGTGCTGAAATGTTACATAGAACCTGTTTTGCTGTGTGTCAGTTAATCTTGGAATGTGAACAAATTTAAAAAAAATATATTCCTTCACTGAATTTAAAATGCAGAAGTCATAGACAATATGATGCATGATTTATTGCCTGGCATATTTCACTGCATCTTGTAAAGTGCTTACTGTAGAGTTATATATCACAGGAAGTGAATACATTAACCTTTTACAGGGCATGCGTTTTTCCTTTTTTAAACTCTGAACGGGCAACATTTTTCAAGTTTTCAGTAAGATTTAGGGTTACGCTAGTAAAAGCATCAAATCTAATGTGTTAGTGAACAGATTTTTGTAAAATAAAAATCAGAATGAAGGAAAATGAATGCACATTATTCACATGTGAAATAAATAATCCAATGTTGCCAGTAATCCACACATGAAGACAAATATTTATAAAATACAACATATTGTTTGCGATTGTCAGTCATCTATACAGCCCTACTATCTTCAGCCTCATTTTCAGAATCAGAATCACTTTCTTCAAAGTCCGAGAGATTCGAAGTGTGTACACTGCATACGCTGATATCTAGCGCCGATTCATAGTCAACTTTGTGCACTTCAATATCACTTAAATTGAACCCAGTGAAATCTCCGCTATCACTTGAAGAATCGTCAAAATCCATTTTGAAAAAGCATGAAAACCCCGAAAACTATTTTTTTTAAAAATCCGATCAAATTTACAGATAACACTTGCAAATGGCGCCCACGTTATCAAGTTATCAGCAAAACCGGACATTAAACAATGGGAAGTCTCGCAAAGTCTCGAGACCGCGCGTTTTCAACCCTTAGTTGTCACGGACGCTTTCGGGCGTTTTGCCCGTTCGACAGTAAAGATATTTTCGGCTGCTGTGCCCTGTAAATGGTTAATAATACTTGAAACATTTAAAACACAAAATCACTGGTGTTGTTTGAATAGATGTTCCACATAAAAAAAAACACCTGTGTTTTAAGTGTTTCAGCTAAAGTATTATTTTCCGGCATGGCACATGATTGATTGATTATTCTTTTCATATTATATATAACTCTATAGTATGCACCTGGCAAGACGCCGCGTAATATGCCAGACATTAAATCATGCAATATATTGTCTGTGTTTAAATTAGTAAAAGCTTTGGAGCCAGTGGTTCCTGGGACAAATTTTGCGAATACTTTGGACTTCCAGAGTAATTAACAAAGGGTGTCTGAAAACTCTGGTGATCTCGTAAGATGGTGAAACATGACTGCCCACTGCTTAACGGCATGGCACGTGATGATGATGCCTGGAAAAAAAAGGTAATGAAATTAGAACATTATACATTTACGATGAGGCTTTCAATGAAAATCTTAAAAGTGTGATAGACATTACAATAACCATGCCATTGTCTTGTAACCTGTCAATATTGCTGTTAAGGGTGCCAAGAGTGTTAAGCATGAGACATCATGGTACAGATGAACATGGTATGTCATAAGGATAGTTTAAAGATGGGCGCATCAAAGAGGAGCAGTGTTCTGTTATCCGTTTTTTGATCAGTGAAGGAGTGAAACCTATAGAAATTCATATGCGAATGAAGGTCCAGTATGGTGACGCATGCCTGTCAATCCAGCAAGTGTATGAGTGAAGTAAGAAGTTTCAAAATGGCGCAACTTCTGTGACATGACCGGGAAAAATTTTTCTATGGGAATCCAAGAACTTTATCGTTGCTGGAGGACCTGCATTGAATGCCGTAGTGACTACATCGAAAAATGTGTGGATTAGCTTTCCCTACTATCTGTGCCCCTTGCCATTAGGCAACTTCAGAGGTACTTGTCATTTACGCCCCCGAGTCAAGGACGAGAAGTGAACATTTTAGTGCAGTTGTCCGGTGTAGGAGTTTAACCCTTTACCTCAGCATCAGCACACCGGATGTTTAATAACACACGTTCTTATCCATTTGTGAATTAGCTTATTCCAATTGCCAGTGTCCCTTGCCATCAGACGAATCCACTCTAACTTCTGAGGCACTTGTAATTTACATCCCCAATTCAAGGAGAGGTCATCATTTTAGTCCAGTTGACCAGTATAGGGGTTGAACCCACTACCTTGGCATGAGCACACCAGAAGTTTTAAGAGCAAGTGCTCTTATCTGTTTGGCCATGCTGGCCTCCATTACCTCCTTTTTAAATGATCTCATGGTGAAGTTTCCAATTATTTATGATTTTGTAATATCCTTTTATTATATTCTTGTTTCAAGTCAGGCCTGGTGCCAAAGAAACATTCCTTAACTATGCGTACCCCAGGTAAATCTTTTATTGGAGGATGACGTAATTATGGATGATCTGCGGGTCATACTAAAAGTCAGCGGAAAACCCATTGCCAAAAAACAGATAGTTTCACAACAAAGCCCTTTGACTGATAACAATTCCGAAGTCAGGATTGAAGACGGAAGGTTGTGGTATGACAAGAAATGGTATGTTCTTTGCATGTTTTTTATTCTTTATTCTTCTTCCTTGTTTATCCGTTATTTATTTTGTTTTGGGCGTAAATGTGTTGTGTCAGATTCAGAAGAGCTGCAATATTTGTTCCTTTTGGCCAGCACATCCAACTTCTGCAGGCGTTTGTTGACTGAGTTAGCCTTTCTGGCATTCTTTATTCTATTGAGGCCTTAATTCTTTTTAAATCTGTCTTTTAATGTATACTTGTCTGATGTCATTAATACATCCTTCCTCCCTTGTATACTTGGCTGTTGTCATTAATACATATCTTTCTTTCAATACATATCTTTCTTTCTATGTATACTTGGCTGTTGTCATTAATACATATCTTTCTTTCTATGTATACTTGGCTGTTGTCATTAATATACATCTTTCCTTTTATGTATACTTGGCTGTTGTCATTAATACATATCTTTCTTTCTATGTATACTTGGTTGTTGTCAATAATATACATCTTTCCTTTTATGTATACTTGGCTGTTGTCATTAATATACATCTTTCCTTTTATGTATACTTGGCTGTTGTCATTAATACACATCTTTCCTTTTATGTATACTTGGCTGTGTCATAATATACATCTTTCCGTTTATGTATACTTGGCTGTTGTCATTAATACACATCTTTCCTTTTATGTATACTTGGCTGTTGTCATAATATACATCTTTCCGTTTATGTATACTTGGCTGTTGTCATAATATACATCTTTCCGTTTATGTATACTTGGCTGTTATCATTAATACACATCTTTCCGTTTATGTATACTTGGCTGTTATCATTAATACACATCTTTCCTTTTATGTATATGTGGCTTTTGTCATTAATACTCATCTTTCCTTTTATGCATACTTTGGTGTTTTCATCAGTTCTAGTTCTGTTCAAAAAGGTATGATATGGCCCTTTATTAATACATCTTTACATTCATGGACACTTCTTTACTTTAATTGGATTCACTTTTTATTCATTGATTCATCTTTTCTTCCATAAATATTCTTTCTTTTCTTTGATGTGTGCTTTCATCATGAATACTTCTGCCTTGCTGTGAATTCTCCTTCTGCTCAAGTTTACTTTTTCCTTTTACTGATACTTTGTCCTCACAGGTTCCAGAGAAATTCAATGGTGCAAGTAGACAACAAAGAAGGAGGGCCACGTATATACGGAACAATAACTAGTATAGGTAACCAGGAGGTCAGTACGTTATAGGAATTGAATATGTTTTGTAATTGTTTGTTAGTTAGTTAGTCGCAGTTTCAACTTCACGGCATAGGGTCGTCCCATATTGCTCAATTCCTGTGCCAGTGAATATCACACAAGGAAAAGGCCTGGGTGGATAAGCGTTGTGCTGTAAGGAAATGGCAAAACGCCAAGAAGAACAGAGTTGCCCATCCTAGTCCCTGCATGCACTTAGAAAGAGAGATGCACACAAAAGTAAGCTATTTAAAAAAACTGGTTAAGGTGGTTAAAAGTGAAAAATGGGCAGAGGTATGTCAAAAAGTAAGCACAGACAAGTCACTGAAATTGTTCTGGCTACTACATAATAGCATGAGTGGGGTAGTCAAGAATAAGAGAATTTCTAACTTCCAAGGTGCTGACCTCATCTGGCAGAGGACTGACGAGGACAAGGGCAAAGCCCTCTTTGAACGCTATCTAGAGCAGAGCAACCAGACAGACATGGGAGGCCGAAATCTGGCCAAGGAGGTCACCTCAGACAGGTGCAAGGCCTAGAGCATTTCAGATGAAGACACGGTGACAGTGAAAGAAATCAAGGCTGTGCTTCGACGATAAAAAAACAGCACTCCAGGGCCAGGTGGCATAAGATACGACGACATTAATAGGTGTACTGACAACGAGCTAGAGAAACTAGCAGACATGTACAACAACAGTATAGGGAGTCCTAGCATCAAGGAGGAATGGTTACACAGCTATCTGATTCCTTGCCGAAGCCTGGCAAAAAACACACAAAAAATACAGGGATATCGAGTAATAACTATGCCGAATACAATAGGCAAGCTGCTGGAGAAGTTAATTGCCAGAAAAATATCAAGTTAGCTAGAGAAGCAAGGTGTTTCCCACCTACCCTGGGAGGGTACCGTCCAAAAAGAGAAACCTGGACCAATGCAGCAGTTTTTGCCCATGATGTCTATGAAGGTTTCCACTCAGGCATTGAAAACTTTGCTGCAGCGATTAATCTTGAGGATGCGTACAGCAGAGTACCATTGGATTTTTTAATGCTTCAGCTTCTTGAACTCAAGATAAGTCCATTCCTCCTTAGTTGGATCACTGCAGCCCTCTTCCAACGGAAAGTAGTTTTTAGATGTGGCAGTTGGACCTCAGAACCAACAGCAATATATCCTGGCCTACCACAGGGATCACCATTATCTCCGGTGCTGTTCAATGCCTACACTGTGGGAATGGAAATCCTAGGTCGTCGTCCCCCCATGCACCTGTGACCTCCGAAGCAAAGCAAGCCACTTCGCATGAAGCCTGCCCATCCTCACCCTCGTCAGCATGCTTTCTGAGTCAGTTACAATCACAATGTGCGTGTGTGTCGTTTTCTCCATCCAGTGGAGAGCCGCAGTGACTGCCTCCACCTCCATTCTTAAGCTGGATGTTGTGGTATCATATGCCAGGCTCTCCTGCACCAAACGTCGACCATTATCTTTGGCTATGAACCCCCAGCCACTTCTCTCACCTCTTGACACTGAACCATCTGTGTAGATAATCACATCACCCGAGTGAGCATTGTCTTGAATTAGTTGCTGGATTTCCACTTCCATGGCCCCTGCTGGCCACTCCCTGCACTCCCGGCTTAATGCGATTATAACTCTGCACAAGTCTGACTGCTCTGCTGGCACTCTGACCCACTCCTCTCCACGCCTAATTTTCTCCAAGGGGCACACTTGTCTGATCGTATCCTCCGCCTGAGCCATCCATTATTTCCCTCTTATCAGTCGCTGACCCTTAACTGCGTCTAGCGCCTCATGCAGTGGGTGATCTGTGTCTGCAGCTACTCTGAGGTATGCCTTCGCCTGCGGAACTCCTGGCTGAGCAGCAAAGCTGATGAAATTCAAGGCTTTGCTGACAGACATGATATGAAAAACTTCTACGACTCACTGAAAGCGGTCTATGGTCCTACATCACCAGGCATAGTTCCCCTCCTCAGTGCTGATGGGGGAACATTGGTCATCGATAAGAAAGAAATCCTTCAACAATGGGCAGAGCATTTCAGCAACATCTTAAATGCAACTTCCTTCTTCGATGATGAAACCATCAACTGCCTTCCTCAAGTTCCCACTAATGATACACTTGATGACCTGCCAACCATAGTGGAAGTAAACAAAGCCATCCAGCAACTCTTCAGCGGCAAGGCACCTGGTCCTGACTCCATCTTAGCAGAGATATACAAGCAGGTGGGCCGGTCCTAACAGAGCAGCTTCACTAAGTCTTTACAAACATATGGGTGAACGAGACCATGCCACAAGATTTCAAGGACGCGTCAATAGTCCACCTTTACAAATGTAAAGGAAACCGCCAATCGTGTGACAACCACTGAGGCATCTCCTTGCTTTCAATTGCAGGGAAGATACTCGCCAGAATTCTTCTCAATTGCCTCACAGCCCATCTCAATCAAGGTCTTCTTCCTGAGAGTCAATGTGGCTTCAGAAAAGAACGAGGAACTGTTGACATGATTTTCGCTGCAAGGCAGCTGCAAGAGAAATGTCAGGAACAGAACTGCGAAATGTTCTCCACTTTCATTGACCTTACCAAGGCTTTTGATACAGTCAGCAGAGGACTGTGGAAGATTATGGCAAAATATGGCTGTCCATGAAAGTTTGTCCAAATAGTGTGGCTATTTCATGATGGTATGCAGGCAAGAGTACAGGAAAATGGTGAACTGTCTGAGCCCTTTCCTGTCACCAATGGAGTGAAGCAAGGATGTGTCCTGGCACCAACACTGTTCAGCCTCATGTTTTCAGCTATGTTGACGAATGCCTTCGAGAACAACGACATTGGAATAGACATCAACTACCGCATGGATGGAAAGTTATTCAATCTCAGAAGGCTGAAAGCTAAAACAAAAATTAACAGCGACACCGTCAGAGAGCTCCTGTTTGCTGATGATTGATCTCTATATGCCAACTCAGAGGCGGACATGCAACACAATGTTTCAGCTTTCTCACATGCCTGTGCCAACTTTGGGCTCAATATCAACTTGGAGAAGACTGTAGTTATGTACCAGCCAGCTCCAGGGAATAATCACACTGTGCCGAATATCAAAGTGAATGGTCATAGACTAAGTGTTGTGGACAAATTCACCTATCTTGGCAGCACTGTGTCACAAGCTGCCACAATTGATGACGAAGTGAATGCAAGAATCTCCAAGGCCAGTGCGGCCTTTGGCAGACTGTACAAGAATGTATGGGACAGAAATGGAATAAGCCTGCAAACAAAGCTAAAAGTCTACAAAGCAGTTGTATTATCCACACTGCTATATGCTTGTGAAACCTGGACTGTTTATCAGCGACATGCTAGGAAATTAAACCACTTCCACACAGTCTGCCTTAGGAAGCTACTGAAGATTAAATGGCAAGACAAGATCCCAGACACTGAAGTCCTAGAAAGAGCGTCCATGCCCAGTATCCACACTCTACTAATGAAGAATCAGATTCGCTGGCAGGTCACTTAACTCGCATGCCAGATCACAGGCTCCCTAAACAATTTTTTACGGCGAGTTGCGTTGTGGTAAACGCTCCCAAAGCGGCCAGAGGAAACGCTTTAAAGACACTCTGAAAATCTCACTGAATGCTTTTGGAATTCATCATGACACCTGGGAGACTGCAGCCAGAGACCGAAATTCGTGGCGTGCATCATTACGCCAGGGTGCAGTCACGTGTGAGGCAACCAGGACTGCAAGAGCTGTGAAGAAAAGCAGGACAGAAAAACCACTGCAGGAAATCCTCCTCCAGATACGTCAAGCATTCTTTGTCCACATTGTCAAAGAACATTTCGAGCCAAAATAGGCCTTATCAGCCATCTTAGAACTCATGGCTCCATACTTTCAACCCCACTGGATGAAATGAATGGTCATCATCATTCATGATGGACAAACAACACACTGTGAGAATCACCAGTGAGCAAATCAATGAACCGGGGAGGACATTGTCATATGCTGACGATGTTTTAGTGTATCGTCAAGGTAAGGATAGAGATCAGGTTGCTGTGTAACTACAAACCCAACTCAATCGCATAAGTACTTGGTGTGTTGAAGCTGAAGCAATGGTCAACCCAACAAAGGCAACAGTGACATGGTTCTCATTGAATAATCATATTGTCAACACTCCAACACCAACGGTAAATCTGTGTTAAGAGACTGTTGAAAGAATGCAAGCAATGAATTACCTGGGGATACATTTTGATCGAAGCCATGCTTATAATGAGCACATAGACCAGGTGATAACAAAGGCCAAGCAGGGTTTGGCTGCGATGTGGGTGATGGCGGCAGCAAACTGTGAGCAGCGCCATCTATGTCTTCTATACGAGTGGCTGGTCATGTCTGTTTTTGAGTATGCGATGGCGATCCTGACTCTCAGCCGTAAGCAGATAGAAAGGATGAACAGGATACAGAATGAAGCTATGCACATTATTCTTAGATATACAAGAGATACAGCATGCAGGGCGATGTGCTACCTTCTTGATTTTCCAAACATTTGCAGAGCAGGTGCCTACTTCAGAGTTAACGCAAACGCACAACATCCACTGCATAGTGAAATTATGAAGGTGAAGGGCAGCAGGTTAAAAAGAGGAAGTCGTGGATGAGTCAAGCCGAAGACATTCTTCAACAGGTGTGTTTACTTGAGGACTTAGAACCTGGCAAGGAGTGGGTACAAGTGCCAACAGATTTCTGTATGTCCTTTTCAGTTTGCATCCAACTGGAGAGAAAATGCAGACAAGAAAATCCAGCTGCTGTGGAGGCGGAAGTACAAGTTGGTTTTCAAGAATTCGTTAGACAGTGATGCTGTCATTTACACAGATGGGTCGGTCGTCTGACGTCTGAGAAGCTCATGGGCCTTTATGGCTCAGGCCGGAGGGAGAATTGTGAAGGAGGACTCTGGTGCTTTTGTTGAGGTCACAAGTAGCCTGACTATGGAAGTCATGGCAGTAAGTAAAGCAGTAGCATGGCTCGAGACACAGACATTCACTAGGGCATGTTTCTTTAGTGACTCAGTTAGCGTGCTTAAGAGGATAGAGGCAGAGTGGATCCAAAGAGAGTGGTTGCTGTCTCTGGAGCGGTCTCGGCTGGCAAAGATTAGTTTCATCTTTGTGCCAGGGCATGCGGGAGTACAAGGAAATGAGCGGGCTGACAAGCTCGCAGGTAAGGCTACGGTGAAGGGCGGACGCGCCATGGACTAGGCAGACATTCTGAATGCTCTACGAGAAGTAAGTCGTTTACAAGAACCAAGTGATGACTGGGAATCTACAACCATGGTCAGGCTGCGAGAACAACAAGTTAAAAGAGGTGTGGCCAAACAAGAACAATACAGGAAGCCAAAGAATATTGATAAAACCAACACAGAACTGGTGTCGTTGGCTGCTACACACTGCGGGATTTACTGAGGGGGGGGGATCCAAGCACTTATGGACTGAATGGTTCGATGTGCAATGATGATGATCTGTCGACTAACTAAGTAACTATATCACACAAAATGCTCCTCACTATCTCATGTTAAAAGTGGGACAGACAGCAGCCTTGACAAACCAACATAATGCCAATACAACAGTCAGCCACTAAAATTACAGTTCATCGTCTATGGAAGCGGCAGTCATTAGAAAACCAGCAACAATCTGGCATTGATTAAAAGCTCACATAAATCACAGTAACATTATCTGAACTGTAAACTCACTGTGTTGCGAATTATTGCTGTGATGCCGACTTTGTGATTCTTTTTCATGTGATTACTGTATAAGGCAAAACCATCTAGCTCTGCAACTGGTCGTCTACCATTTTTCTGAACTTACAATTCACAATACAAACAATCACTGACAGGTGTAAAGCACTCCACATGTACGGAAACCAACCGCTTCATCACAAAACCAGTATTCTGGCCAGGCACCAGTTATTGAATGGTTGTAGTTTATGAGTATTTTGATCTCTCTTGGTGTTTCAGCACTGCTGATTTAACTTTGAGGTGTTTTGTGTCCGTGTGTGTGTGCGTTCACTCGCTTTGAACTCATGCGTAGTCTATACATGTACCATTACTTCTAGTACCTGGTTTGATTTTTCTGTGTGGATTAGCTTTCCCTGTTACCAGTGTCCCTCGCCATCAGGCGAACCCACTCCAACTTCTGAGGTGCTTGTAATTTATTTCCCCAAGTCAAGGATGAGAAGTCAACATTTCAGTCCAGCTGACCAGCTTAGGGGTTGAACCCGCTAACTTGCCATCAGCATACCGGAAGTTTAAGAGCGAGCATTCTTATCCATTCAGCTATGCTGACCTTCAGAATGTGCTTGTAAAACACAGCAAATTTCACAGATTTGTGGGTAATGATTGACAGTGTCTTATAATCCATGCCATGTGGCATTGGTGAACATATCTGTCAGTGATTGACATAGAGAAGGTCAGTGTAGTCCTGTTGCAGATACTTCTTCTTCTTCTGCGTTCATCCAGAGTTTTTTTTTTTCCGGATGTGATTGTGTTGTGCCTGTTTACAGCAAAGCTGCCTTCTTGCACCGTTAGGCCGACACATCCGACTTCTGCGGGCATTTGTTGACCGGGTTAACCATCCCGGGGGCTGTTGCAGATACTACTGTTGCGGTGTGAAGTATGGAGTCTTTACCCACTGTGCACTAAACCTTCTCTTGTGCCCAAAATACTTTCAGGAAATAATCTTAAATTATCTTACATAGATACATCTCTTCAGAACCATACTCTCTATAACTGTGTCAATCCCTGTTATTCGCTGTCTCTTTACTTTCACTCTGTATCTTTTTCCTCATTCCCCCTCCCTCCCTCCTTCTCTCCCACTTATCTTTCCATTACTTCATCTCTCTCAGTCTCTCTCTCTCTCTCTCTCTCTCTCTCTCTCTCTCTCTCTCTCTCTCTCTCTCTCTCTCTCTCTCTCTCTTTAACTCAGTGTATCTCTCCTCTCTGTATCACTGTGTGTATGACATTGTTCATGAATGCTAATTCTCAGAACAACTCTCATCTCATTTTTCAGATCTGGATAAAACGAAGCAGCGACAACTCCAAACTTCGTATTTATATATCACAGTTTCATAAAGGCAAATATGTTATGAAGAAGAGAACCACATAGGAGAATAGCGCATCAGTGTGTGTGTGTATGTGTGGTTGTTTTTTCATATATTTTGATACTTTGATATTGTGAACATCAGAAACAAGTGAGCAACATTTCTGGTAGAAAAACCCATGTGATGTTCTTTATTTACAATATAATAAATTATTGCCTAAAATATGTTTCATTTTCTGAAATACAGCTTTTGCTTGACCTATTCTGCTGTTAATTGTGGTCAAAGCAAAAAAGTGCATTTCAGAAAAAGAAAAAATATTTTATGCAATAAGTCACTATCATTGAATGTAAGGAAGTGCTGAAATGTTAAATAGAACATGCCTTGTTGTATGGCAGTGAATCATGGAATGTGAATGAAAAAATTAGTAAGAGCTTGGAAGCAACGGAGGCGTGGTTCCTGAGATGAATGTTGTGAATACCCTGGACTGCCAGAGTAACTAACTAACAACGATTGCCTGGTAGAAACACCTATTTATTGTTCTTTATTACAATTTTAAAAAGGGAGTCTCCGTGGCGAAATGGCCAAACTGTCTACCTCACACTCCAACGGTTGTGGGTTCGATTCCGGGCTATGTCTTTGGTTCACGGGTGTATTTTTCTCGGAGACTTGGGGGTCATCGCTTGAACTTCTGGAGTTTATGCATTGTGCGCCGTTTTCGACAGGCCGCCCTGCAGGAAGAGACCGGGCCATGTGGGATAAAACCTGGTGCAATGAAGACGATCCTCTCGACTTTTAAGACATTTTAAGACTTTAATTACAATGTAATAACTTATTTCGTAGGATACTTATTTTCGGAAATACCTTACTTGCTGACCTCGATTCAGAACTGAACAGGTCAAGAAAAAACTGCATTTCAGAAAATAAAAAACATTTTATGCAGTAAATCTTTATCCTTGAATGTTAGAAAGTGGGTTGCTGAAATGTTATATAAAACCTGTTTTGATGTATGGCAGTGAATCTTGGAATGTAAATGAACAAATTAGGAAGAGCTGGGAAGCAATGCAGATGTGGTTCTTGAGACAAATGTTGTGAATACCTTGGACTGCCAAAGTAACTAACAATGATTGACTAGAAAAGCCTAATGAGTCTAGAACATTATAAGCAACAATAAGAAAAAGGTAAACATCATTCTTTGGTCATGTGATGGAGAAGAGAGGTATTGGAGAACATCGTGACAACTGGAAAGAAATGTAGAAAAAGAGGTAGAGCAGACCAAGAAAAATGATACTGAATGGATCGAGACAGTATCAAGGAGGAATATCATCAGCAGAGATGATCCAGAATACCAAGGACTGAGATCTGTGGAGAGACATGAACACCAGTTGATGGGGCACATGATGATGATGATTACAATGTGCACTTCAGAAGCGGTGTGGCGGTGAATGTCATGAAGAAGAGGATCACATAGAAGATTAGTGTGTGTGTTTTGTTTTGTTTCAATACTTTGGTACTGTGGACATAAGAGGGCGCTTCAAGTGAAAACCTTACATTTTTTAAAGGTATTTTTGGTGAATATATTCTGAAAAAGTAAAGAACAAATGTATAATTTTTCGATGTAGTCACCTGCGTTCATTGTAAGTCCTCCAGCGTTGATAAAGTGCTTGGATTCCTGTAGAAAAAATTTCTCTTGGTCGCGTGTGTAACTACTCATGCACCACCTGCTGTACATCTTCACAGAAGTCACACTGTTTTGAAATTTCCTACTCCATTCACACACTTGCTGGACTGACAGGCATGCATCACCATACTGGACCTTCATTCACACACTTGCTGGGCTGGCAGGTATGCATCACCATACTGGACCTTCATTCACACACTTGCTGGGCTGGCAGGTATGCATCACCATACTGGACCTTCATTCACACACTTGCTGGGCTGGCAGGTATGCATCACCATACTGGACCTTCATTCATACACTTGCTGGACTGACAGGCATGCATCGCCATACTGGACCTTCATTCATACACTTGCTGGACTGACAGGCATGCATCGCCATACTGGACCTTCGTTCATACACTTGCTGGACTGACAGGCATGCATCGCCATACTGGACCTTCATTCACACACTTGCTGGGCTGACAGGCATGCATCACCATACTGCACCTTCATTCACACACTTGCTGGGCTGGCAGGTATGCATCACCATACTGGACCTTCATTCATACACTTGCTGGACTGACAGGCATGCATCGCCATACTGGACCTTCATTCACACACTTGCTGGGCTGGCAGGTATGCATCACCATACTGGACCTTCATTCATACACTTGCTGGGCTGGCAGGCATGCATCACCATGCTGGACCTTCATTCACACACTTGCTGGGCTGGCAGGTATGCATCACCATACTGGACCTTCATTCATACACTTGCTGGGCTGGCAGGTATGCATCACCATACTGGACCTTCATTCACACACTTGCTGGGCTGGCAGGTATGCATCACCATACTGGACCTTCATTCATACACTTGCTGGACTGGCAGGCATGCATCACCATGCTGGACCTTCATTCATACACTTGCTGGACTGGCAGGCATGCATCACCATGCTGGACCTTCGTTCACACACTTGCTGGACTGACAGGCATGCATCACCATGCTGGACCTTCATTAGTTGACGAATTTATATAGGTGTCACCCCTTCACTGTTTTTAAAAAAAATGTATAACAAAACGCTGCTCCTCTTTGGTGCATTTAAAAAGTGCGGCAGCCATCTGTAAACTGTACTTATGATGTCACCATGTTCGTCTACACTGTGATATCATGTACTGAACATTCTTGATATTCTTAACAACAATATTGACAGGTTACAAGACATTGGTATGTTTATAGTAATTTATATCACACTTTTAAGGTTTTCATTTGAAGCCCCCTCATAGTAATGTCTGTGTGACGTGTCCAGTAACAACACCCATTGTTTTTTTTTTGTCATCTGTTGCTTACAGTCTCTGCACCTCAGATGAGGTCTGGCAAAGAATGTTATGAAGAAAAGGATCACATAGCAGTTCAGTTCTTTTTTTTTTATACACTTCTAAGTGTTGTATGTTGGGTTGTCTCTACAGCAAAGTGGTCAAGTCATCAGTCTCATGCTCTTCTTCTTCCATTCACTTGAAATTGTCGTCTTCTTCTTCTTCTTCTTCTTCTTCTTCTTCTTCTTTCATTTGCTTGAAATATGTCTGTAACTGCAATGTTGTCTCTTGTATGAACTTCACTAGAATTGATTGTCTAAATCTGTCATGTTATATCTTGTGTAAACTTCACTGTCTTCGTTAGTTCACTCAGTGATCCTTATAGAGTTTATCTTCCACTACTGTTTGTCTAGGCCAGACGTTTATCTAGATATGTCACATTTGGGCAGTCTTGGAGTATGAGATCTGCTGTCTGCAGCGCCAATCCACATGTGCACATGGCTGATCTGCTCATCTTAAAATTTCTATACATGTGATTGCATAATCAGCTGTGGCCGATTGGAAGCAGACTGCCTTGCATTCGTTTACACACACTGGTATGAGTGCAAGTCATTCAGAAAGCAGTGGTAAACTGCTGAACGTAAGTTTACCCAGGAATCACAAAGAGCCAAATAAATTCTGGAACTGACTGCTATGTCCTGTAAAGAATGTGCAATTAACATTCATACTAGGGGTGCCATTTTTTTTTTTTTTTTTGGCGCTCGCTCGCTTTGAACTCAAGCATAGTCCATACACACTATTTATAGTAGTGATGGACTGAATTGTATGTGTGGATTATCTTTCCCCATTAACATTGTCCCTCGCCGTCAGGCCAACCCATTCTGACTTCATGGGTACTTGTAATTTATGTCCCCAAGTCAAGGACGATAGGTCAACATTTTAGTCCAGCTGTCCGGTGTAGGGGTTGAATTGCTTACCTCGGCATCAACACAGCGGATGTTTAAGAACATGCATTCTTGCCCATTTGACCTCGCGGACCCACAGGGGTGCAGTTTTTCTGGGAATACTCTGGAGTGACCTTTGGAGCTATGTTATTTGTGCTTTATACAGTGGGCCATTCTCCATAATCAGATGGAGTAAAACCCAGTGCAATTTCCCCCCCACTCCGCCGCTATTATGACATTATCTAGTATGCGTCTATAGGAGCAAGATGGAACACATACTGACTAATAAAAAAAATGTAATTTGCATTGATAGAACCTGTGCTTTTCTGTGGATGTGAAGCATGGACAATGAGCAAACAGGGTGAAGACCATCTGATGGCTGTGGAAATGTGGTTTCTGAGGGAAATGCAAAAATTACCATGGACAGACAGAAAAACCACTGACCAAGTCTTGCAAGAAATAAATGAAAACCATAAATTGATTAGAGAAATTAGATGTAGACAGTCAACATTGTTTGGACATTGTGATATACATTTTCACAAGAGTAACATGCACTAAAATAATTCCAGGCAATAAAAATAGTTCGACACCGCTCATTCCCAGCAGCGATAATCCGACTTTTTCACCGACCCATTGTGACGCCACCACCGGAACAATGAAATCTAAATAAAAGCCCATGCGGGAAAAGAAACTGCCTGTTTTTGTGAACCAACCCACACACACAAGACGCAGGAGAGATTCGATGAGGAAGGGAGTGATAGTCTCTTCAAAATCAACTTAGTATAAGTTAGATAGATAAGACAAACATCAGCCCACGACATCGCATTGGAAAAATCTTAATCCTGGCGCCGAAGTGTGGAAGAAATTCATTTTAAACGAAGGTAGTGGTCTTATTCATGTCAATCCAGACCTGACTTGGTGAAGTTTGAATGCAGCACCTGTTGAGTGAGCACATGGTTGAGTGATGCCCTTGATAGAGTAGCGTCGAACATTATCTACCTGCAACCATTCCATTTATCTCTGTGGGGTTGAGCCATCAATCAAACCCATATCCGACCAAAAAAAAAAAAAAAAAAAACTTGTCGGATATGGGTTTGATTGATGGCTCAACCCCACAGAGATAAATGATGAAAAATCATTTTTCCCAATGTGATCCTGCCCGTTTAATTAATTTAGTTGTACTGACTCAATTGTTGAGACCAGAAATAGAGTTTTAGAGAACCAAGGAATACCTTTAGGAAATACTGAAAAAGTTGTACTCCCTTTTATACCCAATTTATTCCCTAAGTGGTTCCTTGCCTCTCCTCTACCAACTAATTAATTCTATCTAGGGTACTTTAAAACAATTTGACTATGACAAGTAAAATACAATCAATACATGACATGACCTTAGTTTTTATGATTTAATAAACATAAATATGGATTTTGTAAATTGCATTCACAATTACAATTTCCTGTCATAGAAATAAGGACATATACATTAAATATTACAGACTTGATGTACCCATGATAAGGTAGATATTAACAGTTTAGATTTTTCGCAGTGGCCTGTAATGCTAATCTTTTACTGGCCTGGAGGATCTGAAAAAAAAGAACTGTCTGCGATCAGGATTCTCCACTTCCAGCTTTGGGAATCACTCTGGCAATCATCAATTGTATTATTATTGTTCCTGGGCGTAGTAGAACATAAGTTGGCTCTTGTTTTCCTTTGTCTTGGCCGGTACTTATTTAAATAAAGATTACCTCTCCTATGAGACAAATGGAATGGTTGCAGGTAGATAAGGTTCGACGCTACTCTATCAAGGGCATCACTCAACCATGTGCTCACTCAACAGGTGCTGCATTCAAACTTCACCAAGTCAGGTCTGGATTGACATGAATAAGACCACTACCTTCATTTAAAATGAATTTCTTCCACACTTCGGCGCCAGGATTCAGATTTTTCCAATGCGATGTCGTGGGCTGATGTTTGTCTTATCTATCTAACTTATACTACATTATACTAAGTTGATTTTGAAGAGACTATCACTCCCTTCCTCATCGAATCTCTCCTGCGTCTTGTGTGTGTGGGTTGGTTCACAAAAACAGGCAGTTTCTTTTCCCGCATGGGCTTTTATTTAGATTTCATTGTTCCGGTGGTTACGTCACAATGGGTCGATGAAAAAGTCGGATTATCACTGCTGGGAATGAGCGGTGTCGAACTATTTTTATTGCCTGGAATTATTTTAGTGCATGTTACTCTTGTGAAAATGTATATCACAGACATGTTATGAGAAGAACTAAATTGGAGAACTAGGTGACAACTGGCAAGATTGAGGGGAAGAGAACAAGGGAAAGGCAGAAAAGTAAATACCTGGATGGCTTGGCCACGTGGCATGGTCGAGACAAGAACACTGAGCTGATCCACGACTCTAGTCATCGTGTCAGATGGCAAAACATGACCGCCCACGCTTATTGGCATGGCACATGATGATGAGTATGTGTGTGTAGGAGAATTCTAGGCTGTTGAGTAACCATGGTGTAAACTTAATGGTACAGACAGATTTTGTTTGTGCAGTGCCTTCACTCGCTTTCAACTCAAGCGTAGTCCATGCCCATGTTGCTACTTCAAGTGCACGACTGATTTTTGTGTGTGGATTAGCTTTCCCTATTACCGGTGTCCCTTGCTATCAAGTGAATCCATTCCAACTTCTTTGGTACTTGTAATTTACTTCTCCAAGGACAAGAAGTCAACATTTTAGTCCACCTGAATTGTCTAGGAGTTGAACCAGCTACCTCTGCATCAGCACACCGGAAGTTTTAGGACCGAGTGCTCTTATTCATGAACCCATATCCAGTCTATGTGAATTAAACATATAAAGTTAAGGATCCCTTTTCATGCCATGAAACATATTGGGTATATGGTGTTGGCCTCATATTTTTAGACCAGTCGGTATTTTATGGGTGATGTAGTCAATATCACGTCACCCGCTTTCAACACCAAACAAATAAAGGTCACTTTTACATGCCTGAAGCTCATAGGATGTATGTAGCTAGGCCTATATTTGTACAAGGTGTATTTTTATTTACTGTGCGGTGTGTGAAAATATTGCCGGTCCAAGTTTTGTATTTACCTATTATGTTGCATGAACTTTACAGAGGGTGAATACAAAACTTGGACCAACAATATTTTCAAACACTGGTCATTCATTAAAAATACACCCTGTATATACCAAATGGGCACTTAGTGATTATATGGTCACTTTTATGCTTGACGACTTTGCTTACCAAGACATTTCCTGGTTCCCAGTTTAGATTGAGTCAACCTGAGACTGCAAAGGGGGTTATGGGTGCAGTTCGTAATCCCGCATATAGCATTCGAAACACAGCTGCGGGCGATCTGTCAGCAGACCGCCTTGCGTTGGTTTTTATAAAATGGTATGAGTGCCTGTAGTTTGGAAAGCAATGACAAACTACTGAACTTAAACTTGTCCAGGAATCACAAACAGCCAGAAAATGCTGGGGTTGACTGCTATAGTGCATTCACATTTGTTTGCCTCAATATAAAAATCCATATCTCAGTAACCAACTGAGGGGAAATTATGAGATTTAGCATATAACCTTATCATTATGTCCACCCAACAACAAAATTTTTGTTCTGTAGATTGTACAGCAGATTTCAAAGTTTGTTTATATGCAGTATATAATTTACGGGTCAGAGATGAAGTGCACAATTTTAGAAGAATTACATCTTCAGCAAACATTAGTGTTGAATGGTTAATTTTCTCGTGACGGGATTGGCCTTATGACAAGAACCCCGCGCAGTTTAAAATGGGAGTGTTCAGAGGTGTGTCAATATGTGGATACTTTCATGAATCCTGATTTTTTTTTTTTTTCAATCTTACCAATTATTGCTAATATCTGAATGTGTGAATATTGTTCAGTGCGATTGAATATGAAATTTTGTACACTTCAAATCATCGCTATGAAGTTGTAACATACATTTTTATGACAACAAGCTGATCGCAGGAAACTGTTTCAACTGTTTACATATCCCGAAAAAGGAACGGTGCAAGCATTGGGTGCAAGAATCTGGAATGAAACCAATGCGTGATAAGCAAACGGTAAGTAGAACGGCAATTGTAGACAGCTTTGACAAGGATGTCATAAGGCGAGCTATTATAAAAATACTGGATGCCAAAGAAACAGTGACTGTAAAAAAAACTTAGGGTTTAGTTGAGAAAGAACAATAACATAGGGCTATCCAAAACAACTTTGTGGAAAATTATAAGGATATTAGGCTTCACTTTTAGAAAGTACAAGGGAGGTAGAAATATCCTTTGCGAGCAACCACATTTAGGAGCCATGAGAAGCAGATACCTACGTGAAATAAGAGAAATGCGCAAAGAAAATTATGACATGGTGTATTTGGACGAGACGTGGATCAATGCGCACCACACAAGTGAAAAGGAATGGCAATCAGTGGATGGAAAGTTACAGCGATGTTTGCCCAGCGTTTGGTCACAGCTGATGCTGGTGGTAGGCATAATGGCTTACTACAGAATGCTGGACTCGTGTTCGTATCAATGCATACAGACAATAGGGATTATCATAATGAGATGAATGGTAATTTATTTAGAGATTGGCTCGAGAATACAGTGCTTCCATCCCTAGATAGACCGTCTTGTCTAATCATGGACAATGCATCATATCACAATGTTGTTGCCCAAGAAGACAAAATACCTACGGCATCGAGCACAAAGGAAGCAATAAAGATATGGCTCCGAAGGGAAAATATACCATTTCCAGAAACATATTTCAAGCTACAGTTGTTGTCCCGTGTAAAACAGACGCAAAAAAGCAAGAAATATCAAATCGACAAGTTGATAGAAGAGCATTGTCATGGGTGCTTGAGACTTCCGACATATCATTCTCATTTAAAACCTATAGAACTTGTGTGTTCTAAAAAGGACAAGTGGCAGCTGACAATCATCATCATCATCATCTTCCACTTCTGCCGTCAAGCGTCGTGGGGAGGAATAATTTGCATTCCAGCGCCCGGTGGGCGGCACTGGATAGTGTCATTCCGTGTGGTTGTACAATGTCTCTGATGTCGTCAATCCATTTTCTTCTTGGACGTCCTCGTGGTCTCGTCGCATGATGATCCTTTGATGTAAGGCCAGTGATGGTAGTTGCTGATGTTTGCATTCTAACAACATGGCCAAACCACTTGATCTTCTGTCTTTCAATAAATGTGGCACAAGGTGTTGATCCCACAGTCTGTCTGATAGTAACATTTCTTACTACTTTCAAATTGTCTGACGTCAAGATGCTAACCCAGTCCGCGCTATTAAATATTAATAAAAGTTACTGGAAAAAATGTGAGGACCATGTGTTGAAAGAGGAAGAGGACTATTGGAAAAAGGATGGATTGAATTTTATGCAGCCGAGAGCAGTCATCAACCTACTGGAATCGTCCGACACAGATTAAGGTCTGGGCAGATCGCAGACCTTAATCCACGTGCACACTTACTGGGATATGTTGCTCCAACTATTCGGACGAATTGCAGACCCTAAACATTACAGCATCAGCACAGTAGCAACAGTTTGTATTCCACAGTGATGAATTTTCAATTCCGCAAGCCCTCAGCGGTGATAAACAACTGGTATTGAAAAAAAAAGCACACACTAAACGCATTGAATACCAACAGAAGAGTAATATTGCGGTGGAAACTGCCATATTGTGGCATAACAAGAAACGTGAGAGCAAACACGTCAAATTAGGGGGCAACACACGTGCATACGAATCAATCTATAAACTTCACTGAAAAGAGGACCAACATCTTGGTTTTTAAGAAGAAAGCCCACTACAGAGTCACTGACAACTATTTTCATAGTGCACAAAGGTAATCATGTTCCGTCTCTGAACGGTAAACAGCAGAGTAGACAATCTTTCACGAAGACTCAAAGCTGGTCTGTCACCCATGTGTATGTGTGAACAAACTACACACAGCTGAACAGATCCTTAAAAATAGAAACATGATGACTAAATTGCGGTATCATTTTGGTCACTCCATACGCACATTAACGCACAGCTATTTGGAAGCTTTCACGAACTCACTATAAAAAGCTAACACGAATACTTGTGTACACATTATTAACCAGCAGCTGAAGAAACAAAAAGGAAATGAAAAATAAGGTAAGAAATATATTCCTTCTACTTCCCTGTCAATTTACACATTAATTACCCCATGCCTCTGTAAATTCTCTTTCATTACTAATAGTACACATTGCACCACTCTCGGGAGTCTCCGTAGTGAAGTGGTCAAGCCGTCTGACTCGGGCTCCGAAGGTTGTATGTTCGATTCCGGGCCACGTCCTTCATTTTACGAGTGCATTTTTTCGGAGACTCCCGAGAGTCGTCGCTGGAGCTATGCGCTGTGGAATAGAGACTTCTTCTTCTTCTTCTTCTTCGTTCATCCGGAGTTTTTTTTTCGGATGTGCCTGTTTACAGCAGAGCTGCGTTCTTGCGCCGTTAGGCCGACACATCCGACTTCTGCGGGCATTTGTTGACCGGGTTAACCTTCCCGGGGGTTTCTTAGGACGTTTGGACTCTTCACTGTTGTGGTGTTATCCCCCATCCCAGCGGGTCCATATAGAACAGCCAAAGATCCTGGTCAGCCTCAAGGGAAGGCAGGGGCAGGACCATGGGCATTCCCCGCCATCCAAGGAGGCTTCCATACTTGCAGAGCCGATACATAAGCGCTCTGGTACTGGCTCACCCAAGGAATCGTGCACGTCCCTGCACATGGCTGCTTAGCGTCACTTCCGTATATTGGGCCTTCCGTTCACCATAGGCTGTTCTTCCGGAAACCAGAAGTATGCAGTCTCCAGATGACATCCACACAGTGAGCTTTCGATTCGGACTTTCCATGTAATGGATTTGCTATCCAAGCAATATTCCATTTCATGCCACTAGGACATTTTCCCACCTTTTATGAAGCCCACACAGCGAGCTTTCGATTTGGACTTTCCACATAACGGATTTGCTATCCAAGCAATATTCCATTTCATGCCACTAGGACACTTTTCCACCTTTTATGAAGCCCACACAGCGAGCTTTCGATTTGGACTTTCCACATAATGGATTTGCTATCCAAGCACGATGAAATCATTCAATGTAGACATGATGAAATATTTCAAATACAATGAATGTATCAAAAAGTTAATTAAGGTGTTAGTAAATAATTTGTACAGTATTTATCGAATACAGCTTGTGCCTAAGCCTACACACAATAGTATATGTGAAACATCCAAGCAATATTCCATTTCATGCCTCTGGGTCTTCATGCACCTTTAAATGTCAACCTGTATATAGTTAAAGTAATCTGCGGTCAACTTTAGCTTGTTGATATCTCCATAGAGCTTGTCCTCAAATGAAGCAGGTGTGGGCCAAAATATCTTTCTCTGTTCTGCATACGTTGGGCAATCCTGCAGCAAATGTTTTGCTGTCATTTTTCCAGTTCTACAATTACATTCATCGGTATCTCCTATCTTTAGTTTATTGAACAAGTGGTATTTCAGCCTGTTATGTCCTGTGCGGAGTCTGAAGATTGCTACTTGTTCTCTTCGGTCGAGTTTGTAATATGCATCATCCTTCTGATGGCCTGGATGCTCTGATTCCCATTTGGTTCTATAAGTGCTTTTTATCAACCTCTTTGCCTCATTATAGGTTATGTCTATGTCAGGCTGTGGTAGTCGTCCCGCCCTCTTTTGCCAGTCTGTCAGCCTCTTCGTTTCCAGGTATACTGCAATGTGATGGGATCCACTGTATTACAACTTTTTTGGATTTCTGGCATAGACCATGGAGTGCTGCTCTTAGGTCAGTTAGTTCCGTGCTGTTATTGCTCTTCAGTATTGAGACAGCTGACTTTGCATCTGTGAAGATAGCTATTTGCTTCTCTTTATTTTCCTCCATCAGGAGCATTTCTGCTGCAGTTTTCAGAGCCTCTACCTCCGCTTTGAAGTTACTTGAAAATTTTCCAGTTGCCATTGAATGTGTTTTTTTCACTCCATTTTTTAAATTTAGGAGAACTCCGCCTCCTCCATTCTCTATTGAATTTTTGGCTGATCCATCTGTATATGCATGGGTCCAATTCCTGCTTGGGTAATGTTCTTTTATGTAGTTTAGGGGTTATTTCTCTTCTTTCGGTTTCATGCTGAGTGTTCTTTTTCTCAATACCAGGAATGTTTTCTATCATCTCAGGCAGTTGCTGCTGTCGCCAAGCTGGGAACTTGTGTGCATTGTGTATGGGCTTGACTGTTGATATGTTAAGAATAGGATCTGCCCTAATCCTTCGTTTTGCTGTTTCTACAAAGTTGCTACGCTTCAGTCTTCCCTTCCAAAACCATTAAATCTGTTGTACATAGGGTGGTCTGTCAATCTTCTAAATTTGTCTGCTTGTTGCTGGGCTCTGCTATCTCTTCTATCCTGCATTGGTTGTAAACAAGTGATCTTTTCTAGTTCATTAATAGGCGTTGTCTTCAGGCTTCCAGTTATAATTCGCATTCCTTGGTTTTGGACTCTACTTATTTTGTTAAAGTTTGACTTAGCTGCTGTTGCCCAAGCTGCAATGCCATATTCCAGTACTGGCCTCACCCGTCCAGTATATAACTTCTTGAGAACTTTCTCATCTGCTCCCCACGTTGTACCAGCAAGCTTTTTCATGATTGCCATTCTCTGCCTTGCTCTTGTTCGATTTTTCTCAACCTGTGTCTTCCATGTCAGGCGACGATCAAAGGTGACTCCTAGATAGTTTGGATTTTCTTCCTGGCGCAATGTTTTTCCATTCAATACCAGCTTAGGTTGCTGAGGTTTATTTGAGAGGGAGAACACTGTGCATGTTGTTTTCTCCTCACTTATCTTCACTAGCCATGATTTTGACCAGTCCTCTAGCGCTAATAAGGCTTGCTGTATTCTGCTGTTAGCTGTGCTAATATATTCTTCAGATGTCCATATGGCTAGGTCATCTGCAAAGGAGGATGTGTGTACTCTGGCTGGAAAATTTTCTGTGATGTCATTTATATATGCTAGGAATAATGTTGGTGAAAGAACTCCTCCTTGGGGGACACCTTGCTCCAGCAGCATCATTTTGCTTGTTTGTCCATGTACTTTTGTCCTGGCAGTTCTGTTCTCAAGGTAGTGGATGATCCATTTATACATTTTTCCACAAACATGCATGTTTTGCAGTTTTACTTTCAGTCCTTCCTTCCATACTTTATCAAATGCTTTTTCTAAATCTATCCAGACTGCTAGTGTGTGCTTTTTCTCTTGGAAGGCATCCTCTATTTCCTGAGCTATATAGGTTATTTGATCTTCAGTGGATCTGTACTTTCTGAATCCTGCTTGGTGTGGTGTTAAGAGTTTGTTTTCTTCCAGATGCCATGTTAGCCTGCCATTGGTAATGCGTTCCATTAATTTTCCTACACAGCTAAGTAGACTGATAGGTCGATAGCCATTTGGTTCTTCCAGGTCTTTTCCTTCTTTGGGACTGATATTAGTATAGCTTCCTTCCATGCCTGTGGGACTATTCCTCTCTTCCAGCTGTTATTAGGACTGCTAGTAGTTTCTTCTTTGCCTTGGTGCCTAGTCCTATTAGCATTTCATTTGTGATTCCATCCTTTCCTGGTGATTTCTTCTTTTTTAGGGTATTCATTGCCTGTTCCATTTCTTCCATTGTTAGATTTGCCATCATATATTCTGCTGCTGTCTCTGTATTTCTATGATGTATCTGTTTGTCTTTGATTGCTTTCTTCTGTTCAGTTGTAATATCAATGTGGTTTGCATTGGCATAGTGTTCCATTAGTGCATTTGCAGCCTTTTTCCCTGTAAGCAAGGCATTTCCTTGTTTAATTGTTATTTGTTTGTTTCTAGGTCCTTCATTGTTCATGGCTTTCACTAGTTTCCATAATTTGTTTCCATCCCTGTCAAAATTCAGGTTTTCTGTTTTTTCCCTCCAACGATCTCTTGTTGTTTGATTTACTGTTCTTTTATATTTTGCTGAGATGGCTTTGAGAGAGGTATTCGCTTCAATTGTTTGTTCTCTCTCTGCTGTCTTCCTGGCATCTTCAACTTTGTCCTCCAAACTTTGTAGTTCTTCAGTCCAGTATGGTTTGTAATTTTTTCCTCGCTCCTCTTGGAATGGACTCAGTGGCTGCCTGTATTATTGCTCTGTTGAGACTTTCCACCATTTGCTTCATGTTGCCATATCGTGTATTTATGTTTTCACAATATTTGTCTGTTAGTATGGCAAATCTGTCCCAATCTGCTCGTTTGTAATTCCAGCGGGGCAAGGGCTTTTGCTCCTGTGGAACATACTCCATATTCATTACAAGCTTGATTGGTCTGTGGTCACTACCTGCTAATTGGTCCAGCACATGGCGATCGATTTTGTGGAGGATGTCTCCTGTGCAGAAAGCTAAGTCTGGAGTAGAAGTGGTAATCCATCTTCTGGAGTAGAAGCTCGGTGTGTCATCCGCTTTGTTGAGTAGATGGAGATTTGAGTCTATTTCCCAGTCCTCCACTTCATCTCCTCTTTTGTCAGTATCTGGGTATCCCCATCTTTCTGAACGGCTATTAAAGTCTCCGACAATAATGCAATTTGTGTCAGTTATTTTCATGTTTGAGAGCGTTAGATCCTTATCTGCTGGGCTATAAAGATTGTAAATTCTTATTTTCAAGTCCTTTATCATTATATCAACACCTATAATTTCCGTTTGGTTGTCAGAGATCACAGATACTTCGCTGCAAGGTATTGTATTTCGTGTAAGTATTAGAACTCCTCCTTTATGTCCTTCGCGGTCGAAACGTGTGGCCTGATATCCCCTGACTGAAAATGTGTGCTTGGCGTTGAGGTGTGTCTCTTGAATGCATGCCACATCTATTCTATCTTTATGAAGACGCTGTGTCAGGGATTCTTTCTTGTTATAAACTCCTTCGGCATTCCACTGTAGTATGTTGAGTGTCCTTGGTATTTGGTCAATATCTCTTAACCTACTCCTCTGTGCCTTGACTCCACAGCACAGGGGAAGGTGACCACCAGTAGTCATGGGTGGACCCCCTCGAGGCAGGGGGCCCGGCACTATCACCGCCTGATGGGACTTCACGGGATTAGCACCATAACGATTAATTTTCATCTGTGGCATCATGAAATGATAAAGTTACGTTGCACTGCTTTGTCAAGCCTGTGGCTCAGTACATCTGATTTCGACAAGCATATTTTGGGGTGCTTTCCCTAGCCTTTGACTGTCCCCAGTCTACCTACAAGGCAGCAGGTTTGTGCGTCACTTCGTCTGGTCCCTCTCCCTTGACCTGTCCGACATGGGTGACCCTACCAGTAGCTGTGCTACCGTCGGCATAGCTCTTGGGGTCATTGGAACGCGGAAGCCCCTCTACCTCGTCAAGGTGGACGCACGGCAGAGGGGGGAATAGAGACTGAGCCATATGGGATAAAACCCCGGTGCAATACAGTCGTCCCTGTCGACTTTTAAGCTACTTTTTTTTATTGCACCCACTCCCATACGAATCTGGCTACGCCTTGTACTTGTGTCGTTACCCGAAATAACGTGCTTTACCGTAAGACAAGTTTGTTAGCGTGAATTCACTACATTTTCGCCAAAACATCAAAGAAATGTCGCCGCTTTCGATGATTTAAGTTGCTTTTGGACCTATCAAAGATATATTCCTTGGGTGTGGGTAAATATAAGACCGCAGGAAAAATTTCATAACGATGCAACAGACGGTTTTCAAAATAATTGATCGTGGATGACGACATTCATTTCTGGACAGACTATACGAACTGTAAAGGATATGCAACAGCACATTCAGGTTATGTGTGACTCCTTGAACTAAAATGTTGTGACTTCTCATCCTTGACTTCGGGTAAGTAAATTACAAGTAAATTACAAGTACCTCAGAAGTTGGAGTGGATTCGCTTGATGGCGAAGGACACTAGTAATAGGAAAAGCTAATCCACAAAAGCAGTCCAGTGCTACTAGAAGTAGTGTGTATGGACTACACTTGAGTTCAAAGCGAGCGTAGCAGGAATCTTCAATGAGTCTGTGATTGGCTAGGACCATCACATTGTATGGGTCTGAGTGCATGAAGGAATAGGTTGCCAGCCTTTCCCTCCTGTAGCAAGTGATGAGCCTGGGAACTGAACCCGGCCACGTTCATGTCATTGTCATCACAACTTCCTAACTAACCGTTACTGCGGCGTGCCTCCATGAAATCCTGCATGTCTTTTTTTTTCAGGACTTTGCTATCAACCCCAAATTGTCTAGGCAACTGTACGTTCAGCAGTTTGCCATTGGTCGCCCAACAAGAAGTCAGCATTCAGTCGGACTGTTTGTTGTTGTTGCCTGAGCTAGTCCATACATGTGCTACTACTTCTAGTGCATTGAACTCATGTTTGCATGTGGATTAGCTTTCCCTATTACCAGCGTGTCTCGCCATCAGGCCAACCCACTCCGACTTCTGGAGTACTTGTAATTCACGTCCTTATGTCAAGGATGAGAAGTAAACATTCTAGTCCATCTGGCCAGTGTAGGGGTTAACCCGCTACCTCTGCATCAGCACACCGGATGTTTATGAGCGAGGAATCTTATCCATTTGATTAAGCTAACCTCCTCCTACTTATTGCCAGCGTAGGGGTTCAACCGCCTGTCTCACCATCAGTGCACTGGAAGTTTTATGTTGAGTGCTCTTACCCTTTCAGTCACGTTGACGTCTGTTTGGCTTGGCCATTTTTATGTGAAAGAACAACTAAATGAATCACCAAACAACGAGAAGTAGATTGTTAGCTTTACTAGAACACGATTACAAGAAACAAACTGGACGTTGCGGCTAAAGCCTTCAGTCAGAACAGAACAACAACATGACACGACATACTACATGAAAAATCACTACAGGGAGGTCCCGGTTAACGTCGGGGGTTACGTTCTTGGAAAACGCGACTTTAAGTGAAACGACGTATAGCGAAACACTATTTCCCATAGAATTAAATGAAATACAGTGTATTATGTAATGTTTATTTTGATGGTTGTTGATATTTATTGGCTAAATAGAGGTGGGTTGGAGGGCGAGTGGTAGAGTTATTGGGGCGTAAGAGCATTAAAACCACGACTCGCTCCAAAACTATCATTCAGCACTACTAGTAGTGTGCTCTCACCCACTTTCTTAGCTAGATCTTCAATAGAGAGACTTTGCTTTCTCTTGGATAATCATCTTGCGCACAGACATATTCCGTTGGTTCTGGTCTTCAATCCAGACGGCCAACAGCGCTTCCATGTACTCTGTAAGAATACTTCTGGTACGAGTGATCTTGGAAGCACTCAAAGGGGTTACGTTTTTACACCCTCTTTGATTTTGTCAGCACCTGCACAAATTGTCCTTACCATGGTTGGAGGACTTTACAGATATCAACAGCCAGGTCGCCAGCCTCAAAACGACGGTAACACATCTAACTTCACCTCAAGAGTAACACTTTTCTTGGTTCTCTTACAACCAGACACACTATCAGCACTTACTGTGCGCTTTGAACTCATAATTATGGGTGATAACACGATAAAATCCTGGGAAAACGCACTACACAAAATGTAAAGTGGTAACGTTAACGCAGCATAGCAACACAGGTGACGACGTTATGTCGGAACATAGCGACGTAAATTGAAGTTATGCACAAGTGTGACAACGACGTTATAGCGAAACGACGTAAGCCGAAGCAACGTATAGTGGGGCCTTCCTGTATAGCGAAACACTGTTTTCCATAGAATTAAATGGAATACAGTGTATTATGTAAATTTTTATTTTGATGGTTGTTGATATTTATTGGCTAAATAGTGGTGGGTTGGAGGGTGAGTGGTAGAGTTATTGGGACGTAGAGGCATTAAATTCTGCCTCTTCATCTAAGGATGAAACTGTAATCTCTTCCTGTCTCTTTTCCTGGCTCTTCTCTGCTTGAACAAAACATTTGTCCAATGTCTGCTGCACAACCTTTTTCCTTTTCTCTAAGTAAAGCTCTTTGTAACATTTGATGGTGCTTGTTACTGCCCTCGACACTGGAGCTCCGTTCTCTGTTCGGGCCATCTTCATTTATTATGTCCATTGCTACATCAGGCAGTTGAAATAATTGTGACAAACGTTCAGCTGTCAACATTCGAGGTGTTGGGGTTGCAACAGGGTGCTCCTCTTCCTGCTGAGCTCTCTGCACGCCGCATTGCATTAGGTCCTCATTAGACAACTCTTCTCCATGTGATGCAAGCAAATCATCAATGTCAGCTTCTTCCATTCCTTCAAAGCCAGCTTTAGTCGCTAAGTTAGTGATCTGTCTTCGAATAGCATGAATGTCGTCAAATTCACAAAACGACGTTATGACGGAACGTAGCGACGTAAAGTGAAGTTGTCTGTTTTGTGACAGCGACGTTATAGCGAAACGACGTAAACCGAAGCGACGTATAGTGGGGCCTCCCTGTACATGAAAATGTATATAAATACGTATCTGCATCCTTGTTGGGCTGAATACGTCTTGAGTGAAAGACGCGTTAGACTATCTAAGAAGAGGCTGCACAATAATACTGTCTAAAAGAATGTTGCATGTCCTTTGTAATCAATCCGTAATCCCGGCCGTTAACTATAGCTTTTAATTGTTATGTTGTCTAGTGCGTCCTCTATCTACTTCCTTCTTCTCACTTCAATGAACGCTAAATAATACTATGTGTGTTTATTTACAGGACGTAAGCTTGATCAGTAAATCACAAACAGCCAAACAATGCTGGGATTGATTGCTACGTGCTTTTAAGGAACAAACAACTATCTTTTAACTACGTCGACAAAGAGCAGAAATTTGTTCCCAGGAAAGGCCAGACAGGCACATTATCAGACTGCTACTTGTACCTTTTGTATTGGGACTCTTCTCTAGCTGTTGCAGATGAGGACGGAGCGCGTATGGGAATGTCCGAGTGCTATTATGTCGGTTCTTGACTCAACTCAACTCAACTCAAGGGCAGGTAGTGCCAGGTAGAGTGAACGTGTAGCTCAAGGGCAGGTAGTGCCAGGTAGAGTGAACGTGTAACTCAAGGGCAGGTAGTGCCAGGTAGAGTGAACGTGTAACTCAAGGGCAGGTAGTGCCAGGTAGAGTGAACGTGTAACTCAAGGGCAGGTAGTGCCAGGTAGAGTGAACGTGTAACTCAAGGGCAGGTAGTGCCAGGTAGAGTGAACGTGTAACTCAAGGGCAGGTAGTGCCAGGTAGAGTGAACGTGTAACTCAAGGGCAGGTAGTGCCAGGTAGAGGTGAACGTGTAACTCAAGGGCAGGTAGTGCCAGGTAGAGTGAACGTGTAACTCAGGGGCAGGTAGTGCCAGGTAGAGTGAACGTGTAACTCAAGGGCAGGTAGTGCCAGGTAGAGTGAACGTGTAACTCAAGGGCAGGTAGTGCCAGGTAGAGTGAACGTGTAACTCAAGGGCAGGTAGTGCCAGGTAGAGTGAACGTGTAACTCAAGGGCAGGTAGTGCCAGGTAGAGTGAACGTGTAGCTCAAGGGCAGGTAGTGCCAGGTAGAGTGAACGTGTAACTCAAGGGCAGGTAGTGCCAGGTAGAGTGAACGTGTAACTCAAGGGCAGGTAGTGCCAGGTAGAGTGAACGTGTAACTCAAGGGCAGGTAGTGCCAGGTAGAGTGAACGTGTAGCTCAAGGGCAGGTAGTGCCAGGTAGAGTGAACGTGTAACTGTTGGATATGACTGTTGCAGTTTTCCTGTGAAAGTACTGGGCACTTGAAGGTCTTTATTTTCAAAAAGGGTGAAAATAATACACAAAGCAGGCCTGATAATGAGAACTCACCATGGACCCAAGAAATAGTTATCAGAAATCCCCCTTTATCCATAGTTCAAGCATATAGTAATGCATTTACGACGTACAATACAACAATGAATTAACGCTGAATACGACAGATGTGTGACACAGAAAATATGTAAATCACCAAAAGTGTTAATGTATAAAGTTGGCTCAACTATGTAGAGAATAACAGCACTTTTTTACACTTTGAAATCAAAAAGCTGCAAATTTCCTCTGTATCTTAGTACCCATACTTAAGAAAATAAAAATGTCTTTCCGTGACATCCTTAAATTCAAAGATATTATAAATTAAATCATCTTGGCATCCAGCATGCATTATGTACATGTTAGGTTCTTCTTCTTCTTCTTCTTCTTCTTCTTCTTCTTCTTCTTCTTCTTCTTCTTCTTCTTCTTCTTCTTCTTCTTCTTCTTCTTCTTCTTCTTCTCCTTCTTCATCCGGAGTGTTTTTTCAGACGTAATTGCGTTGTGCCTATTTAATTGCGCCTTTAAGCCGACTCATCCGACTTCTGCGGGCATTTGTTGACCGGGTTAACCTTTCCCGGGTGCATGTTAGTTTTACCCATGCAATTTGAAACTTCCAACTGTGAAATATTTTGTACCACCAACCCTCAGTCTTCAATTTATTTATTTATATTTTTGCGCTCGCTTGCTGTGAACTCAAGCATAGTACATACACACTATTTATAATCGTCCTGGACTGATTTGCGTGTGGGTTAACTTTCCCCATTAACAATGTCCCTCGCCATCATATGAAGCCACTCCGACTTCAGAGGTACTAATAATTTACGTCCCTAAGTAAGGCAAGGACGATAGGTCAATACGTTAGTCCAACTGTCCGGTTGAACCCCTTACTCCAGTATCAGCACACCAGATGTTTAAGAACACGCATTCTTATCCATTCGGCCTTGCTGACGTACAGTCATCATTATCTCTAGGTATTTGAAAAAAGTTCGCCTTAAGCATATCAAATTATATAGTCGGGACATTGGTACTTCAATTTTAATTCACCGCAAACAAGAAGTAATCCTTAGAGCCTATTTGCATCGGTCGACGACAGTGAGGGCCCTACGGGCCCAAAAACTTAAAAAAAACATCCATCGATCGGTCCAGCAGTCCACCGAACACTAAACCGGAAAGTGATTGCCGGACCGATGCAAATGAGGCTCTAAGGGATACTTGTTAATACTTGTTTGTTTGCGGTGAATTAAAATTGAAGTACCGGGACATGTTTAATCGTTCGTTCGGCGTATTCACACATTTGTGATAAACGGATTCCGCTTAACCGGTCTTTTTTTTTTTACACAGACAAATAATAAAAATTGCCGGGGATAAACAAGTTGTTCCTCACAACAGAAATTCGCCACATCTGAGATCGTCTTAAGCGGTCTGCACAGTATATACAGGAGTGGATTGACGCGGTTTAGATGTTTATTGGAACCGTGGCTGAGAGGTTATGTGATTGCCTCAGGTTCAGAACGTACCGGGTTCGATCCCAGCATAAGGGCAGGAAGTTTTCTTCCCTTTCTCCATTATATATGTATACTACATTATATATTACATATACATTACATTATATATATTTACATATACATTACATTATATATATATATATATATATATATATATATATATATATATATATATATATATATATATATATATATATATATATATATATATATATTTGCATATCCTTTACAGGACATCGCTGTCAACAGCAGCATCTTTCAGCTGTCTGTTGATTTCTTGGCAAGATTACGCTCAGTAGTTTGCCATTGCTTTCTGAGCGGCCGGCTCAGTATCCCGCAAGTCACCAGCGGGGGTCGAACCGCTCCCAGTTCTCTCCCGCTACGAGACTCTGCGTGATAAACGGGATTACGGAGAAAGTGTTGTAACACCTCAGCCAGAGAGACCGGCACATTATATATTACACATTTTATATATATATATATATATATATATATATATATATATATATATATATATATATATATATATATATATATATATATATATATATATATATATATATATATATAAAAGTTGCATATCCTTTACAGTACGTTGCAGTCAACATCATCATTTTACTGCCGTTGCTGATGTCTTGGCAAGTTTTTTAAGTTCAGTAGATTGTCATTGCTTTCTGAACGACCGGCTTCCATACCAACACGTTAAAACCAACGCGACAAGGTTTGCTGCCAAATAGGTCGCCGCTGTGTTTCGAACACGGGTAAGCGCCATTATGAATCGCATCCCACAACTTAACATTACACATGTTACAAAATTCAATATTGGCGAATGAACCATGTGGTGGATTGGCCAGCAGATCATATACTCCAAGACTGCTCAAAATAGGAGATATCTAAGCAAACCTGACCTAGAAAAACAGTAGTAGAAGATAAACCCCATGGACTACTGAGTGACATAAAAAAGCAGCGAAGTTTTACAAGAGACAATATTGTAGATATAGACGCATTTAAAGAGAACAAAAGATGACGATGATTAACATTCCTCACGTCCATCATTATCAGAATTTTCTAAGGAAGGAAACTGTCCATCTCACCTCATGGTCTAGAACAGTGCTTCTCAACCTTTCTTGGCCCGTGCCCCCCTTCACCATATTTTCAGAACGTCATCGCCCTCCCCTTCGTATTTTCTCCCTACCCCCCCCCCCCCTTTACACAGTATACGTAATAATGGAAGCTAAATTTAATAGCACATACTAAAACAAGTCTAGACGTCCTACATAAAACGTGATTTGCGGGCCTACTTACGTTATAAAATGAATTTCAGAAGGGCGAGAAGTACAGAACTGTAAAGTATGGAGGGAAAAACAATATCAAGTAATCGGTTCTTGTATTGACGCGATCTTGAAATAATCTTAATTCCACCCCCCTCCCCCCCCCCCCCCCTGGAAACCCTAAAATTCCCCCGTGGTGGGGGGGGGGGGATTCCCCACCGGATGAGAACCACTGGTCTAGAATATATCAAGGCTTAACTCTTCACACCCCAACAGCAGTATTTGTCATGAGACTGCCTTCATCTTTCACTGAACTACTTCATCTTTCACTTAACTTTCTCCTGCATTATCACACTCGACAGACGGTGCAGAGAGCAGAACCCTGCCGCTGTCAATGCAGAGGTCAACGCGCTCGTCTATGAACACTCAGATAGCCCCGATGTGCCCATCTATACAAATGGATCTGTTGTAAAGCAGCAGAGAAGTGCGTAAGCATTTACAGCCCGTTCAATGGGTCGAACCGTTCAAGAATCCAGTGGTGCCCACTCTATGACCACGAGCAGCATGACGATGGAGGTGATTGCAGTTGCACAGGCTTTCATATGGCTAGAATCACAGCATTATACCAATGTGTGTGTACTAAGTGATTCAATGAGCATGATTTGGAAGGTCGAAGCTGGATCTGTACGTAGAGAGTGGACTGAGTCGCTGCGGAAGTCTGTTGTCCGTAAAGTCACCTTCATCTTTGTCCCGGGACATGCGGGAGTCGAGGGAAATGAACGAGCTGATAAACTGGCTGGCTCTGCACCCCCTGTAGATGGTCAGCCCATGGATCGTGCCGATGTTATTAACGTCCTTAAAGATATGTCGAGAACAGTGTTATAACCTCCCCATTAGTTCTACCGCGTCGTCGTCAACGACGCCTGGCGAGTACGGCCAGGAGTCCATCTGTGAGCGACACTAACCACACTGTGTCAGGAATAGCCAGTCGGTGAATGCGTGGATCATGCAGTCCCCGCAGGGACGCAACCCCGACTAGCGAGACTCACAGTGGTTAGCGGCCAGACGGCTTGGGAGCGTTGGACGAGACAGACGGAATGAATGGTGCTCGTATACTTGAGTGTATGAACGCGAATAGAGAGAATAGGAGACTGTGCGCTTGTGAGTTGTATACATTGTATTGATATATCTATTGAATGTATTATTGCATCGTCATTGTAATTGTACGATGCATGTAATGGTTGTGATGAGTGAGATGTGTGAATAAAGTGTTTGAATTGTAGTTGTAGCGTGTCACTTCAATTCATTCTGTGACCGTGTTTGTATCACACTTGTTAGTGATTACGAGCCTGTATTATTGCTGAAAGCAAGACTCTGACTAGTGTGAGCGTGGGTGCATCGTCCTTCGTGGATTATTTGAACCATAAGTGTAAACGTGGGTGCATCATCCTTCGTGGATTATTTGAAACATAAGTGTAAACGTGGGTGCATCGTCCTTCGTGGATTATTTGAACCATAAGTGTAAACGTGGGTGCATCGTCCTTCGTGGATTATTTGAACCATAAGTGTAAACGTGGGTGCATCGTCCTTCGTGGATTATTTGAACCATAAGTGTAAACGTGGGTGCATCATCCTTCGTGGATTATTTGAAACATAATTGTGAACGTGTGTGTAAGCGGAAAGTTTTGGAAAAAAAGCAACATGGAAAGCAAGTTGTTGAATGTGTTGAACGGACGACAATACGACTAAAAAACATACTTGACAGCACACAAACCTACAAAACTTAGTTGACAACGCATACACCACATAAACATACATGTCCTAATATTTTCTTCTTCCAAAAGCACAGGTTTTTGTGTCATCCGAAACCGTTAGCAAGTGAAGTTCATTTTTCCGGGTAGTAACGTTCAGGCAGCCATTCTCTGGTACAGTTCTCCATCGTACTCCAGAGCTCCAAAGTCACTTAAGTATTATCTTTTTTCACATATACTATTGTGTGTAGGCTTAGGCACAAGCTGTATTCGATAAATACTGTACAAATATTTACTAACCCCTTTAATTAACTTTTTGATACATTCATTGTATTTGAAATATTCATCATGTCTACATGAAGATTTCATCGAATCGGGTTTTAAATTAAGTTAACTGGTGATGAGTTGAAAAAATGAAGGGGCAAAGTATTCAGGCATCTCCTTTTACAAAAAGGCAGGGAAGACAGAGCTGCTGAAAAAGCAAAAAGGGAAAAAAATTTAGATGCTAAAAAGGCAGAAACGAAGCCGAAAAAAAGAAAGCTGAGATCTTACCCCAAAGTAAGAGGGAAAAACTCGAAATGCAGCTGAAAATTAAACAGCTGGAAGCTGAAACTCACAATAGAGATTCTCGAAAGTCAGAAAGACTAGAAAAAAAAATCAGTACAAAAAGTTTCCCAAGGGGTCGTCAAAATTTTACCACTGGCGCTGCATTGCAGCATTTACCCAGAACTTTGAAACGTAATGGAGCATTATCAGATCCAGAGACTGAAAGGAACATTATATATATGAAAGTCTTTCGTGGAACCTCTCAAAATATAGAGACCATTCCCAAAGATCTTAGGAAGATTATCAATAATTAAATCCAAAAATTTTGTCACATTTCCCTTTTAAAGAGCAGGGTACGAGAAAAGTTTAGCAAATTAGCTCCAAAACCAACGCAAACTTTCTCTGACTACATCTCATATACAGGATGTATTTAGAAAGGTTTTCATCAGCCAAAGTAAACAGCTTTGATAATTGAAAGATCTCATTCTTAGATAAAATTTTTCATTTACCACCACCATTTTATAATTTTGAAAGAATGTGAGTGCGAGAATGTGCAACATAAAAAAAAACGAGGTTCGGCTTTTTTCACACCAAAAAACTTTGTTTTACTAGTGGTTGACCCCCAACTTTGAGCAGCCGCTACTATGACAGAACGAAGTCAGGTCCCTAGAGTAACAAAAAACCTTTAGAAATCTGCTGGAATTTTGACCAATGCAGATATTCCATCTACCACATAACGAAAATGATATGTTAAAAAACCCCCTGGGTACCTAACAACTTGCAAAACATATAGAAAACAAGTAAGGAGAGAAAGAGATATAAACGACTAACCAATGCTTCCTTTGCAAAGAAAATGGCCACGGGCGTCATGCGTGTAAAGGTAAACAATAAAATAAAAGGCTAATGCCCCATGTTTGATAGCTCTTCCTCAGATGAAGAAACATGTGAAAATCATCCTTTTAATTCAGACAGGCCTTTGAGTTTTCATCTTAAAAATGTACCATTTTGTGATCGTTTTCATGAAGAGGCCTATTACATGCGGCCACCAATACCTATTGCCAAAGAAGAAACCAATTTGGTAAAAAACTCCAGAGGTAAATTAAAAACCACCAAGGATTTTAAATGGCAAATCTGCCACCGTTTTACGGGGTAGTGGTGTCTCTTATTGGTTTAAAGAAGACTTTATTTTACCTTCAATTATAACAGGGAAACATGTTACTGCAGAACTTTCTCGGTTAAACCCAGAAATACCCCCCTTTCAAGGGCATATATTGGGCACCCCACTTCTCACAGGAAAGGTTAAATGCCAGCATTATCCACCCATGTTGCGACATATCGTGGGGAAACCCTTTCCTGAGGAAAATGACATGCAACATGACGTTTAACATTTTGTCCAATGTATTGTTGAAATACCATATCTCTTCAACTGAACATGCGTTGAAAATGTATTATCACCCTGTGAATGAATGTATGTTTCCCAAATTCATTAACTATCACAAAATTTTGTATGGATAAAAATGTAACATCACCATGTCAGTTGAGTAGTGTAAAATGCAGTAACTAGATCTGCGCCAAAGTGCAAGATCAAATTGATAAAACTGAGGTTTTTGGAAATTTAAGCCAGTGATATTACCTCCTAAAACCCATGAGGGAGAATTTATAACAGCCCAAAAGGCCGATTTATCTTTGCACAAGTATTTTAAATTTCTAATAGGCTAAAAGCCAAGACTAACAAAGAATGCTAGATAGCATTTTGCACAGAAAGGTGGTATCCTTACACGGTACTACACCAAAGGTACCATCACCACGAGCAAACGGTGTTCCCAACCCGAACACCGCCAACAAGCATTACACCTAGCACATGACATACACTTTGCAGGGCATGGGGCTTATTCGAAAACTAGTTTGGATTACTTACTCAGTTTATGGCCTAAATTCTGCAGTGATACCAAGCAATATTGCAGAACTTGTGACATCTGCCAGAAGCTTGTTAAAAAGGGAAAACACCCCAAGCAAACTCAAATAACAGATCTAGCTAGTAGACCTTTTTTTAAAAGATCTCTGTTGATATTGTAGGTCCTCTTAACCACTTAAAATCAAGAGGGAATAAATTATTTTTAACGATAATTGACCCCTGCAGTAGATGGCCTGAGGCGATTTCCCCTTAAAAAACATAACTGCCAAGGATGTTATGGAAGTTTTCTTCCATATTTTTTCTAAATAGGGTTTCCTGATAGCCTCCATTCTCTCAGATCGTGAGGTCGTTCATAGCTGCAGCCACCAAGCCTTTACTAGAATGTTAGGGGTAAAGCAGTGCTTTAACAGCCATACCACCCTCATTCAGGGGAAATTTTAGAAAATGAATGGGGATCTCAAGCATATGTTATCAAAAGTTACCCAGGAACACCCTGAAGACTGGGATACTTATTTACCTGCCTACATTTGCATATCGCGAAGTACCCCATTCCAGTACAGGTTTCTCACCCTTTGAACTTGTAAAGGGGAGCCAAACCCGCGGCCCATTATCTATGTCCATTCTATGTTAACTGAAAGTATAACTGTACATAAACCAGTATCATCATAAACATGTAAATCATTGCGTGATGGATAGTGAAATCTTGTGTGTTAGCTAAAGAAAAACTGAAACAATCTGGGCTATTTACAGACAGTAGCAAACAGAGAAATAGGACAAAAACACTGACACCTGGACAGGACGTACTACTTCTTTGCCAAGCGACAGACATCTTTTGACAGACTCATGGCAAGGACCATAAAAAGTAGGGAGACTGGTCTCGATGTTGACTATGAGATAGCTGTGAAAGAAAAACTAAATATTTCACATCAACATGTTAAAACCGTACTACAACAGAGACGAAGCCCAAGACGAGCAGCAGCAAACACAACGATAGTGACCACACAGACAAAGACGACACCGACTAAAAGACCGACCCATCACTTGACACGACAAAAAACCGCATGACATTAAGAAAATCTTAACCTGACTCAGACAGAGACAGACAGTTGCAGACAAATGGTACAAGACTGCGACTGTACGTATGACAAGACTTCTTCTGATAGACCATGGAAATAACATTAGAAAGCCATTTAAACCCCATCAGATAGCACGGACTGACAGTCAAACCATCGAAAGTTGACATTGCCTACCAAGAAAATTTTATTTTTGGGGTTTTAAAAAATTTTTAATGGTTTTGTCATGACTGACGATAACATTATGTCAAATTCTGAAAATTTTCGTTTTTATAAGACAAAGAATGTAAAAATGTCCTAGGTCTGTTAAACGATTACAAACAGGTTATACCAACTTTGCCACATTGACGAATGTTTTATTAACCTACTAACAAATTGTCAACAGCGAATGCCCAAGACCTCTTTACAAAAGCATTATCCTACTTTTCTAGTAAACCCCCGTCCTAATTTCCAAATTTGCATATTTTTTCAGATAAAAACTGACACGAACTCCGTAGCGATTGGGGCAGGGCTTTTGCAAAACACGACCAAATTTTCCACCCCGTGTACTCTGTGAAAAAGTATCCATACAGACCATCCCGTCAAAAATCATCACGGGTGGATTCCTACCAACCACAGGGTAGCACGATGGTTTACTATTACTTCAAAATTTCAGTTTGAAGTCAGGCATATCTCTGCACTCAGAAGCGTTTGCTGACCTTCTTTCCGATGTCCTTTCGACACACCCAAAAGCCCAATGGTGCCTGAGCGCACACAGCAGATGAATGAAAATCTGAAAATAAAATAACGCCGCAACACGGCGAAGTA